>VWZO01009494.1:1957204-1981366 GCA_013396975.1 Bucco capensis | reverse complement strand
GAAATTCTCCTGCTTTTGGGAGCTCTTCTGCTGGTGGGACCTCCTCTGCTAGCGTATCCCATTCTGTTGGGCTTGGCAACCAGACAGCTCCATCTGCAGCCTCCTTCTCCTTTAAAACTTCTGAAAGAACTAGTGTGTTTGTCACTTCAGGATTTTCAGGGTTTGGTGATTATTCTGCTATGAAGTCCTCCAGCACCACTGCCTCTACAGCTGTGGGAGATTTTAATGGAGCAGCAGCAGCAGCTTCTCCCTCTCATTCAAGCAGTGCTTTATTTGGGCAGACTGCCAACACCTCTGGACATAAACTAACAGCAACATCATTGGCAGTCACAAACAGCACTACATCAGAAAAGTTATTTACACCAAGGAGTGAATTGTCAAAGGAAGAGCTGGAACAATTTCAAGCCAAAAGGTTCACGTTGGGAAAAATTCCTCTTAACCCACCACCAATAGACCTTTTAGATATTTAGGACTTGTAAGGTTATCCTGAAATAGTATGGTTTTGTAACTTTTCTCAGTAGCTCAACTACACAATTTTGTGGGTTAGTAATAAAGTACTTCCATTTGAGTTA
The DNA here is from genome assembly GCA_013396975.1 of Bucco capensis. Lineage (NCBI taxonomy): Eukaryota > Metazoa > Chordata > Aves > Piciformes > Bucconidae > Bucco > Bucco capensis. The sequence goes on along the minus strand of VWZO01009494.1, from coordinate 1,980,794 downwards.
ATTTTCCTTTAATCTCTTCAGTCTTCTGGAATGGGCATCATTTTAAGTCCAAGAAATAAACTAATGCAAATAAAAGGTAAAGTTCCCTTTTGTATTCTGTACTGTGAAATTCAGGGCCAAAACTATATGTAAAAGAAAAATACGCTTCAGTGAGTCTGCTGTGACTAGAACATTAGAAAGAACTGGATGCAGTGCAGGACTGCTTGGTTTTGGATCACCTTGCATCTTTCACCAGTTGTTCTTCTCAAGGTTATGATGTGTATATTAATGTAATGAGGTTGTGGGAGGAGAGCCTTGACAGAATTCATCATGAATAAGGAGCTTGTGGTTTGCTATTTTGACACCTCCTACATGAAACTTTGCAAGCAGTTGCAAAACTACTTGGTACATTTATGTGAATTGATAGAATGTTGTTGTCTGGTTCTCAAAACTTGTTGAGTGGTGCATTTATTAGCAATACCTTTTCTGGATTAATGGTATTAAGGTATGTATTTTGCCAAGATGCAATAAAGCAGAGGTCAGACATCTTCTGCAGGAAGTATTGGAGTCAGGTAAAGAGAATATTTGTTCTTGACCAGGCCCTCCCATTAATGGTTTAAAATTACCAAAGCTCATATTTGAGAGGAACGCAAGAGTTTACAGAGTATACATAGGTAAATGGATTGTTTCTTTAACACTTGAAGATAACAAGATAAACTTTGCTGTTGCTGTCTATATGTTCTCAAACATCATTCTAACCTAAGGGACCTAAGAGGAAAAGAGCATCTGGAATCTTGTATCACCTTACCATTAAGAAATAGAAAGGTTCAGGGAGGTATTCCTAACTTAGATGAAAATCATTTAAAAAAAATCATACTTGATCAATTTTTTTGGAAGATTCATTTTTTCAAATCATCTCCTCACCCTCAAAGAAAAATTTAAAAATCATTATTACAAAGATACTAAGAATTGGTATTTTATCTCAAATGGGCTTCTGAGCATCCTAAAGTGATGGTAGAGAGCAGCAATTGGGATGACTTAGCTAGCAAAAGGCAAGCTGTGTATATGACTGCAGAAGCAGAGATAAGGAGAGGATAGAATAGAAATAGTATTGCTCTCATGGGCTTACTAAACTGCAGAAGATAAGCAACAAGTTATCAATAGATTGAAGCAATCTTTCCCAGCACTTGCATTGTAGTTCAGGTTTTTTTGCTGTTCATCCTATTCTGCTTTTGGTATACCTGGTATCAAAAGTTCATTGGAAGTACAAAGGCAACTAAATGTCTTTTTTTTCTAGCTAAAATCCTTCCATTTTTCTTAACCTTTAGTTTTGGCAGCTGCTTTTTTTGTTTGGTATATGGCTCCTCTCCAGAAAGTCATAATTGTGGTCTGGTATGTAAAAACACAGAGTTATAGCAAACTCACAGATCTCACTTTCTGTACCACATTTTAGAACACAAAACATGAGGTGAATGTACAAGCAGAGGTGTAACATGTCCTGATTAGTAGAAGAACTTGGCCTTTGAAATAGGCTGTAACATTTAAGCTCCATGTGATAGTTTCAAGTACTTCCCTTATTTTGAAATAACAGGACTAGTAACCAGAATATTGCAGTCCTTCCTCAGAGATGTCTTAGGCAGTTTCCCACCTGGGAAAGTTCTTCCTGCATTAACATCTGGCCAAGTCAAAAACCAAAACACTAGAAACAAATCCCTACCTGTGTGTCATGCAACAGGCTCCTTGGTGGGACTTAGCTCCTGCAAAAGAACAAAACCAAATTTTAAAATGGAGGAAAGAAGAGCAAGAACAACAAGATTTACTTGTAGGAAGGCTGATCAACATTTTTGCTTAGGTTCATGGAATGCTTTATAGAGTTTGTTCTTACCACGTCACATGAGAGTCATAAAAATAAGTTTTACTTCTTACACCTTCCAAGAGGCAGATCTTATGGTGCTAGTTGCAAAGGAGACATCAGAAAAGTGATCTGGTGGTTTCCAAGTGCCTACAGCAATTATATCCTGTTCCACCTGAATTTGTTTCATTATGGCAGTATGTTTCTAGCAAGCTAACTGCTTTCTAGTCAACATGGAGTCACAAAGGTCTTCTGTGGAGCCTCCTCTTTGCAAATCACATTAAATGTGTCCATTACATATGCCCTATAAGGTAATCAGGTTCCTTCTAATTATACAAGATCAGCTCCCCCTCCTGCACAAATGAAACAAGCAACACTTGTGTGTGTATCTGTAAAACCGTGTGTCACATCACTTTTAAAGGCAGAGTAATGAGGTACAGTTTTGATCTCAAATAGCTTAGCTATTCTGTCTAAGTGCTGTTGTGTTTGTCTCAGCCTGACAAGTCTCTGTACAGCTCTGACTTGTGATGCACTCCAGTATTAAAGCACTCCTTGTAGTAAGTCACATGGGATTGGGGGGTTGTAGTTCACTTCTGCAAGCATGGGCCTCTCTTGACAAAATAGAACTAAAATCGTATAAAACAAATAGCAGTTTATCACCATGGGTTGACTATTAAAAAAAAAAAAGCCTGATAACAATGTTTCTGTAGGGTAAACAGACAGGAGCTGAGGTGAAGAAGAACCCTCCGTCTTCAGTAGACATTAACTCTCTTGGGCAGAAGAGAACTTTCAGTGTCCTCCCATGGCCTGTGTGCTTGCTCAGCAGCTCCCACAGGGTTAGGAATCAACACACTTGCAAAGCAAAGCACTGATTGAGCTTCGCTCTAGGAGCTTGGCATAGCATGAAAGGGAGACCCAGCCTGCAGGCAGATCTGCCTGCCTTGAGATAAGGCTATCTCGAATTTCACTGCAGATCCTCCTGCCTGGAGTCTGCTTCAGACATTACTGGTTCTATCTAACCCACCTGACTTCCTCGAGACTAATCCCTCCACCACCTGCCCTGCCTGATCCTCTGCTTCAGCATACCGGGGGACATGACTCCCTTGGTGGCCTCCTCGTACTGGTTTTGTTCAGGGAAATGGCCACCAGGAAGCCCTCCTCCCAGAGGTCTGTGCCTCTTCCTGAAGCCTGCTTGGGAATTCTCATGTGCATACAATGCTGATGACACTGCTGGGACACAGTCTTCATGAATTCTTTGGGACACCTCCAAGGCAGCCTGAGAACACAAGCAGAGCTGTATATCAAAAGTACATGCTGGTACAGCTGCAGCATGACTTGTCTTTCCAGCTGGTGCTGTTTCAAGCTTCTGTCCTATTACTGCCCTTTACTTATGCATTCCAACTCGGTATCATATGAGATTTCTAGTAAAATGAATCCCTTTAACCATCTTCTATAACCACTGCTCAACTCCTCCTGTCTGTTCTTCCCAAACAGCTCTTTGCCTGTAGTTCTGTGGACCACACCTAGAAATTCCCAGGTATTAAAGCTCCATCTCCCCAGTAATGACTCTGTGGGTCTCCACACAATAATGACAGTAGTAGTCTGTCTGCTAACATCTGCTTAATTGTCTGTATCTGCTAGCAATCAGATTAACTTTCCCCTTTTTCCCTTCTGAGCAATGCTGTGCAGAGGATGAGGAAAAGAGGGGGAAAAAAGCATAAAGTACTCAGGCAAGTTTGCTGAAAGCCATAATTCTGCTGGGGAAAAAGCCTGGACCTCCTAACTTTTGGTTATATGGTTGAAGCACCAGTCCATCCTTCTTTTCACAGTAAAACTACAGAACAATGCCTATCAAAGGGCACAGATCAATTATGTAAGTAACTCAAGCAATATAAATATTTTCTGATGCAAGAATTAACATCTGGTTGCCAATAAGAGGTCCGTACTGAGGTAACCAAGTTATGTTGGACATCTGATGACATAGAAGGCTGTCCTATCTGTGCTGAAAAAAAAAAAACAAAACACCCCAAGGGCCTGTTCCTGAACTTTTCTTCTCTATTTATCTACACTCAGTTTGGAAAAATATTGGGTAATGTTAAAGATTTTAGCAGAGCATCTCAATATTAAATACACTACTAGAGAACAAACAAATAAATGCACACAAGAGGCTTCTTGATCACAGCTGCAATAAATCAGTTTTGGCAGCAAAGAGATTTTCTCCATTGGACACATTCCATCCTTATGATGTTCTATTTTGAGAAGGTTTCTTCTTCGAATAATAACATAACCAACAGTCATGAACAGAGGGAGTCCCATAAACCATCACTACTTTATGTTTTTTTGTTTCTTTTAAAAATCTGTTTGTGTGTGTCTGTGGCTGTAATTCATAGCTATGCATCCTAGATCATTTACTTAGGAGCCTGTATATATTGCAGTTCCTGAGGAAGAGGAAGTTAATCGTTTTTTATAGCATTCCCATCTCCATTGCCAGGTTTGGAACGATCCAGAGTTCAGCTGGAGAACTCAAAAGCCAAGAAGCCCCAGTGCACATTGTGCATCTTGCATGCCCTACTCAGCTCTTGCAGACCCTCAGCGTGGGCCTACCTCTACAAAGAGTTCTCAGAGCTATAATGTTGGCTGTTAGCCACCTAAAAATTTCCCCACAGAATCAGGACTTCCAAAAGACAATTTAAGTTTCTGACAGCGCACAGGAGCTAGAAAACTGCTGAGGTCAAATTTATGATGTTTTCTGGTTTATATTCAGATTACTCCATTTTAGCAGGTTTCCTAAGAAAATAACATGGCTTTGATTATGCTATCTGATCATCTGTCTCTGATTCCTTCTGCATTTTTAAGACCATGGCCAATTTCCAGACACTTAAGTCTCAAAGATGACTCTATTCTCAGCTGTAGTATGAGCTGACAGCTGGATGAGGAAGGAAAACTAAAATTAGTGTTGCATCTGAAAGAAAAACAAGCCAAACTCAGCTGCCATGAATACTGTTACCAACTAGCTGGGTCATCAGCACACGTGTAAATCTAATACCTAGAGTAGTTTGCCAAACCTTTGCCCCATAGGGCTGTTACAGAGGACAAAAGGCACAAATTTATAGGAAACCAAGTTTCATACACACATTCCATGGGTCAAAACCAACTTCTTTCAAATACCCAAGTAAAATTCTTCCATGTTCAAACATGAAGTTAATCCCAGAACAAGAAGCAATGCTATGTTTTTAAGTTCATATATAACAAAGTAATGAGGCTCCTAACTTTACATTGGATTGCTAACTTGCTGCTGGTTTTGTACTTAATTCAAATGAATTAAAGTACCCATGATCCAAGAACTGTGCTGATGGACCCCAACCCTCATCATTCCTAGGATCCTGCCATTGTAGGAGTTTCTAGCCTCCCAGAGCTTATGGCAAAAACAGGGTCACTGCAAAAGAGCTTCTTGAATGAAGCAGAAACCATGAAAAATCTTTCACTTATATGAAACTGGAAATAGCAATCTTACTAAAACAAGACAATTGTTATAGTACTTTTTGCCTTCTGGCCAGTTTCTAGCAGTAATTGTTCACTAATCCATTACTAACTCTTCATCCTATTGTATGACACATTATATTAATTTGCTTGCTATTTCCTTTGGCAGATAACACCATTTCTGCCAAAACACACGTGAAGATTTTCAAGACATTTCACATATTCTCAGGTGATTTTGAAGAAAGTGCTAGGTGTAGATATCAGATATGTAATTAATATGTAGATATCTGTGGAGACTTGCAACATATTCATTCATCTTCTAATCTTAATCTTAACAAAACATATTCATAAGGTTTAAGGTACAGAAAGGACTGAACCTGAATGAACACAGATGATTTGAGATGTTTTCCCATCACTCACAGCAGACTTAAGAAGCCCAGAGTTCCACTGATTCCCTCTGTTCATCTCAGAGGAGTTGACCATGCATCACTATATGCAACCTCCTTTACTTTGCAGGGCAACCACTGCCCCCCCAGTAAGGTTCCAAAACATTCAAAGCACCCAGGTCTAGGAAAGAATATTCAGACTCACCAGTAAACTGAAGCTCAGGCTGACTCCAGAGAACAACTCTCATGGGCTTAGCACAGGAAAACACTGCTGATCCAGCAACCACATCTCCTATAACTTAACACAGCTTCTGCCTGCTCATATACCATCACCTCCAGATGGTGACCTCTTACAGGTAATGTACAAGGCTTGATAAAACTTTTGAAACAGTCAGAGAAGATTTCCTCTATTCAAATGTAAAACAAGAGAAAAGCAAAGAGCAGGAAAACACTACATCCTATTGGATTGCTCCCAGAACATCTGCACCGCCAGAGGGCAGAGCCTCCTTCCCTCTTGCTTCAGCTGTGGTCTATTGCAGCCTGAGAGGGGGAAAGCAAGGGAGCAGGTGTTGTTAGGAAGTCTCTCACAAAGATAATGAGAAAAGGATGATTATAAAAGTTGCTTGGAGGATTGCATCTCTATACACCTCCTCTCTGTGGGCACATATATTTCACTGGGGTTTGTGTCTTGGAATGTCAAAGCATTAATCATATGAAAAACAGTGTCTATACTACTTATTCTCATTCTCTACTGCCACCTTCTCTTCCTGCCTCCCAAGTGTTGCCACCTGTATTGGCCAAGTTGGAAGCCACCAAAGGTTACCTGTTGGTTCTATGTCTACCACAAGAGTTTGAGTTAATAAAAGAGCAACATTTGCTCACAATCAATTAGTTAGTTAGATAATAGGCAAGTACTAAAAAGGTTTCATTTATACAGGGCACCAAAGGTGGCACGGTAGAAGACTGGCTGAGCTATGGCCGTACTGTAGAACTACAAGAGCACATAAAAACACTTTTGCAATACTTGTGTTTGGCTGTCTGGATGATCATTATACGGTTATGAAATGCTTAGCACAAAGCAGTGTTAGCTGATTACACCCACTGAATACTCCTGTGGTACTCACACGAAGTGGTTCTATTAGCAAGTTTGTTTTGCCAGTTCTTAATTACACAGAAATGTGGGAAGATATTAGCATCAAAGGAACCCTTTTCCCTAACCTAGTAAGTCTTGTCTTTATTCCTATGACATCTGAAGATTCCTCACCTTATTCAGTTTGAAAACCTCCTGTAGGCTGTTAGGATTTCAATCTATACATGTGTATTTGGAGACTTTAAAGGTAAAGGAAATGTTACATAAACTGGTTCAATGTGGCTTCCTTTCAATAGGTTGTAGGTACACAAGAAATAAAATTAAATACCATTCTCATCTCCCAAACTCTCCAATATAATCCCTCAGGCCAGTCGTATTTTAACTGAAGTTAAAAGCTCTTCCTAAAGATTGTGATGTATCTTAAAGCACAGAGCTGCCTGCTCTGAGCATTGGCTCTGTAAATTATCATTAGCAAAAAACTCGTTTCCATCAACTCTTTCTCCATGACCTTCTGCAAAACCATAAGAGAGCTGATTTAAACACCAAAGGAATCAGGATTCAGAAAGGAACTTAACCAAAGGTCACTACTGGGACACAGACCCTTACAGACATTACTACAGCCCTTAACAGCCACCAAAATGGCCCTGGACTGCAGTGTAGCAAAAGAAAAGTTGTCCAGCGAGAATGCAATGACTAGAGATGGAGTGCCTGCTTTGTCTTGGTCTGTATTTGCTCTGATTGAAATGAGAACTATTCACTATTTACGTTCTAACCAGACATAGCTCCTGAGAGCCAGAGCCTGTCTCGTGTATCAGGGATGCTTGTTTTAAGGAGAAGACATCTCAAAGCTCTGGGTGACTTGGTGGTCCCCACTCAAGAGGAAATCACCTTTCTTCTATTGTAAATAACCTTAAACTTTTCTTTATTTCAAAATAATATATATTACAAATACATTATGAAAGAGAGTTCTGTGTAGTCTGAAAACACATGAAAAATACTATAGAAAACTATAAACCATTCTGTATATAAATAAAAGGCAGAGTGTGCATATCCCTCTGCTCTCAATACAGAGTTGTGATGAAAAGATAGGTACTGTAATTTGAGCAAATTTTCTGTGCTTTCTAGAGCTTATTACTCCTATCCATGTGAACACACTGTCTTGAAGCTTTCCAACAAATGTCACCTGATGTCCATAGCATGTGACTGTGGAACCGTGCAAATGTCTTCCCTGTGCGCTTCAAAATACTCAGTGTCCTGAACTTGACTTCAAACATTTCACAATGCACTTTGTTTCTTACTTGTTTTATTTATAGTTGCTGTAATTCTAAGAGCCTTGAAGACCTGGCACTAAGTTCTTAATAAATTCTTTGTAATTTTCATACAGTTTCCCACTGAATTTAGATAGCCAGGAACATTCTTAGCTGCTTAAACAGAGGAGCTACTGTCAGTGCAGTGTCTATCCCAGAGAAAGTCTGTGTAAGCTCCTGGGAAGACCATGCTGGGTTATCTAGAGGGAAGGGGAGATGGTTTATGATGTTTTGGTGGGCAGCTCCATGGAACCAAAATGGCATCTTTAATCCCTTTTCCTCAGAACCTTCCCAATTTGTATGAATTAAATAAACAACCCAAAGCTGCCTTCCACTATTTTCAGTCACTGCAAGCATGAGTCCTTAACAGGGTATTAGAAGTTCAGGTGGGAGGCTGTATGGGGCCAGAACCACACTGCAGCAGGCAGAGTGCTAATGGTGGTTAGTGATAATGACCTATACAGCTGCATGGTATTTTTATGTATTGTTCTGCTTGCAGCCTTCCTTTTGCTTAAAGTATTACTCACACTCCCCCCTCTTGATTTTCCTCCCTTACTTATAGAAAACACAGTTATTTACCCAAAAAGTAGAGTGGCAGCAGAATCTCCTTCTTCATATCCATGCATCTTTTTCCCAGCTGCAGATGATGTTTTGAACATTCCATCTCATTGTGCTTTCCCTCTCGCTGTTTGGACAGCTGAGATGGAGAGGATAATGAGCAAACCTGCCTTACAGATTCTCCACAAAGCACCTCCAGACAGTAGTGATGTTTGTAACATTTCCTTTCTGAAAAATCTCTCTACCTTCTCTCTCAGTCATATGGACCTGGGCATTTACTATGAAGCTTTCTATCTTGCTTCAGTTAGACAAGGAGATATGCATTGTAAGCCACTTTTGTGTTAAGACACAAGCAAAAAATGAAAGCAAACGAAGTGATCCCACTGTCCTGATGGTTCAGCTGTGGTTTAACAAGACAATTTGGAGATGTCATGCAGTTAAAGACATCTACCAAAATCCAGAGCGGGATTTCTTCTGAGGTATTGGTGAAAAACACATCCATGCAAAATCCTAATCCAAAGAGTGCTGCTGTTGCCAGCACTCCAGCCTGAACACACGGTGCCTCAGTGATGATATTTACTCTTCTCACCTTGCTGCAAAGCAGCAACATCACTGTAGCTAACAGCTTCAGATGATGTGCTCTCTGTGAGGTTATTGTGTAATGCATTTGGGAAGAGGGCATAAAAATTTACTTTTCTCACAGTGAAAGAAAAACAGCTGTTCTTGTTAAAGGTTTTACAAGCAGGAGCTCCCTGAACCATGTATTGGAGGGCGAAGGCAGTAACCTCTGCTGACCTGGGGCTGCAAAGCTGCATTACCAGCCTGGATTTCCTCCCCTCTCCTGCCATAGCCCTGTTGCAACATCAGGGCCTGATCCTCCCACCAGCTGCTCTGCAGCAGCTGAAGACAGGTTGATGTGGTGATGTATGTGTGCATGTGGGAATGGGCAAGTTAAGGCACAACCAGACTGTTCCTCCCATGCTTCACTGGTTAACCCATGGTCCCAGCAAGCTGTGACCACTCTCTGCAAGTGGCAGCAGGTCAACCAAAACCCTTGTGACCTTTTTCCTTCTATTTTCCTCCAGGCCCTTAAATGAGTCCTCCTCAATACTGTCAGCCACAGAAGGAGGAACCAGGTGGATTTAAGTCCTAGGGTGACAGCAACACATCACTAGGAGCGCAACAGCTCCACTTGCTCAGAGTTTGCCTTCCTTTACGTCCTAGATGTTACTATCTAAAGTGGGCTTCTAGATAAAAAGCTGGTTGCTACATAATCTATTAATATTTTTTATTTCCCCTCTCTGTTGCTTACTGGGTCTACCCTCTAAGGAATAGGTTAGTCTGAATTAATGCCATGAGTCAGTAGGAATACTGTCCAAAAAATGCAGAATTTTGCCCATATTCTTGCTGTTAACACATTAAAGATTATGTTATGCTACAGTTCGGCTGCCAGCATTTTCATTTATTCTGACTCCTGTTTCAGGGAAGTGCTGAGGTTATTTCCTGAGCAGTCAAGGCAATTTTACTGGACCATGAAACAACTGAACTTCAATGCTGAAATCTTATCCCCAGCCCATAATAAGTGAAACATAGCATATACAAGGAATAAGGTAAAACTGAGTACATTCAGTTTATATCGTTTCTTAGAAAAGCTTTAAAGGAGCAGACTTTGGCTGTGAGACTACTTCTCCTTCAGTGTACTCCCACCCAAACAACTACAAAGCATATGTTCTTAAGTATATTATCTTTGATACATAAACTTTTTGATCGGGTTTTGCTGGTCTGATTGTTCCTGGATTACTTTTTTTGAAGAATTTTTTCTCTTATTCCTAGCCAGTATATCAATGAAGGTAGGTCAGTTTAGATGCACACAGAGTGAACCAGAAGGTTACAGGGGCCTTTAGAAGACCACAGGCTACAGCAGCATAGCACTAGGGCTACCAGGACAGCTACCTCTCATCATTGCACTGACATCATAGTTAAAAAAACCCTAAAACTGCCTAGAGACATTGCATAAAATTGTTTTGTTTACACATCTTTAAAAAAAAGATGCATAGTGTGGTCTGGAGGGTCAGTATGTGTTATTGTGCTTTGTCTTCAGCTGCTGGTCATCTGCATTATTTACTGAGAACAGCCACGGGCACGGAAGCCAAGACCATCTGTGAAGGATGGGTGGACTGCAGTGCTCTGTGGGTCTGTATCTCAAAGATGAGCTCTCATGAGAATTTGTTAGTGGCAAAGTGCTGCCAGATGATATCTTGGGTTCCCCTATCTTCCCTACAACCTGCTTCCATAAGGTGTTTTGGGGCACTTTGTCACACATGCGGCTGTGACTAAACAGTGAGTTTAGTGTTCATAAGGAGGGACCAACAGAGGGATACTCCTAAAAAGGCAGAGAGCTGGCATGCTCACCTGAGCCTTCCCTCTAGAGGAAAGCAGGCCAAAAATTACTGTTATCACACACAAAAAAAATCTCCAGAATTATATGCTGTAGTCAAGTTTGAAAAGCACCAACCTGAACACAGGTATTTAGAGAAAAGTAAGACTACAAGGAAATACCTTCCTATAAAAAATGCATAGATGCATAGATGCATTTTCTACCAGAAAAGCAGAAAATGAAGATGTTGGAAATACTAAAATCCTGGTTGTCCAGTTGCAAGGGTTAATTTGTTTTTCAGTGATTAACTTTCCTTTTCTACAACAAGAAAGACTGCAAACTGCTAATGTAGCTTTGTTACATGTTCAGTTCAGTCAGCTGATGGCTGCCACCCCATGTGGAGCAAGACACAGAGGCTTCCTTCCTAGAAAAGGAATTTGTCCAGCCTTAAGCAGAGTTCCCCCAAGAGACAACTGGTAATGACAGAAACCATTTACTACCTGGTTGCCAAAACAAGATCATCTCATTTTCCTTTGCTTGCTTGGACAAAAGTTAAGTTAATCTTTCAAATCTCTCATTTTGGTTTTTTTTAAGTTCCTGTGAGCAGTGATTAACAATTCCTGTACTCGTGTTGCAGAGATGGTGGTGCGATAGCAGTGGAACATGCCAGCTCTGTTGCAGTCTAGACATGCAGATACACATGATGTGCTCACACCCTGTCATCTGACAGGCCTTCAGGTAGCAGAGATGTATATCTCCTCAATCTGTTTTAATAACTGAGCTAAAGCTGTGAAGTACCAAGCACTTCCTACCCACTCACTTCTTTGTCAGATTAAGCCCTAAATCTCTCTGAATATACTCTTTTGCTTAGAAGAATATCTAGGATATATTTTAAATCTTTTTTTCTTTTACAGCTTCGCAATTCAGTTCAGTTGTGAAGCGATTTTTCAGATGCCAAGAATAATAATGTAAAAATGATAAAGTTAAGATCTAGTGATGATCAACCAGTTTCAAGCAACTCTTCAGTTTTTCAGACAGACTCATCTTCATAGACATCTACGTCTGGGACATTTGGAGAAGTCAGCTCAGTTTCAGATGGTGCCTTCAATCTTCACCTCTTACACTTTTCCTTGGCTTTTTTATTCTCTTCACTCCTTTTACATCTCTATTCCTCCTAGCTCTTTCTTCCTTTCTTATACAGCTTCCTCCTCTCCTCTCTCTTGCTAATGCTATTGGCTGCAGCCACAGCACAAGTGGATCCAAAGGTTTTCTGTGTCAGCCCTCTAGGAATGTATAGTCTAAGGCCCAAGAGCTGGGGAGGGAGAATGTGAAGGACTGGGGAGTCACAGTGCAGCCACCTTTTCAGTCATTACCCCATCCCTGATGGGTTTGGATTCTTCGAACCACAGTCTTGATCCTCAGTGTACCAGAAGTCTATTTACAATGTGTTTAATACTTTCCACCAGCTGGACCTTATTGAGAATGTCACTTAATATTTACGTAACAATTTCATACACCAAATAACATGGCAAAAAACTCTGTTCTAACCAATTTTAGTGGTTTTAGGCTGATAATTTTTTGTTTTTAATTAAAAGACATTTTTGTCAGCAGTTTTCTTCTGGAGGTTCTCAAACCTATTTTGGAAGCAAGCATTCAAACCTCCTTTCTCCCCTGCAGACTTTGGATCAGGGTTCCAGTGCTGAAATACAGTGTTTGAAGGTCACTTTTCACTTCTAGGAGCAACAACCTGGAAAAAAACAAGTGTAACTCATGTCCCACATGGTTTAAAAAGCAATTGTGAATGGCTTTGAAAGGTCACATTTCAACTGAGAATGTAGATGATTTAATAACAACAAAAAAGCAACAATCACATGAGGACGCTGCAGTCATATGATTTTTTTGCATAGTCAGTCATAGCTTTGACTTTGATTTATGCTCCCTCTCCTTTCTGCCAGATAATAAGGGCTTGGTTTAAACAAGCCCGGTATCCCTAAGGCTATTGCCTTCACCCTTTTCCTTGGCTGGCAGAGGGAGGGAGGGTTGGCTCCAGCCAGGAGGGTGCTGAAGCATGGAGTCTACATATGCAGGATGCACAGGACTGGACATCAGAGCCTGTGTTACTGTGAGAAGTTCTGGATGGGGCACTCTGGGTAGTGACAATAACTTACACAGGTAATAGAAAATGGAAAAAAATCTAAGAACACATGAAAAAATCAAAATAATAAGTAATCACAGTTCTAAAATGTTCTTCTATTGGTCAATCTTTTCATTCTATTGACAATCTTCCACCTGCCCTGCCCAAAATAAAAATGGTTTAGTGTTGCCCAGCTTGCTGGTTTCTGGCTAGCCAGTGTCTCACTTCCCAGTATACTTTGGGATCACCGAAACCACTACCAAACTCCTGTCTTGAGGCTTCTATGCCATGTCTTCTCACCAAAGCTTGTTCTTTGCTGCAAACAAAAGCAAGAAACTTCATCAGGCTGCCAGGGCTGCAAGAAAATTCAGTTGCTGCACTGCCTGCAGAAGAACACCTGGGCTGGTGAAGCATGTTAAACATGAATTTGAACAACCAAGTGCAGTGTTTGCCAGCCTGCCTGTATTACCACATTCCTCTTGAGCCATTGGTTATACTTCTTTTATTAGGTTGGGCAATAAACTCTTTTCTTCCTTTATATTTACACAACTTTAAGTATATATAATGAAGTACTTATCTGTGTGTAGGTCATAGCAACTTGTGAGCTAGACATTGACTGGTCATTAATACATATGGTCTGTGATTGTACCTCTAGCCATAGGCACATCATATATGCAACTATGGTTGGATGGTACAACCATGTGCCCCCTAAATGTTTAAACAATATTTTCCTTAATCAGCTCTGATCAGGAGCCAAGTCCAGGGATGTGTTAGGATTGACCAGTGTCTATTTAGCTTACAGTTGTTGCCCAGCACGTGGGGAGAGACACATGGTTAAGTAGTGACGGATCCATCAAATGCAGTGAGCTGTTGCAGTAACAGTTGCAAATCAGGCTGGGCAAGAGTTAAACTGGATCTCTGGAAATAAACATTCCTAATTTAAAAACAAATTAAGTACAAAAATTTATCATAGAGTAAAACTAGTATAAAAATGCCTGTGAGGTAAATGGTGTGGCTCCGAACAGGTCTCTCAGAAATCCCAGGGAATGCTGCAAGCAAAAGGAGTGAGTCATAAGCACATGAGCTTAAAGAAGCTGAAGACAAAATCATGCATCTCTGCTTAATTCCATCACATGATGAATCCCGGGGCCCTTCATTTAATCGGAGAGCAGAGCAGTGCAGAAACTTCATTCTCACTTCTCAGTGGGTACAGGAGAAGGTACTGTGTGCAGGTGCTGGGAACTCTCTGCTCCTCTGCATGTGTTGAGCCGACACAGTGTCTCTGGCATCATGAGCAGTGTTTACCACCACCTCAGATTCCTGATCCTGGCTGAAGTAGTGCTGTGTGCTGCCACTACACGTAAGTGCTTCTTTCATTCCCATCCTCTCTCTCTGCCTCCATGGGGTTGAAGTCCCAAGCCAATGCGGTAAAAACAGCTGCTTCTTGCACACACAGCATTTGCTGGAGCTGTGCTTGGGAACTGGTAGGTGACAGCTAGCTCCATCTCTGGGTTGCCTGGTTCTGGGTAGAAATGTCACCTGAGCTAGAGAAATATGCCAAGAGCTGCTCAGTTATCTATTCCCTGCTGTCCACAGGTACACAGAGCTGAGCAGAGCTAAGCCTTGGCTCATTTCAACAAATTTCTAACAATATGTCCCCAGCTCAAACCTTGCTAAAAAGGCATATGCGGAAGGGACTTCTCTTGGATTGCTCAGCTGGGCTATGGCTGGGAGAGGTAAGGTTAGAGGCAGTGCTCCCCACCAGGACACCCAGACCTGTGAGACCCCAACTTCAGGGAGCCCTATCAAGGAACTAGATCCTCAAGCCATGCTGGGCAGGCCCTGGGCTGGTCCTTTGCTTCTTTCCAGGCTGCCAGCTTGACTCAATTCTTAGGCTGACTCCCTGAGCTTAGGGCTGAGAATCCAGAAATGGGATTTTAGGATTAAATTCCAGAATCTATAGTAAGGAAACTGAAGACCTTAAAAGCTGGGGTCCAGCTAAGCATCCACCTAGCCTTGTACCTGCCTCCAGTGAGAAATAGTAATGGATGTATAGCTCAGCAAGCATATACTGCTATTTACTCAGGACACTTTTCAAGCCTCTGATGATTTATAGCAGCAGAACTGCCTGTCAGAGCCAGAGTCATTGTATTTATAAGTTTTTACTGGACCTTCCTTCTATCCCCTCATCCACTTTCATTGCAACCTGTGTAAATTTTTGGCATACACAAGATCCTGCCAGCAAGAAATTTCACACCTTAACTGTGCCTTATGTGAAGAAATATCTTTTATATGCTTATAACCTGTAACCTGCTGGTTTCACTTGATTCTCCTTAGCTTTTGTGCTTTCAGAAACAGTGTCAAACTGCTTCTTCCCCCACACTGTTCATTATTCTGTTTTTATATTCTCCTCTGTCACCTCTCTCCAGGCTCAAGACAGTCTATTTTACTGTTCCTCTTATGGAAACAATTCTATCCCTTTGTAGCACCCTCACCATCTTTCTCTGTATTTTTTTTTTCATTTCTCTTAAACCATGCTTGAGCTGCAGAGAACAGAGCAGCACACAATATTCAAGACATGAACACATAGAATTTCTGAACATGAGGAAAAACTTTCCTTTGAGGGTGACAGAGGTCTGGAACAGGCTGCCCAGAGAGGTTGCAGAGTCTCTTTCTCTGGAGACTTTCAAAACCTGCCTGGACATGTTCCTGTGCAACCTGATCCAGGCAAACCTGCTTTAGCAGGGGGAGATTTACTAGATGATGCTCAGAGGTCCCCTTCAGCCCCTACCATGCTGTGTTTCTGTGGAGTATACAATGCTCTAATGACATTTTCATCTTCCTTCGCTTTCTAGCCTTTTCCTAGTTTTTCAGCAATCAAAGAGCACTGCTCTCAAAACTGTAAAGTTATGAGATCTCATTTCTGAGAGGCAATACCTAGTTTAGAGCCCCTCGTTCTGTAAATAGTCACATTTCACTATGCTGTATATCACATCATAGTTTTATTCTTCAGTCATTGAATCTCATACAGTCCTTCCTCTCTACTACTTTAAGATACTGTCTTCAGCAGATTAAAGAACTTCACTGTGTATCTGTTTTCCAGATTACGAACATTTCAGATTATTTCAACAATGGAGAAAACTGGCCACTTCATAATTTTTTGGTTCATATAGCTTAACAAGTTATTTATTAATGTGAAATCCTTGGGTTTTTACCCCACAGTAACTTAGCTCCTTTGTGTGCCTTTAGCGACAGAGCTCATTAAATGCTGTCTGGAACTCAGACAGACTATAACGAGCAGGTCAGCCTTGTTCCCATGCTCTCTGACTCCCTCAGTGAAACTTGAATATATTTGTGAGGAATGCACTCTTTTTATGGCACACCATATTAATCCGTTCTATCTGCTAAGTCTGTTCTTCACTGCTGTTTCTACCAGCTTCTCCAATTTGAGCCTCAAACTTTTTGTAACTGTCTAAGTCTTCACTGGAAGTGTGTTTAAGAACTGCCATCACATCTGCCAACTTCTGATTCTCGGCCACTGAGGCAGTTTTAAGCACAGTATTACATACTATGCCTAATAGCTCATTCATTTCATTCTTGAATAGCTTCCATGCTTTTTGAGCTGTCTAGATGACTTCTTCATTTTGTTGATTTGTTCTAGAATTACTTTGTGTGCCAACACTTCATTTTGAGAGAGTCTCCATCATTGCAAAGAAAAATTCTAGCACAGAAACCTCTTATGCTACTCCTTTGTGAATGAAAATGTAAACTAACCTATTTGACTTTTGTGCTACCCCTTTATCTTCCCTGAATGCATCTTTTGTCTCTATATCATCTTTTGGCCCTGGCAAGCTTTCCACTACTTTTATATTTGGGGGGGTGGAATTAGTAATTTTTATGGTTTTGCAAGTTGTTCCTAAAATACTTTTTCGTCTTGCTTTATAATGTTTCTATACATAACTTTAGAAAGTTTACATTATTTTGTCTTCTTAGTCTGGCCATAACATCAACCTTTTTACTGCTAATACACTTTCCCCATCTTTAGCTGGGTCATCTTTTTATTGCTGTTGTTCTAACACTGGCTTTCATTCTCTCTTTCATGGCTAACACATTATCACAGGAAATGCTGAAATTCTTGTCTTTTCATTTTTCACCAAAATGAAAACCAAATGAGAAAGAAGAGTATAAGATCTTTTCTCCTATGATTACCTCACCAAAATTATTACAGTAATCATTTCCTTGGAGTGTAATATTACCCTGCCTATTTTGAACTGAATTGCTCTAATTTTGGTTACAACCAACATCTGCTCTGGAGTGCTTTCCATTGTCAAAGAAATACATTAAAGCTTTTTGTTCCTTTAAATTCAGCAACTGAAAATCTTCAGTTCCATGTGTTAGAGAAAATAGTGCTGAAGTCTTTGCTCATCTGAAAAAATGTCTTTGTCTTGTCCTGAAGCTTGTGAAATGTTTTATATTTGACTGAAATAAAAGCAGCACATCAGGGAGACAGAGAAATGCCTAAGGAGCTTGTGATTTAGAAGCAGTGACCACATTTCTTACCAAAGCTGGACAAAAAAAATTACTTCTGAATTCAAGAATTGTTATTGATAATTAGAAAATAAAAGCATTTATAAAATTAAATGTGCTCCATCTCTTTTTGATGAATTGAGCATCTGGGAAAAAACAATGATTGAAATGTTTGGATCTGAGAAAATCAAAACATTTTATTCATTAAATAAAGCAAATGAGAAGAGGAACTTATGAAAAAATCCTAGCCACTTACTTTCAAATAAGACAACACATTAATTTAATGACCTAAAATGTAATTGAACTTGATAAGCCTTCGTGAAATACTTTTATAATTGCTAATCTGTTATTTAACAGAGAAAAGTTTCTGAAGGATAACATTATGCAACTCTTCTTCAGACCAAGACTGAAAACAATACAGCATGTGATACAGGCCATTAAGTAAATGCCAGCCACGGTGTTATGCTTTGCTCAGATCAAAATACATTAAATCTGCAGGAAAGACTTGGTTCAAGTGATTTAAGTGAGGCTGTGAAGAGTTCCTGTAGGGCAAAAGACTGCAGGAGAATATGTTTCTGAATGCAAATCTGTTCTTTTCCTCGAAACTTTCAGTCCTTGAGACTGAGGAGATTGCTACCAGCATCAGTTCAGAGTGACCACTGAGATGGGACTGGCCAAGGGATGTCCTTCCTGCCCAGCAGAAAGCTGGGCAATAACATCAAGAGAAAGCAGCTCCTGCTTTTTCTTTAGTGCTACTTCTCTGGTTTTCCTTTGCAGCAAAATTAGGAGTCACATGCACATAAAAGCTGTGCTTAGACTAGCTACACCTGCTCTGTGCCTTTTCCAAAACTCAGAAAGATTCCAACACAGATGGTTACATTACAGCACACAAGGCTATTTGTGCCCTTCTAACAGATCTCTGCGTTTTCCTTGAAGTCATCTATCTCTTTGTTGCACTTGGGTATAAATCTCAGAAGCATTCAGCATCAGCTACCTTTAAAATAAAACCATGAAAATCAAGTTTAAAACCCCTAGGCTTTAATGGAACTCTGCCTATAAGCCTACTTACAAACATACTTTTATGGCATCCTACAGTAGTTGACATGTTCCTACAGGTTACTTGAATAATTACTCTGTTTTCGTTATGTGTACCTTGTGACAGAAAGAGGGATCTTAGGAGGAAAAAGCCTGGGAAAAGCCTGAGCCTATCATTTGTGGTAATATGAGAAGAAAGAGGATATTAAAGTTATTTAATATCTGAGCCATTTTAAAGTAATAGGCATGAAGCTCGCATGGTTTTTGTTTTTATTATAAACACCAGCTGAATTTACTATTCAGCTCAAAATTCCTTTTCTGGAAATACCAGCTTCTGCTACAATTGGTTCCACCCCTCACACCCAAACCACCAGCCAAGTCACCAAAAAGTTCCATTGGGTCAAAATTAATTCATCACATAACTTCTACTAGAGCACAACTCAGATACAGAGTGGATTTATCCTGTTAGCCTTTTACTCATAGATTTATTACCAGGCAAGCACAAAGCAGTAAGCAATCACACGACCTCTGTACAACTAGCCCGACAGTTGCAGGGTGATCTCCACTCATAAAAACAATTGCTCTGATATGGTCAAAATGTTGTAAACCTCTTTATTCTTTTTCTGGAAAGCTTGCAATGGTACAAGTAGGAAAAAAAATCTGTCAGTGGTGGAATTGTGTTTATGTTGGTTATAGCTGATGTGTTAATAGCTGCAATGATGAAATTCCATTACTTTCTCCTGGTGAAGACTTTTCTAAACCAGTACAAGAATACAGTCATAATGAGAAGGCTCTTCAGCACAAGAGCAAATGTCTTTATAGGGTGGTAGGGAAAATGTTATTACACTGCATGTTCATTTTTCTCTCTAGGATTTCAAGATGCACTGAATCATGGTGGAACTTTTCCTGTCACATCCTTCAAGAACATACAAGGCTGGTCTAGTGATCAAAATAAATGGAATGAAAAGCTTTATCCTGTCTGGGAAGAAGGAGATCCCAGATGGAAGGACTGCTGGAAAGGTGATCACACATATGTATTTCAAAGACACATAAAACTGGGCAGAAAACCCACCTCACTGAAGGGTGAAGGTGCTACAGTGCTTTTCATAGGTGCAGTATCTACCACTGCTGCAAGGAATAGCAAATCAGAGACGATTGGCTTTGGCACCATTCTCAGTACGTTGTCTGAGGAAGCAGAACAGTGAATTGTAACAGTAAATGTTTTCCCATGACTCATAGTCTCAGACATTAATTCTTATTAGGAAGTATTGATGACCAGGGCTTTAGGACAATTTCAAACATACCTTAGAGGGCAGATAGCTGCAATTGCTACCTCAGCAGGTCATTGTGGGCTTCAGTTTGACAGCTTTGGTGAAGACCCTGTTTATTATCATGTGATCTGAGCTGAGGTCTAAAGGCTATGTCCCTGGAGAGAAACAAAAATACTCTTCTTTGGAATATATTGATGCCCATGGGTAAAAAACCCATATTCTTAGCTCTAAGAGGGAAATGAATGATAGACCAGTAAGTGGTGTGGAAGCACAAGATGAGTTCTTCAGTTTGTTCCAAGTTGAGGTTTTGGTAAGAGTGCAAGTGACTTAGGAACACAAAACCCTTTGGAAACAGAGGAATCAAGAAAACATTTCTAATGTAAATGGTGCACAGTTGAAGGTACCTGCTGCTTTGATGTATCCTTTACAGCGGTGAAGATCACTTTTCATTTCTTCAGGTGGAAGGTTGACAGCCGAATTGGACACTGACAGCCCAGCACTGGTAGGATCCAACGTGACCTTTTTTGTGACCCTCCAGTTTCCCAAGTGCCAGAAAGAAGATAATGATGGCAACATAATGTATGAAAGAAACTGTACACAGGGTAGGTAATGACAAACTCCCTGCACTACACACATCTGACTATGGTGCTAGTGTGAACACACCATGGCCCTTTGAAAACATCAGAGGTGCACCCTATGAACAGCAGTCATGTTACTTTGCACTGGTAACTACAGTCGTGCCTAACCTGTGCCCAGCAGTTTCTTTCCTCAGAAGATCACTGTGGTATATACAATGATCAAGTAGTTCAAGATTTGCCTTCGCTATAAAAATGCCTTCCCAAAGCAGTGACATTAATTTGGCTCCCTAACAAAACTGTTACTGCTTTCCAACTCAGTCACAAGGTTGCAGTCACACTGTTTTCTTCCAAATTTACAAAGATGTCAATTGATAAAATTG
This sequence comes from Bucco capensis, assembly GCA_013396975.1. Taxonomy (NCBI): domain Eukaryota; kingdom Metazoa; phylum Chordata; class Aves; order Piciformes; family Bucconidae; genus Bucco; species Bucco capensis. The sequence continues at coordinate 1,959,840 of VWZO01009494.1, read as the reverse complement.
AAAAGTTTTTTTCAGGTAGGAATTACAGAACTCCCTAACCATTATCTACATCTTGAAAAACCCCCAAGAAAGAGTAAATCTCTTATTTCCATATTTCAAGAATTAAAAACAAACAAAAAAATAAATAATTTAAAAATCAAGCAATCTTTAAATCAGAGAATCACCTGTTTTCATCTTATTTACTGTTACACAGAGTAAAAAACCTATCATAATTCCAATGTTTGAAGTTGCCAGATCTAGAGTGAAACAGGCTGCTGTACCTTTTTTCCTCTGAATTCACAAATGTTCAACAAATGTTTTTACTGGCCAAAGTAATTTTCATTTCAAGGCATATCAGCAAATTTTTTGTCAGCCTGAGTTCTACTTTTTGACTGTGTAATATTTTGTTAACAGCTGGTATCAATTCTCTGCTTAATATCTGTTGTGCTGTTTGGGTGAGGAAACGGTCTTTTCATTACTCAGAAAGGAACTGAAATTCATGTCTCTGTTATTTCAAGGTGCCTTACAAAACTTTGCTGACAAAACAAACAAAGTCACTTCCTCAAAGTGCTTCCATGGCTGCTATTTCTACTTCAAACTTTAGATTCTGCTTGCCAAGTGTTCAGGTAGCCCCACTACTCCAGCGAAACAGTAGCATTCTGTGCAGCTGACAGTAAGTTTTGGGTAAGCAATTTTAAATTGTGCCTGGCCCAGGAGACAGCTTTTTTTTTTTTAAAGCTTCTAAATAAAACAATGTCAAGCCAGCACAATCTGGTGTTTACTTTAAAAAACAAACAAAGCACAGTCTTGGAAAAAACAAATGTCAGTCTAAAAATATTCCACTTAACCTGCTGTTTAAGTGCAATAGTTGTAACCTCGGGTGTCTGCCTCCTGTTTCCTGACTTTCTGCACATTTCTCTGTTAATTGGGAGCATGTCCTATTTCTACACCTAGGTCTTCCAGGTTCCCAAGATCAGCAAGTCTATGTCTACAACTGGTCTGAATGGATCGATAACTGTAGCTTGGAAAACTGCTCAAGCAACCACAGCCATAATGTATTTCCAGATGGGAGACCTTTCCCTCATTATCCTGGCTGGAGAAGAAGGAACTTTGTCTATGTGTTTCACACATTTGGTTAGTACTGCCATACACCCCTTGGTTTGACTTATGCTGCAAAACTTCTATTCGCTCTATACACTAACTCATCTGTCAAGTATGTTTTACTGAAAGCTCTTTAAAAAGGATTCCACACTCTTGAGTGGAGATCCTGAATTCATTCCCCACTTGCCAAGCTGACCATCAGCTTCTCTTTCTGGAAATCATGGATTACCAGGAGATTTTCTTTAAATCTGCATTCACAGTGCTACCACTGAAGAAAATTCATTTCCTTTCAGTAGCATTCAAGATTCTTTTCTAGGAAAAGAGAGGATTCAAACAGGTCAGTCACATGAGTAGTTGACCTCTCACTGCCACTTCAGATTCTTAAATCTGAGACCATAGGGCTGTACATCTTTATATCTGTTTAACAGTGCAGCACTTGCTTCCTTGGGGCAGGTGAAAACTGCCAGTGACTGATCTTGTCACAGATGCTGATTTTCAGTATTTCCAGCTCCTGAATATGTAATGGTTGGGCTGCTGCTGACATTGGCTACGTACTAAATCTTGTATCCTAGTAGTTTGCCTAAATTGGTATTATCATCAGTATCAGCATCAGCAATAGTAATGTTGTCCCTAATATCACATAGAGGTGATACTATTTACCTACCTCAATCAGCTGTTACAAAGACAAATAAGCAATATACAAAGGGCTCTAGGGTATGAAGCAAGAGGTATTAGATCTTCTTGCTACACCAAAAGCATACAAGCACAAGATCACTCAAAATGCCTAAGAGAAAACACCATCCACTACATTATCCTAATGACTTAATGTAATGTAATTGCTTTGGAAAGATGTAGATGCCTCATCAACTTTTGCTTAGATCAGTGACATTTGGGACATCTTTCTGATACGTTTGAAAAAAAACCACAGAAATAATAGAAGTAAACACATTGTAAAAGTATTCAGTCCTTCCAAAATGCCTGCTAGATAACTGAAAGACAGCTCTAAACTATTCATTTGATTTAGACAGCCCAATATTCCCAGAGATACTGCTTCTCTTAAAGTAACTTGTAGCTAGGCTGAAAGGGAAAATGTAAGTTCATGTTCTGTTTCAGGTCAGTACCACCAAACAACTGGACGATCTTCAGCAGTGTTTTCAGTCGACACAGCAAATATCACCCTTGGCAAACACGTGATGGCAGTAGCCGTGTACAGGAGAAGGCACTCAGCATACGTCCCAATTGCAAGAGCAAGTGTCACTTACATTGTAACAGGTGAGTCTGCTGGAATAAATGGTGATGAAATAGTGGGGTATGTGTAGTTTAGGTGTTAAAAGAGTTCAGCCCATCAGCTAGCATGAAAAGAAGACACTGGCCTGAGAAAGGTTTTTAATATGAATGTGGAATCATAGAATGGCCAGGTTGGAAGGGACCCTAAAGATCATCTAGTTCCAACCTCCCCACACTGAGCAGGGATGCCAATCACTAGACCAGGTCACCCAGGGCTGCATCCAGCCTGGCCTTGAACACTGCCAGGGATGGGGCATCCACAACCTCTC
>VWZO01009494.1:1819048-1957074 GCA_013396975.1 Bucco capensis | reverse complement strand
TTAATGAAGATGTTGAAGAGCACAGGTCCCAAGACAGAGCCCTGAGGGACCCCACTCGTTACCGCTCTCCACCTGGACTAGGAGCCATTTACCACGACTCTCTGATAGCATCCTTCCAGCCATTTTTTTATCCATCAAACGGTCCACTCATCAAAGCCACATCTCTCCAGTCTGGAGATGAGGATGTCATGAGGAACCGTATCGAAGGTCTTACAAAAGTCCAAGTAGATGACATCCCTGGTAAATACTCTTGAGTGTAATTTGCCTTTGTATCTAGTTCAGCTGTGACATCTCTACTTTGTAAAGAAAAATGATTTACAAGAGGAGGTGCAATCTTCCACAGATGCCTGTGATTCTTCATTTGTTCCCATACTTTTCTGGGTAATTATTTCTTTCAGACATTCACTCCTCAGGTCACTAAATCAAACTAAAGTAGAAACCTGTGTTAAAGATATTAATGTCTCACATTCTGACTGTTGCTGTTCAGTGACTACGGAGCTGTTTGTTGTTTGCAGACAGGTATGTATGTTTCATTTATTTACTTCTGGTTTTTTTCCAGACAAAATTCCAGTATCTGTGAGTATGTTCCAAAAACACGACCGGAACATCTCAGACTCCATTTTTATCAAAGACTCACCGATCACATTTGATGTGAAGATCCATGATCCCAGCAACTACCTTAATAATTCTGCCATCTCCTACAAGTGGAACTTCGGAGATGGAAGTGGCTTATTTGTAGCCAGTGGTTCCATGACATCTCACACATATACTCTTCAAGGAAACTTCACTTTCAATTTAACTGTCCAAGCCATTATACCTGTACCTTGCAAGCCAGTAACACCCACTGCACCACCACCCACTTCAGCAGGTAAGAGTTTATCAAACAGCAGTGATATTAGGAGCTATGCTAGAACTCTAAATTCTGATATTTTAAATACATATCTTTAGAAATTCTAATGTCATCAATGAAAGAGCTTCAAGACACTGCAAACCCTCTATAAATTGGGTTAGAAACAGAATCAATAAGCATAAACTCTTCTAGGATTCTATGGTAGGCATCACTTACGCATTTAACACATTACACATCCAGTTCTACCATCACAGTGACAGCATACAGAGGTGTATTACAGACATGTAATACAGACATGTATTTGGGTTTATACTCTTTACTACACCAGATCAAGTGGTTTTAGCCTTGCCTACTCAGGGTCATCTTCTGAGGTAAGATCTATATTTTAAGTGAGAAAGAGGTATTTCAGTACACTTCTATAGCCAGTTCCTTTCTGGTTTGCATTAACTTCCATCCAAACTTAAGTAAGATTGAACTGAACTAGAAAAGACTTACTCATATTCCAAGTTTTCATATGGCATTAACCCAGAAAGGCTTTTCCACTTTTAATTTATGCACTATCATATTCCAGAGTAACTGTCATTATGTTCAGCATTGGCTAATCATCTCAAGAGTGTTTTAAGATTCACAAAAAGGGCTGCAGTTTCAGCCTGGGTAGTTATTAAATTGTAAATGTGGCTATATTTTTCAAATTTCAGACTTTTAATATGTGCTTTTACCAAAATGTTGAGTGAGAATGAAAAATGAAAGATATAATTACCACTTCCCCTCTCCATTTTTCCACCAGCTGTCATGTAGAGTAATGGGAAAATACCTGCTTTTAAAAAGAGCATTTGAAATCTTTTATTGGCCTTTGGATTTTTTTCTATAAATGATTTGAGAATTTTAAAGAAGTGCTTAAGTATATTAAACCTTGCAGTCTCACTTTCATTTCACAGAGATGGGTGGCTAGCAAGGTGGCTTTTAGAGTGAGGCTACCCAGGCCACTCCAGGGTTCTACAGCTGGGCACATGTGTTTTCTTTAAGGCATATTACTATGATCCCATACAGATACATACATGAGTGCAGAGCAGCAAACCAAAGTCACTAATGACCTGTGCAATGAATGCAGTGAAAACATATGGCCATGGCCAGAAGACTTCTAAGCAGAACTTGTTCTATAGCTGTGTATCTATTCTTTCTCCCTCAACTCAACAGTAACAACTGAAGCATCTTCAGACTCTTCTACCACTGTTGAGTCAATGGAAGATAACCCTGATGGAGGCTGCCATATTTATAGAAATGGATACTATGGAAATGGTATCTCTGTTGTAGGTAAGGACATGGATCAACACCTGAACAGAGGAATGGGGTGAACAATGTATGATAGAGATAATGTTTATTTAAGGTCCCTTTCATCAAAATACATGACAGCCACAGTAAGATCCTTCTCTTGGACCTAGCTGACATTTTTAATGGTTAATGTTCTGATAGCTAACTGGCTGGCTTTGGTTTCTTTACAATGCTCTGCCAAGACCTAGCAGCAGAAGTTATGGCTCCTTGGTTTCAGACATGTGAGGTTTGGCTGGATGCTTGTTGATGGCTGCCACCCTGCTACATGTGGTGTTTCCGGGCACTTGGGCTGGAAAATGGCTGGTGGGGATGTGCACTGTATCACTGTTTTCTACATCATAAGCTTCTGAACCTTTCACACCTGAAGCATACTGGCCTGGGGCAGGGGGGGGGAGGGGTCACATAAGGTTAAATAGACTTTGGCATGCACAGAAGTCATGATAGTGGGACAGGGAAGTGATATAGGAAAATAGATAAGTAAACAATAATAATAGAGAAAAAAAACAGAGCAGAAAGGAGTAGCCTTACATAGAAAGCACTGGCAAATTTCTCAGCTTTCAAACCCTTCAAGAGGAGTGCTAAGGGAGGTAGGAGGTTATGGAAAACAACACCTGAACTGAGCATCAGCCAAACACTTGAGGTTCTGTACAAACAGACTTTAGAGCTTGTCATGTGTCCTACTGTTGACATCTGTTTCCTCTCCCAGAGGGAATCCTTGAGGTAAATATTATTCAGATGATGAGCGTCCAGATGACAGAAAGCCAAGCTGAAAACTCACTAGTTGACTTTGTTGTTACTTGCCAAGGGAGGTAAGTGTGTGAATGAAACTGTCAATCTTCCCTCTTTAAAAATAATTAGGTGCTAGAACACTGTTCATGCTTAGATGCAGCTGCATGAACGAAAGTTGGGAACTGCAGTGTTTCTGTTTCTTGACTGGAACTAAAGATAATGCAAGTCTCATTTGTAAACTATGCCAACAGAGGTTAATGCCAGGCTCTTAGAATTCAGTATAACTGTCAAACATCAGTAAAAATAAGAAAACTGGATAATGGGGAGAAACAATTCTATATTTTCCTAGCCAAGACAAGATTTCATCACTTAGCGTAAAATGGGAAGCAGTTCTACTGAAATTGGAAGGAAACTCATTCTCTTTGGCCATGATTTTTTGACACTTAGAGCACATGGGTGTGTCCAAGCAATTTCTTGGATAGGAAAATAATGCACTAATAATCTTAGCTCTTAGAAGGGGATTAGAGTTGAGAGGACTGAGAAGTACAAGAATTGTCCTGGCAATGCAACTGGAAAACAATTATCCTCTCTTAAGTTAGTGTTTGCTTTTTCAGCACATGATCTGTATTCCATTCTTAGCGATGTGTACTAAAAGTAACAGGCTTTAGAAGCTGATTTGAGGCAGGTAATTCCTCATAAAATGTTAAATGATATGTAAAACAAGCAGATAATTTTACAGATTGTATATATGCATTTTTTATAAAATCCACATTTATGTATATACAAAATGTATAGGTATATGTATATCATGTATTAACAAAACACTCTTAAATCACTATAGTGCTACTGATTTCAGTTAACAGGCACTAGCATAAAACTGGGGCATCAGTGCAATGTGTCTATGATCAGTACTAACTAACAGGACTCCAGAGATGCAATGTGTTCTCTCTTCCCCTCCTAGCCTCCCCACAGATGTTTGCACAGTAGTTTCTGACCCCACATGCCAGGTGTCCAAGAGTGTGGTATGCGATCCCATTGCCATCACCAATGAATGCTTACTCACCATCAGGAGAGCTTTTGAAGAACCTGGTACATACTGTATAAACATCACCTTGGGGGATGACACAAGCCAAGCCCTTGCCAGCGCCCTGATTTCCGTAAATGGAGGTGAGTCCACACAGGATAGCTTAGTGAATAGCTTCTCTCCACAGACATTTCCCTGCAGGGAGGAAGAGCACAGGAATTTATATGGGGTTTTTATTCTGCCTGGAGGCCTCAGCTTAGATAGTGCCAGCTTGTGTGAGAGCCCATGCAAAGACAGACAATTCTTTCCCTACAGGAATTACAGATGTTAGAACTTGGTTTGATTTATGTTTACGACTCAATGAGTATAGTAATTATACAAACCCTTCAGTATCACAGAATATGAACAGTTCTCAAGCCATAATGTATTTTTCCACAGAATAACCCTGTTAGGCAAAAAGACAGATGGGGCACATGCCAGCCAGCCTACTCCACACATGGAGAAACAGAGAGGAATTCAGCTCACTTGAGAATTAAAGTCTACAGCTGAGCTGGCTGCCCTGGGCTCTCCTTGTAGCCCACTGACCTTGACCAGGTTTCTATTTTTACATGAGGATAAGATGAAACAGGTTATGTGTAACATTCATTGACTACAGAGTCTGCCTAGGGTAACTATTTCAGAACAGGAGGTTTACCTTCAGTTGGATGAGTATCACTGTGTCTTGCTCATGGCTATCCAAGTAGTCTTTGACAGAACCAGCTATTAAACTCATCCTCCATCAGAAGTCTAAATGATCATACTGTCTCTCTGCTCCCACTCCATTGCCCTCCTGACCTCCCCTCCTAGTAACTCTTCTGAACAACTTAATTACTATCAGCTGAGCAAATGACCCTTTGTCGTCATTTGACAGAGTATTTTTGCCTGATTTTATTTAATCTAGGTACAAATTTAGCTGTACCAAAATCAGCCTGACCTGTAAATGTAAATGCTCCTGAAGATGAAAATAAGCATGCAGTAGGATTTTTCAAAACTGTATTCAGAGAGGCTAACTTCAGCCCAACAAGGCTGGTATTCCCAGGTTTACTCCAGAGGGCAAAGCTAAGTTGTACTTTGGGAGCTTCCAGAATAACAAAGCAAAATTAGGATCTAAGAGAAGTTGCAGCTTTGAGTCATATTCTGGAGAAGCCTATCTAACGTTTGCAAACATTTCTCATACACAATTTTCCACTTACTTCAAGAGAAAGCAAATATTTATGAATTTCTGAAAATCACATAATTTAGTGCCTAAGCATCTAGTCCTTGAAATCACAGAATCGCTAAGGTTGGAAGAGACCTCTAAGACCATCAAGTCCAACCATACCTATCGCTAACATCCACCTCTGCTATATTAGCCACAGGCTACTTTTTAGGCAAATCCAACCCTTTTTTAGGCAAAGCCAAATTTGGCAGGATTGTGGTGGGCTCTGTGGGCATTGCACAAAACATCACTCTTAACTTACTTAAATTGCTGTTGAATGGGTTGCAGTCCTATGATTTAGGCCCATCCAACCAGTACGCGTTGCTTTACAAACTAGCCCAAGAAGCTACCTTATTCACAAAGTAAGGTAAATCCTTACAGTCTCAGCAAAAATATTGTATAAACTAGGAATGAGGTCAAGCCTTCATTGTATTAACAAACTGAGATATATATGAGGCCCATATACCAAGTAAATTGTAAACTGATTTGATACCTTGGTTTTCACAGACAGTGACTATAAAGCTGGAAAGGCAAGCCAGTGTGCTGCTCTAGGTTACTTCACTGTATGAACACTGTTGTTAATATGAGGATTAAAAAGGTGTGTCTCAGTAAACTCAATAATGGTACAGCCTGTGGACTGGAAAATTAAGATATTTTACACAATTTTTTTTTAAAAATACTTGTAGTCATTTGGCTTCTTCCATCAGATACGATAGAATTAGGAGTAAATGCGAGTGAAATGGTTGGTGGCAAACCAGAAAGCAGAGTTCAATGACAGGCAGAGCCCAAAATTTATCTCCTAGAACAAGCACATTAAAAAGCAGAGCCCTCAGCTCTTGGATAAGGCAAACAAGCCTCAGTCCTTCAACCTCTCAGCCATATTCTGCCATCTTAGCCTGTGGGATTGCAACAAACAGTAACATTTAAGAAAATCGGGATTTATCACCTTTCCTCCTAGTCATCATCCCAAAGAGAGAGTTGAAGCTGATTCTAATTTTAAAGGTTATAAAGAGAGTGTATTGCTTATACTGAGTGTAAAAGTTTCCTCAGCATAGTAATTGGCAAGGAGCAAACAAGCCTCACCTTGTGGGGTGCCAGTAAGACCCTCCAGCCCCTTCCATGCTGGAAGGGCAGCCACGTGTCTCAGAAACTTGGCTCATACGACAAAATTAGCCAAGTCCAACTCACACTCTGGTGGAACCAAGAATTAAACTGTTTAGGATGTGAAAGCACCACATCTTCCCAAAGTCACTGATCTCCAGTGATTACTATATTAGAATTATTAAGTGTACTTCAGTCTGTATAGTAATCAAGTAAAAAATGACATTTCCTTTAGAAAATCTATCACACTGTAAAAACAAGGCTAACTTTTAACCAAACTGCTTTCTGAACTCTAGGATCATCATCACGAACAACAGAAGGTGTCTTTATCTTCCTTGGTTTGTTGGCAGTATTTGCTGCTATTGGAGCTTTCGTCCTGTACAAGTAAGTTGCTACTTTCTAGACTTAAAAGTAGTTCAAAGAATTGTCAAAATATTAGTTTAAATTATCAAAACCAACAACTTAAATTTGCAGTAGCTATATTTTTGTTTCTTTTTTTTTAATTTTTGTTCAGAAATATTCTGACAAATAATCAAGAAAAAGAGATTACTGGCTTAAGCCACAAAACCACTAGGAAATAGGCAAATGTTGAAGAATTTCATTAAAAATTACATTCTGTGCTCATAAGCACAAATACTAACATTAGAAAGCCTGGTAACTGTGTGTAAGCAGTAAGCAAATTCAAATTGCATGATGTGATTTATACATGCAGTAAAACCTAATGAAATTTAATTTAGCTCTAAAACTCATGACTGACAGATCGGGAATTAATCCCTAAAATCCTTTATTAAATAATTGACAGGTGATAAAGTCTTTTTGAAAAAGGTGCTAGCATGCAGGAAAGTAGTTAACAGAAGTACATGTTACTGTATTATTAGCTTGGATGTTTCTCATGAAACTTTAGGACTACACCATGACTCCTGAGTCAAGAGTATGCTCACCCTTGACAGTCAGTGGTGAGAAAGCAACACCTTCACAGAGTAACAGTACTCCACTAAGCAATGAAGCCTTCTCATGAACTAGGCCTTAGTCACCTCTAGTGACCTGTGGCTGTTAACTAGATGGGATTGAAGAGGGAAGGAGGAGAGAGAATATACATTATGAATACATGATTAATTCTCATAGGCACTGGTTACATGCTAAAAGTGGAATTTGATTTTCGTGTCTTTCAGCAACTAACTGTGTACATTCCTTTCAGGAGATACAAGCAATACAAGCCTATTGAGAGAAGCACAGGACAAGCAGAGAACCAGGAGGGAATAACTGCTTACTTTAGCAATTTCAAAGCATTTTTTTTCCCTGGTAGCACTGAGAGAAATCCTCTGCTGAAAAGCAAACCAGGCATTGTTTAAACCTTTAGTCTAACACTGACTATTAGATTATGTACAGGAGTCATATCTGAACTGTACTATGATGAGGTTTTCTTGTTATAAAAAAACAGAGGGTAAGGTGAAAGCACATATAGATGAGATGGTAACTTTGGGGGGCTTGGTGCAATTAGAAAAATACTAAAATATTACATAGAAAACAATGAGATAGTTTTGAGCACATGCTCTTCTTCCTTGTGATCTAGGATAAACTTTTCTGAATAACTAACACATCCCACTCCACCTCCCTTTATCTGGGTTTTCTTACTTGTAGGTTAACTACCTATAAAACTAATCAGATCCATAATCTGGAGGGGGGAGAAAAGGTTAACTTTTTTTAAAAACAAAACAAAAAAGCCCTTAAAGAAAAACATATAAAAAACCCCAACAACTTGTAGATACTTAAATAGACAGTCCAGTACAGCTGCCTACTGCCTTAGCAGGACTCATGCCTTTGCTAGAAAGACAAGACACAGTGAGCAGGCACATGTTATGTCTGTGGAATGAAACGTCCCACGGCATACTCCCAGGCATTGGCACTGAACTGCTGACACTGTTACACTGTTCAGGAGGTTCTAGCACAGCCTTGTCTCAGGCAAGCTCGCTCCCCACCAAGCAACACCCAAATTCTGGGAACCATCACAGGCACTGTTCCTCACTGGGAGTTTGGCAGCAGCCACCCAGTTTTACTCTGAGTCCCATGTAAAATCCTTATATGCAACTGCTGATGCTGTTTCCATTGGTCTTGAGACACTGGACTGGCACTACCACTCTCCAGAGGGCAGATATTTGCTCCATGTACAAGGGTCAGCAGAACGAGGGTTCTAGCAGGAGGGGGTAACATTCAACAACCTTTTCCCCTTCTCTTTTCATTCCTCTCCTGCTCTAAAAGCACATTAATTTCTGCTTGTTCCTCCATCCCTCTGTCTTTGACCACTTAATCAATTGAGTGAAACCCCCACTATAAATGAAGCACTATGCTCCAGTTTCTGCTTTTGCATGACACAGCTTAGACAGCGTAAACTTCTGCAAAATCAATGTGCCTTCACTTATTCACTCTAGCTGCAAATCTGTGTTAAAATCCCATGTTGAGGCCTTTCCCAGGTGACCTGGTTTTCTAGCCTCACGTGCTCATTATTCTGCGCTGTGGCAATTCACAGTGCGAGACCAGAAGCAAACTGCTGAAGGCTCGATTACTGGATGATGAGAAAAGGAGGGCATCTTACTTGCAGAAGGGAAGAGATTACTAAACATGTTCACTGAGATGAGACAGCAGACCAAAAATGCTTTAAATAGTTCATTTTCTGTATGAGCCTTGTTGTTAATATTAAAGGTTGCAATCAAAATGAAATTAACTTTCAATTGGAGGCTAGGCAAATGACCTTACACAATCCATTTCTAAAACTGAATTCTTTTTAAGATTTACATTTCAATATAATTAGGTTATTTACTGTGTCTTGGAACATCTCTGATTCATATTGTTTTCAGTTTCTCAGGTGATATATAAGCACAAATATATTTTCCTTTTATCTTAGCAGACTTGTCAAATGCTTCACTACCACTTCTCCAGTGTGTATGGACATCTTTAAATGACTTAAGGATATAAAAAAATTAAGATTCCAACATACCTGTGAGATTAGATTTTTAGCTCTAAAATTCAATAGCCTCTTTCTTTTGTTTCCAGGTTCTCCAACTATTTAAATTCTTTGTGGTCATTTCAGTTATATTATTAAAAGCACCATATTTGCCATTGTTCCATCTTCCTTAGAAGTAACATCCTATTGTCTAACCATAACTGGGCATCTAAAACTATTCTCTGCCTTAAACAGAAAACATATTTCCTACAAAAATTACTGCCTGAATGTTATGTCCTCTGTTATCAGTCAGACTTATGACTGTAATTTGCTTTTGTTGCTCTAGGTTGAGGCAGGACAGGGAAAGCTTAGTGGAAAGCTTAAGACAACATGTAATGCAGCATGAAAAAATTATATCTGTCACAGCTATAATGCTTAGGATCAGTGATGACACAGGCTACCACTGTCCTAGGCTACTTGCAGAAAGCATCTTGTTTCAGCAAAACACTGCATGTTAGAAGCTCAGAGACGTCTTAAGCTTTTGCATAGAAAACAGCTTTCAAGCACTTTAAGGACTCTTTTTATCCTTTAACATAAGCATACAGAATGCCTTGTATTACCTTCCTTTAAATATCATGTTAGAATATTAAGGTTTTTTAATTTGATTTTGCCTTTTCAGCTGTAACTTCCATTTTATACATCTTTACTTTTATATAATGGCATCTAACTACTGCATTGATAAATAAACTATCTAACGATTTAAAGAGTACATTTCCTCTCTCTCAGAAAGAGATACTGTCAGCAGCTTGATGAGTTGCCTTAGTCTTAGTTCACTTATGCACACCTGGTCCCACCACTGGTTATCTACACATTTTTGCAGTCTCCCTTCAAGCGTTCTCAAGCAATGGCATTACAAACGTGAAAAGTGAGAAGACTTTTTTAACAACCAGATGACAGCTGAGGGACCCAATTTCAGAACAGATCAGGAAAGAAATTAACTTCATGTCCTTCAAAGGCAAGACCAGCTGACAAGCAAGATCTGTGAATGTCAGCAAATGTTAGAAGAGAGGTTTCCAGCGTACTCTTTGGAGAAATAACATCAAAGAATGACATCAAACAATGTACATCATCTTTAGAAAGGACATCTTTTCAGACGTCATCAAGAAAAATGAAAGTATTAGTTGGGTAACAAGTTCGTTAAAAATGACTTTTAAAAACCTGCTAGTTTTGTTCCTCCTCCCTTTTCTTATTGAACACTTTATAGCATACAATTGAAAGACTCATCAGATATACAGCATTTGTTTCTTACCAGAAGTATTTCTAAGCTGAAACTGAGGTCAAAAACCACCAATCCCTGAAGGAATTGTAAAGGAATCAAACTGAACTTTGCAAGAGGCATCCAGACACTGTAGTCTGTTAGTCTAAATGACCAATCTTGCCTTTACAGCATAGTCAAACTTCCTTTAAATCTAAAGCTTTTATCACCAGAGGTCTTTTCAATTGACAAGATTGTGTCTTTTGAGCTTAATACATTGTTTTACAATCATAGGGAGGGAAAAATAGTCTGAAGACTGACACTTGTATTTCATTGCCAGTGTAAATGCCAACATCCCCAGGGGAAAGGGGCGGAGGGAAACATGTTTCATACCCAGTAAACACAAAAGCTGTTATTTGCCTAGCTCATAGCTTTTTGTTAAGTCTTGACAACATTCTCCGTAGCAATACAAAAATAGTAAGACTGCTAACCTGCACCCATCAGCATTATGTGGGAGTTCCACAAACGTAGAATGCATTTTCCCAAGAAAAATGTATTTGTTTCAAACCAGCTGCAGCTTTTTAAGCAAAATGATAGCCTTTAAAAGGTGGCACAAGGTCTGAACTGGGATACGTATTTAGGATTCATATGGCAGTGCCCGCCAGCTCCTTCCCAGTTCCCCAACACACTACGACAGCAGAGCTCTGGTTATTGATGCCCAAGCCCCGTCCCTTCTTCCGATCCCTTTCTTTTTCCCGCCTCGTGGCTCAGACACCCCTCAGCAAACACTGACGAGGGGCGCGACACGGGGAAGCGGAAGCCAAGCCGCTGCCTGCCCTGACGTCCCTATCTACACACCTGAACACCCGCACCGGGACTTCAACGGGGGAGCGGGATGGGACGGAGCTGGGCTGCGGCGGAACACGACGGCCCTGGAGCGCCCGTTCCCCTCCCCCGAGCACCCAGCCCGTAGCCACCGCCGCAGCTCACCCAGGGCCGGGCCTCCAGCACAACTCCGGACACAGCCCGGCAGCAGTCACCATCCCCAGACAAACACTGCGCACGCTGACCGACGGCTAGATGAGCCAGTGAAGAGAGAAGGACCTCTTCTGCTCTGGCCAATCACTGGGCGGCATGCTGGGAGGGGCGGGCAGCGTTGTCGGCGCGCGGCGGTGGGCATGTGGCGGGCCGTGGTGCGGTGGCGCGGGCTGCTGCAGCATCTCCCCGGTGCCGCGGTGAGAGCCGGCCGGCCGGAGCCTCCCCTCCGGATGATCGGGGCTCCCCCCAGGGGCTGCGCGGCGGCGCGGGGCGTGGGAGGTGGCGGAGCTGCTGCGCTGGAGGCGGCGGCGGAGCGGCGCCAGGCGGCAGGTAAGGCCCAGCGAAGAGCGGCTTAGCCGGCGGATTAAACTGGCAGGTTCTCTCGATGCGGGAACACCGGTCGTGGTCCTTTTGATCTCCTGCCTGGTACTTTAGGCTGATTTTCTCATGATTGCCAACCTTAAACGTTCTCGAGGTGTTCTCAGAGGGCTCCCGCGGCCTCGGAGCGGCTGAGGAAGCGCGTGTGCCGAGCAGGCCTTTTCCTTCTGGTAAGGCACCACTCAGGCGCTCTCAGAGCTGGGAACTCCGCGACGTGAATGCTGGTTAACAGTGTGTCACGGCCTCCACGCGAGGTAACAGGCCCTAGTGTGCTTGTGAAGGCGACATATCAAGGAGGCCGCTGGCCCAAAGGCCTACGGCTCTGCGCTGCGCGCTTCAGCTCTGTGAAATTCGAAGTGTAACTCTTGGTGGAGAAAGTAACTGTTCAGGACGCATGGAGTCTTTATTCCACAGCAGCAGGAGTGTTGGGAAATCCTTTAATCAGAAGGTTTTTAGTATTGTAGCTCTGTCAATAAGGGTTAGGTTTTAGATTCTTTGACTTTGTTACATGTACTTAGTTTGTGAACTAATCAGTGATTCATGTATACCAAGGACATACCAACCTTGAGAACAAGGGTGATAACGAGGAGCAGCACAGTAGAAGTATCCAAGTAATAGTGATAAGGTGGACCATCTGGGTGGGACAGCACAGTTGGGAAGTACCCAAGGAGAAGAAGTTGTCCCTAAAAGACTTGTGACCATAAAAGGGAAAAAGGAGCAGGAGGTTAACTCTCCAAATGACCACGGAGGACCAGCTGAAACTCCCATGCTTTCACAGAAGGAACTTTTGTAAAATATTAATATGTGGTTTAGGCTTCCTGGAAATAGGAATGGATTTCTTGGAAATTATGTGAATATTCGTTTTCTTGCTGAATACAATGAGCATGTCTGTTCTCCAGTGTGTGTGGTTTGGTGGAGCTATCCCCTCATACACCCAGCCCTTAATAAGGTGACACCTGCTGTCTAATATTGAAATTGTAAGTGTTAGGGAGTTTATTCTTCCGGACATTTTCAGTGACAGTATGATGGCTGGTTTTGGGTGTAGCCATTGTGTGCACCGATGTTTGTTGTTGTAGCTGTTATGCAAATCTTCTCTACCCTAGATCTAACTATGATGTTCATTCAGTGTTGTAGAACGTGCCTGAGGTCGTTCAGACCATTCCTTCTCCTAGTAGGCACTAGTGACTTCACAGGTGGCTACAACTTTTGTTACCACTGTGTCTGAAGGAGCCCTGGCCGCTGCTCATTTTCTGTGTGTGTTACCACAGCAAAAGTTGAAAGAGTGCTTGAGTCCCAAAACTCAAAGGCTTTCATTTAGAGATCTGATCCAATTTCATATCCCCATTTGTGCATATAATTATATGTAGCTATTGGTCTTTCGTTTGGCTTTTACTTTATATTTGTAAATATAAAGCTTGGCTTTGTGCTGATGCTCACTTTGCGCTAACATTCATTTTATAGTGGCAGACATGCATTGCTGACAGGTTCAAATTACGCCTTAAGTATGTACACAGGTTGCAGCTACCTAATTAGGGCAAATCAGAAATAAACTGATTTTGTGGTGTGAACAGAAGGTAGTTGCACTAATTTACTAGTTTGTAAGCTGGCTTGCTTAAACTGTTGAAGGACTAAAGCTTTGTCTACAGTATCGTGATCCTCTGTGGCAGGACAGGCTAGGGAAAAAGTAGTGGCCTTACTCGGTGTGAAGATAAAAAAAGTACCTTCAGACAGTGTCACATCAGCTCCATTTTCAATATATTGATTTTATCTACTTAGGATTTTATAGTAGTTTCATCACCATGTATTATTATAACTGGCCTGTTGAAAAGCTTTGTTCTGAAATATTTTTAATTTTGTCTGTTCTAATAATGTCTGTTGAAGTACTTAGGTTTCATTCATCTTAACTGACAAATAGCTGACGATAGCATAGACTTTTACTTATTTCTTGTTGTTAGTACTTAAGTTACCTACAAGAAACTTTGATGCTTGCTAACTGCTATATCTACTGATGGAGTGATATTTACCAGAAGAGTGCTTAGTTCTCAGCTTTGGTTTAAAAAAGGATTTTTAAAAATCTGCAGTTCGTGTTGTATTGTCATTATCAAACAAAACTCGATGGCTTAAACTAGCTACTAACTATAATTCAGTTTATTGCCATTTTATGTAGTCTTAAGTGGTTGATTTTTCGCAATTAAAAAGATAAATCACTGCTGTATTTTTTCTCCTTCTGTTCCAGATACTGTTTTTCCAAAGTTCAACATTGACTTTGTTGTAGCTCTTCTGAGGCAAGAAAATGCTAAAGACATCTGTGTCATTCAGCTACCTCCAGAAATAAAATACTGTGATTATTTTATAGTAGTGAGCGGAACTTCCACAAGGCATCTCCATGCAATGGCACGTTACATATTGAAAATGGTAAGATAGTTGCTGCTGCAGTCTCTGGGGTTTGAGAAATGGTTTTAAATGTTTTGAAAGGAATTTCCGCAGGATTGCATATATAGGGGTGTACCAGGCAAGATGAAACTAATTATTCTTAGGTCATTTAGTCCTGCATACATCTAGCAAGGATCTGTCCTTTTTTCCTTTAGCAGTACTACTCAGAATGTAGGGAATATATTTTAAAATATTGCAGTATTTAGAACAGCAATGACGTTAGCACAGTTTGGTGGCTAGAACAGAGTAATGTGAAATGGTGATGACAACCTATGTCCACTTTTGTCTTCCATCCAGCAAGCTTCCTAGCCATTCCCACTCATTCAAAATAGCTTAATCTCACTGTTCTCAAATCAAATCTCTAAACTTACCACGTTCTCAGGTGTATTGTAAGGCTGAAAAAAGTTTGCGTGTTATGAGGCACAGGATCTCTGCATATGCTTACTAAAGCAAACTGCTATTTACTAGTCACCATACTGTCCACGTACAGCAGGAGTGTATGGGCAGCAGCCATCCTTCCACAGAAACCTTACACTGTTCGGCTTTAGTGGAATCAGAGCTTCCACAAAACTAGAGCTCAGAACGAAAGTACAAGTAGAGTTCAGGGTTAAGATCCAATCTTGGGGAAGGAGAAAATTTATGGCCATAAAAGAACCAGCTGTTACAAAGCAGTGTGAGGAATATGACTAGCCCCCATGTCAGTCAGCTGTCTGTACTCAACGTGTTGTTTACCAGCTATTCACACACATTCTTTCACTTCTTGAACTTGTTTTTCCTTTTATTAATGTGATTTGATCAGAATAACTTCAAGTGCTTAATATTTACTCTATTACTTGCATGCCTAGCTAGTCTTAAATCAACAGCTCTCCATCTCCCCTAGACCAGGAGAGATCAGTGAATACCACCCACCCTTCTAAAACATGCCTGTGCTAAAAACAGCCTGCCCCCTCTGGTGGCTGAAAGAGCATCTTCTTTTGCAAGGGCAGAGCCTCTGGGGAGAGGTGGTGTCCTCCTGGGCATCCTGAGAAACCTGAGAGCCTGGCCAACTGCTCAGGAGTGGCTGAGCTTGCCTGGCATTGAAAGTTTTCTAGGAAAAAAAGTATGCTGAAGCTTAAAATGTAAAGCAGAGCAGGTGCTTAGCAGTGCTGCTAGGATGCTGGCTAGCTTTGCCATTACAATACCTAAAACATGGTAATGCATTATTTGCTCACACAAATGCAGAGGTGCTCATGTGTAGCACGAAATCTTCCTGCTTTTCTTCCAGTAGCTTTACAAATGGTAAAGTCCTAGCTACTGCTTACCACTGCTAACCCAGATGGAAAGCTGTCTGGTTTCATGTTAGAGGAAGAAACTAACGCTTGGCTTTATTATAATCTGTTCATCATTACACAGCCTTTAAGACAAGGCTGAAGGAAACTTGTAGTGGAAATCAGCTTTTCCAACCTCTGTCATATACCTGATGGGAGTGCAAACTGGGCTGTTTAGTATTGTAAGCAGACTTTCAGAGACTTTGACAATTACCTGTGTTTGAGGCTCTCTCTCAAGCTATCTTAAAAGAAGAAAGGTAGAACTAGTCCTGAATTGCATTTTTGAGTAGTTGAAAATTCTGATTTGTAAACTGGGGCCATTCTCAAGCAGCTAGCATCGTGTGGTAATTGCTTTCCCAGTGAAGTGGAACTCATTTGCTCTCCAGCCATGC
The DNA here is from genome assembly GCA_013396975.1 of Bucco capensis. Classification (NCBI taxonomy): domain Eukaryota; kingdom Metazoa; phylum Chordata; class Aves; order Piciformes; family Bucconidae; genus Bucco; species Bucco capensis. Next base: position 1,941,057 of record VWZO01009494.1, on the reverse strand, counting down.
TGTTACAACCTGTTACTTTGTATTTTGGGTTTCATGGCAGAAAGGCCTGTTAGAGCCTTGAAGTTTCACTCTCTTTGATTGTGGCCTTGTGCTGAAATAAATGGGGTTTGGTTTGGTTTTTAATTGCAGTTGATGTGTCTTGTAATGAAACAAGTAGGTTATGGCCAGGTATGAAAGTGCTAGTACTTTAGCCTGTAGTGAAGTTTCTTAGGCTCTTGTGGGTGCTTAGGTTATTTATGTACTAGGTGGGGAAAGCTGAGCCTCTCATGCTGGGACCTATGAAAGCCACCATGCTGCATAGGGCACTAAGTGCCTTGCCCTAGTTGAGCACTTGCAGTTGTGCTTTGAGCTTCACCCTCACCTCTCCCACAGTGATTCACTTGTGTCCCAGTTGTTTTCTCCCCATCTTGCAACAAGTGTTGCAAACACGCATTCAACAGACAGGAAGCTTCTTTGAATGCCTTAGTCATGGTGTGGGATAAAACTTACTTTCTCCCCACCCCCCCTTGCATCTGAGTAGAGGATAAGCTTGGCATCATCATTTCTGCATCCTTAACTAGCCAATGTAAAACAACAATGAAAGGTATAAAGGAAATAAAACTTACTGGTAATGGCAGCTATGGGGAACTAGTGACTGAAAGACTACTACTAAGCAAATGTATTCAATATTCTTCTTGAGAAAAAAAACCCATACACCTGTAAAATTCATGGATAACTATATGGGAATTCTGAGCATTAGGATTCCAGATTTGATACTAAATCCTATTAAATCTATACTTATTTTCCAGTGCTGCAAGTGTATATTACTCTCTTTTTGTGCAGCGCCCAGGACCAACATGAAGTAATTTAACCCATTTAAGGTCTAAAACAACTCTAGACAATTTGGCAAATTCCAGCTTATCTGTAAAGTTTGAATGGTTTTTAGTAAATACAAAGTATTTTATTTTCTACTCTTGCTTCTCTCAGTACAAGCATCATAAAGAAGAAAGTGATCCTCATGCTCGGATTGAAGGGAAAGAGACAGATGACTGGCTGTGCATTGACTTTGGTAAATATTTGTGAATCTGACAAATCAGAAGTTTTGCATGAGCTCTTTGAAGGAAGCATCTCGCTGTGAACTGTGGTTGCTGTGCAGAGTTCACAATACTCTGCTGTTTTGGAATTCCAGTTGTTGCTTGAACTCAGTGAGATACTAAATAAATTTTCCCTAAAGATCATTGGCACTGAGAAGAAAGCAGTAACTACTTTTCAGTGGCTAAACCAGGTCTTAACAAATTGAAGATAACAGCTGTGGAAAGATGACAGTTACTTAGTCAATTTTTCTCAGGTTTATATCATCCCTGTTTGGGTCAGTGGAGCCTTTTGTATGCTGCCCTAGTAGTAAACTGTTGAACAGACTTTTCCACTGTCCAGATCATAACCATGGCACAGGGTGAAACATCAGCCCTAAGAAGTTTGTGTTTAGTTACTCATTCTACAAGTGCGAAGCCCTCTGCACGAACGGGAAAGCACTGCATTCAGAAAGCATTTCTTCTTCACTGCTAGCTCTAGAATCTCACCCTCTAACTTTGTGTTTTGGCTTAAAAGAGAGCATGGGTGGGTGAGGAGCACTGCAGGCAGTGATGTTAAGCCTTGGTTACTTTACTGTCAATGATTTTGATAGTTGTAACTGAAAAGCCATTGAAATTTAAGGGCATAACTAGAAAAAAAGAGTGCATTAAAAGTATAGTAGAGTTAACATTCTCAGCTGTNGACCCCAAGTGATTTTCAGACTGTGCCTACAGAATTGATGAAAACCTTTAAGAAAAACCATGTGTCAAAATTTGGACCAGTTTCTTTTTATAAAGTGAGAGCAACACACTTAAAGAAAATTACTTGGCTATAGCTGCACTTTGTTGGTAATACAGGAAAGCTGAAAGTCCATCTGTAACCTTAGGGAGGGGGACCCTTTCCAGTAAAATGTCTTTTGACTTACTTCCTTCTGTCCCCTAGGAAGTCATACTTGCGTTTTGTGATAGTGTTTTAATTTAAACCATTGTACTGTCCCTCTCATTCTCTTGGCTGTTGTCTTGGAATCTTTTGAAGGACTAACCAATTCCTAGCACTTCATGAACTGACATCAGCAATTTAACAAGAGACCTCCATCAATTGACCCGTTATATCTAGCCAGAACTGGAGTGGGAGACGTGAGCTCTGCACAGCTGGAAGTGTAGTACTGCTTTACAGTTCATGTTAATTATTGTGTATTTCTGTTTTGTGCAGGCAGCATAGTGATGCACTTCATGCTGCCAGAGACAAGAGAGGTTTATGAATTGGAGAAGCTATGGACTCTTGGTTCCTACGATGACCAGTTAGCACAGATGACTTCACAGTCACTGCCAGAAGACTTCATATTTGGACTGCCATCTGACAGCAGTGATCAGCTTGAGACAAGAACTTAATGCAGCTGCTTAGTGGAAAGAGAAATGAGTGTGCCCTCACAGACCTGAGAGCCATAAGTCTCGATTACTGGCTTAAGTCACTACAGTTGATCAGTACAACACTGTGTTTATCGAATATGCCTCAGTAAAGCTCTGAACAAGCTACAAAAATTATCAGAATCATAGAATCATTAAAGTTGGAAGAGACCCTTAAGATCAAGTCTAACCATAAAGTGTCAAAGAAGGAATCCTATTTATAAAGCAGTTGGTTTTTTGGGGGGAGAGAGGGAGGGGAGTCACTGTCTCAGTGGAGTTTGCAGTGAGAAGGGTAGGGCAGACAGCTGCTTAAGCTACTTACCCTGAAACTTTTGCTCAGTCTCTACAGTAATTGTTTTTCTACTATCTTTGAAAGCCCTGCCAGTGGTAGCAGTGTAAAAAGGATTTGAGTGCTGCAAGTAAAAACTGTGAAATGTTACAGTTCAGAACGAAGTTTCTTTACAGTAAGCTATTTGCTTCTAGTCACAATGAAGTAAGACATGCTGTGAGTTGGAGGAGGAAAAATAGACTGCTGTTACTGAGCACATAAAAACCAAGAGCAGCAGTGACAAATGTCTTAACAAAACAGTAAGTCAGTTTTTCAGCCAAGGCAAATCTGTTTATAGTAATAGTAATGAAACAAACCAAAACCCTCAAGAGCTTCACTTCCTTGGCTTTGTGGTTAAAGAGCCAGCTTGTTTCAAGTGTGCAGTTGGCTCCTCTCCTACTTTTCCTCTCACCTATTTTTTTGGAAAAGGATGCTGAGGCAGCGTGCTATGGCAGTGTAAATCTTCAGCTCATTTGAAGTGGGCAAAAGTAGTTCCAAAGGAAGCCCTTGGTCACTAACTGTTACTTGATGATAACAGACTGTTCAGTACTTTCAGAAGACATTGTGCAGTGTGTTCTTAGTCTGATTGTTGCATGGTCTAATAACCAGTTAGAAGAGCTTCAAGATAAGAACAAAACTTGTATGTGTAAAATAAGATGCTTTTCTCTGCTACAGAGCTGGGTTTTCATCACTGGATTAGGAGCTGTTCCTTCTGGAGAAGCTTGCTCTGCCATGTGTCAGGAAGCAGGAACAGTAGCTGCTGAGAGTACTCACGTTTTTCCCTCATAGCCCCACAAACTACTTCAGACCATGTCTGCATATCTCCCCTGCCCAGCAGCAGCTGTTTGTAATGCTCAAAGAAAGTGACCATGTTTTTTGTGCCTGTAATTTTGTGTGTATGTTTTTATTAAAAAAATAACAAACACAAAAGCCTTCTCCAGTCACTTCAGAGTGGTCATGTTTTCTTGCTGTGTCTGGCCTCTGTTTTTTCAGGTAAAATAACTGCCCTGGGTGCACCTGCTCTTTGATGCGAGGCAGCAGATTGCTCTGCAGATTAGGTAAGGAGCATTTAGTAAATGTAGTTAATCTATGGAGATAAAACATCTTTGCCCACAAAATAAAGGTATCGGTGGTAAAATAACTGTGAAGATGGATACTCAAAATGGTTCACAATACCTGCCAATAAATAATCCACATGGGAGAAAGGTAACCTTGGCTGTCTGACTGGTGGGTTCTAAATCAGGTATTTCCTCTTAGGAGGGATGTATCCTGTCCCAAAGAGCAGAGTCACAGAAGGAGCACCTAGAACAGTAACATACAGAGACGAGCTTCCCTGTGAACAGACTTACAGCTGGAAAGGGCTAATGGTCTGTAAGACAAGACAAAATACCTGAGGAGAAAAAAAACAAGTAAAATAAAGTACAACTGAATTTACTGCCAAAGCACGTTGTGAAAATTAATTAAATGGAAAATACCCTAGTTTCTACTAAATAATCAGAACTGCCAACTCAGGAATGGAACTACCTCATCCTCCATTGAGCAGCAGCAGTCATTGTCCATGCTGAGCCACTGCAGTGCCCCTGCCAGGTTACCTGCCTGGCTTTGGCCTGATCCTCTTGAATGCTGTGACCTATGAATTAACAAAGACATTCTGGATCATTAGTACTGTGCATTATTAAAGCCCTTTTGGAAGAAAAAGACTTGGGAATGGTTCCAGTTCTATGGATGAGGTGATGTTTGTGTAAAGTAAAAATAATCAGCAGCTTGTCCAGTGAGTCTATAGATTCATTATCCTGTACAAAGGTACATGCAGGTTTGGCTCTGTGGAGGACCCTTTGATGATGGGATGAACAGGAGAAACAATTATCAAGGTACAAGTTTTGTCGTCATTGCACTAGTTTCCTGAACTGCATTTCAGTAACTTCATTACCAGGCAGTGTTTGCATCCATCAGTTGAGCCATCATCTCTGCTAGAGCCCAGCTTTAGTGCTTTTTTGCATGATTTTTCATGTTCATTTAAAAATCCTATGCCCTAGCACCATGTTGAGACCATGCTGTTCTTCATTTAACAAAAACTAATACAAAGAGCACATGCCTTTGAAGTTGCAGTTTAGGAATAAAAGCTTTGGATGGTTAGAAGCAAATAAAAGCATCATGATTAAGCAAATGCTTAAAACAGGGATTTAGCTATCAAATGCACGAGCAATACAAATGAAGGCTTCTTATGTTGCTCAAATGGCAGGGATGCTAGTTCTGAGAAGATAGCTCAATACTGGCATGGAAAAATGAGCTTAGAGTTGCCTGTGAAATGCAGTACCCTATGCAGTGCTTTCTACAGACATCATTTCTTCAATTCACTCTTTCTGCTGGTTGGTCCCAGTAAATGAGCTGTGAAGACAAGTAGGAGGGTGCAAGAGTTTGAAAAATAAGTTGAGTTTTCCACTCCTCTTTAAAAAATACAGAATTACATTATTCATTACACTCCTTCAGTCCCCAGCCTCTCCCTCTCATTCTGAAGCATTCAGTTAAACATGCAGTCTCATTTCTATACCACATAATGTTAACAAGGATCTAAATGGAAAGGCAATACCACCTCACAGGGAAGTGGTGTGTGTTTGGGGGTGGTGGTAGGAGTGAGATACAGGTTGCTGTCAAATTTGTTTGCTAGTGTGACTGGTTATGCCTACAAGCTTCTAGGGCCATGTTCATCACACAGCTTCATCACTTTGAGAGCACCAAAGTAAAGACTGGGTAAAAAGCAGCCCCCAAAGAATTCACTGCAATTCAGATCTCACTTCAGACTTGTTAAAGATTGTTATGTTTGCCCTAAGTCAAGACTGTTGACTACACATCCTTTCCACAGCAAATCAGCCTGAGTGATCTGCATAAATACTGAAACCATGAACTAGAGGTTGTACTACAGACTTGATAGAATTTTTGTATGAGAAGAAGATGAACTAGAAGCCACAGAAGTTGCTGCTTGTACTGGGAAGTAATCTAGCTGCTGAGTGCCTCAGCAGCTATGGAATTCCCTGTGAGTGACTGTTGCAGTTATTATGGACAGAAAAACCAACTTAATCAAAATACCACAAATACTTAGAACAGTCTGCCCCTATACCTTATTAATTTAAAAACACACCACACAACTTTATCTGATGATAGGAGTTAAACTCTTTATTCCATTCAGAGGCATCTGGCAAGTGGAGCTGCATTGGGGGGCACATTACAGATGAAAAATGATCCATACTTTGTGGATATTGAAATCATTTACAGTATTTACTTTCTAGCTATTCCCAAATACTCCAAATTACCAAGTCTCAATTGAAAAGAAAAACATGATTTACCATACTAAGTCTAGAAATTTAAGAGAGATGACAGTATTTAAATCAGCAGATGTAAATGCAGCACCTATTCGTAATTTTTATTGAAAAAAATGAAGTCAAATCCTTCTCAAATGTTAAGAAAGGAATGTCAGACTGACTTAAGCCTCAACAAAAATTAAAATGCTATGACTTTTCATACTTCAGTAATTTTAAATTCATAAGAAAAAAGTTATCCTAAAGGCTAGATGAAGGTCACTGTCAAAAAAGGAAAAGAAATTCATTTTCTTTGCTAAAACTACAACATAAGTTTGTGGTTTATAAACCAATTAGTAAAGAAGAGATGCAGGAAAAAACACTTCAGACCATTTTCAAAATTATCTAATCTGTACAACAATGATCTTTGGGAAAATTATCTAGTCTATGTAGTAATGCCTCTATTTCAACATGAACCTAAGAGGTAGATAACAAAATGATGAAACAAATGTTTTTGCTTGTTGTGCCCCTCAAATCAGTGCAGCATGGTGATTCTGATCATCTCATGCACAAAAAAACATCACAAAAAAAAGGTTCAGAGGTAATAGCATGGCTCTGTCGACCACACACGTACAGGCGCGCTCGCGCACACACACACACACAGCAGTCTTTATGCACCATGTGTTGCCACATTTTTTTTCTTCTTAAACTGAGGTAGACTGAAGTTTATTGTAGAAACTTGAATGTGTCACTATTACCACAATCATCATTCAAATTACATTCGGAAACTAAAAAAATTTGGTAACTTTCCTGTTATCCCTGCCTTTTGACTGTTTTTTTTTTTCTTCTCTAATGGTTAGTTGCAGAATGTGCATAAATCCTGCTGCATCTATTATAAGCCAGGCTAGAGAGGTTGTTATTTGTTTGTTTTTCTTGTAATAGTTTTTAAAACCTTCAAAGTGGCTTAGTGTGGCCCATAACAGCGGCTGGATATGTAAACTTAGCCTTTCATTATCTTTCAATGTGATCAAACACTGTTTGACCTTCCCCCATCGTGGTAACTGAAAGCAGTATGATGTGATCTGCAGGCAGCAGAGACCCTCATGGCCTCAAATACGTTCTAGCAGATCAAGTGTTCTATCAAACTGAAGATGAAGCTTGCTCTTTGAACAAAATGGCAAAGTCCAATGGGCTGCAAATGATTAAATGTAGCATTATTAGGTAGTGATGGTCAAAGGCACAAAGGGTTCATGCATTCAATCAAGTAGCACAAAAAAAAAATTCAGCCTCTTGCAGCCTTCTAATTTTTTCCCCCAACCCCAGCCTCTTGCCATCACTTCCTTGTCCTGTTCCCAAAAAAGTACCGTCACAAACTTTTTCATCCCATCTTAAAAGGAAACTAAACGGCATTGCTGCTATCAGAATGTTGGCATCATTCACCAGCTTTTGAACATTCACTGAATTTTTTTTTTCTTTTCAAAAAAATGATGGTGTTGAAGTCCTCAGAACATCTGAGGCTATGTTTTTTTTAACCCACCTTACTCCCATCAGCCAGCAGCTAGAAGTGCTCTACTATATTTTTTTCCCCCGATAAGTCTGTAGTACTCCTGGCTGGTGGCTGATCAAATTTTAATTTTTTTTTAAAAAAATAAAATGCTCAAGAACTATTAGCTTTATAAAGTATACAAAATACCAAAAAAAAAGCAAAAAAGGAACAATTTCTCATTGAGGTACTAAATGCCTGAGGTAGTTTAGTAAAATGCATATTTATCTTTTTATGCCCTGGCCAACACCATTCAACACTTCCCTTAGGTTATTCATGGCAGTGTTATGTAAAAATGCAACCAAATTGTTTTTAAAAAATGCCACTTGTTTCAACATTGGGACTAACACTTAGACTCTTGTCAATACCCGTGCTCTACCCCTAACCCACCCGCAATCCCACCCTCCAAATATGTTTCTTTTACAACTGGACTTGTAAGAGCAATGCCTTTTCTTTTTTGTTGTTGGTTTTTCCTTTTTTTTTTTTTAAACCAGTGAACTCAGAAGAGAAAGCTTCATTAAACCAAGTTCTAAAATTGTTGGGGAATAATAAGAACAATAAAAAAGACTAACGAGTTTATGTTAAGTTGTGAGAATAGAACAAAAGGGAAGTGAAGGGGTCCTTATTTTAAAGCTGGGTTTCAAAAGTTTGAGAGAGCCTAAAGAATACATTCTCAGAGACAGCGTTCAACGGTTGCCTGGTCCTCGAACAGGTGATTGGCTTGGTGGATCTTCTGCATATAACTTCAACAGGTGCTCACCACCCGTCTCTCTGTCGCACAGTCTGTCTTTGGTCTGGCATCTGTCTCTGATGGGCCATTTCCTAAACCTTTATTTTCGTCTTGGCTGAGGCTGTCCACTTTGCAACGTTTTTTGCTGTTGCTGCTGCCTTCTTACCTGAGCCAGTATTTCCTGAATTTTTCTCTGAGCAAGCTGAAGGACAAAAAGAATAAAAAACCCATCATGTCGTCATGCTGCAAGGACTGCTGCTTACAACCAGCTATAGGTGCTACTGGGATTGAGATAATATGGAATATCTAAATTCCTAGCACTGACAAGATTACTCATTAGTTAAAATATGCTTGGCTTAGTCATGATGTACAACTTAGGTTTTTCTTCTCTCTTCACTTACCACAACTACCTACAGGGTCAGTTTTCACATCAGTTACATAGAAAGTATAAGCATGGGAAGAGGACCACCAACATTAAGATTATTGAAGCTACAAGCTGAATTTATTACTCCTCTGGAGATACTAATGTTTTATAAGAACCACTGTTTTAATAGAGAGTAGACAATATTTTTATAGACTAGATAATCTAGAAGGTCAGACTTACAAGACTTATTAGCCTTCCCATCTCCTTTTCTGAACAAGTCACCCATAGCAAAGTATCAGAAGGAACGGTCTGAACTAAGAATCAAATGAAGGAAAGAATCTTGTGATCCTTTTGTTTAGGATATTAAATCAACAGATTGGGTGAAGTGAACAAATTGCATATATAGGGGCAGTTCTTCCCAGGTGCTATGAGTTGTCTTGTACCAGCCTTCCATCTGAATTTCAGTCCAATCAAAACCTGGGTGTTCAACAACCTGGGTGTTCTTTTGCCTTGAAAGTTTTAGCAGTGCTAGAGACTGCATATATCAAGAAGAGTTTAAGGAGATTGCTTTACCTATGTAACACTGCAGTATCATTATAAATCTCAGTCACAGGCATATAGAAAGTTTATGGAAGGAAGACAACTAGAGCAGCCTGGTAAGCAGTGCTTTCTGGATCTCAAGTCAAAGTCTTCCATCCTTTGGTTCTGCACATGGATTTAAAAGAAGACCACAGAAATAGGAAGGTAATACAGAAACTCATTCCAGTTCTCCTACCTGGCATGCATAGAAGTGACCAGTTATTTTCACAACCACCTGGTCATTTTCATCAGGTGTCTGGTCACGAGGGACTACAACTTCTGCACTTGTCAAGTTTTGAAGCTCATTTACCTATAAATAGATAGTAGAAGTAAGAAAATATTGAACAAATATCCCACAATCACTAAACCTCAAAGATACTGCTGACCACAGAAACATCACACTGTTTAAAAAGGGTGAGGTGTGCACTCTGCAAGATGAGCTTATGGCTCTAGCACAAATTAACACCAAACCCTCTAGGTTTGTAGAAATGTTTAAAAAGACTAAATACAACACAGAAGGTATTAAATATATTACTTTAGAAAGCAAGTAGTTAAATATATTACTTTAGAAAGCAAGTAGTTAAATATATTACTTTAGAAAGCAAGTAGTGTTTACAGTTGAGTCTACAAGTGTAAAGTCAGAAAACTCATACAATGCATAAGGTAGGGAAGAAAAAAGGTCAAAGTATTTCTACATTTTTCCTCTAAAAACCTCTATAAGATGGAGAACTCCAAAGAGAACAATGAGAAGTGTTCAAATTATTTTCAGTAGCCTGTCTGCTTCCATAGTGTTAATTAGAGGTAAGGTTAGAGTCTTTGTCCCATTTACACTCATTTTATTTTAGAAAGGCGTAGCATTATTTATTAAAAAAGGTTTAGATGAAGAACTTTTCAGAGATGTTTGCGCATGAACCTTTTATCACTGCAAGCAATGAAAGATGTCACACTGACTCCTGACACTGCTTTAACTTCAATTGGGGATAGAAATCCAAAACTGAAATGTTTCTTGGCAAATATCAGCTAGGTCCTGACTTACAACCATAAGAAATGGCATCAATTAAGTTGAAGTAAAATATTTCTCTTGTTTTTTAGTAATACTGATGTCTGAACATGTCTTAGTTTCCTACCACTTATTTAGAAGTTATGCTCTCACTCAGTTTTGGCCAGAAATAGCACCTTTGGAAACAACAGATGTAATTTTAATGAAATTATATTTGTGAAATCTTTTTGCAAAATCTGGCATAACCTAAGGTCCACAGAAGCATGTCTTGAGTGAAAATGTATTAATTCTAAATGGAATAATTAAATTTCTAGTAAAAAAAGCCCTGCATATCTGACTGGCACTATTGATTTTTTTTTTAGGCTGTTTTTTTGGATGAAACAAATCATTCTATGAGACTAGCTTCTCTTGACTCCATGCTAGAAGGAAGGAAATCTTAACAAGCACAACTAAGAAAATAGTAACTGCTTTAACATAAATTCAAAGGATTAGCTATTCATTAGATAGATATTTAAGTCTTGCTTATATATACAGACTGGAATAAGAAACAACAGCAAAACTTTTCATCTCAGTTACTTACTGTTTTGCCTCCTTTACCAATAACTCTACCAGCAGCATAGGATGGCACTTTTATATGAGCTTCAAGTTTCACTTCTTCTTTAGGTCCAAAGAAATTTTCTTCTTTAAGTTTTCCATAGATTCTCCCTTGAGCCTGCAAAAATGCTTTCAGTTACAGAATGCCCTTTCTGAAATCTGGTTAACTTCAAGAAAGTGTTTTCCTTAATAAACACAGTAACTATTTTTCTAAAAGAAGTCTTTATGTGAAGCAAGAAAACATTGCTGTCCAACTTCAAAGTTCACATTTCAAACTAGGGAATCACTGAGCGATTTAACATAGATTATTATTTGCTTTTCAGTAAAAATATTGCTTTTAAAAGAAACTACTGCATTTCTGTGAAGAGTGGTAGAGAATAACAACTATGTGCCTGAAGTATTTTTTTCTTACACCCAGAAGCAGAGAATGCAATTAATTGGCTCATGTAATTGGCCATTATTTAAAACAAACAACAAACACCACACACAACCCTGACCACTCGCCCCCCCAAAAAAACCTCTAAGTCATGACATAAAGACTAATTGAAGCATGTGGCTTACTTTTACAATCCATTACCACACATTGTTTAAAAATAAATAAATCTAAGCTTGCTCAGTGTTCTAAAGTGAAAAATCAAACTTCCTAGATCTAAATAGCACCATGGGAACAGTATTAGTCTGACTAGCACAGTTTTCTTTTCTGAGGAACATGCAAGTTTCAGATAGCAAGAAGGATGTCCACGGAGAATAAGATCATGAATTTTTTTTTTTTTTCCAAGTCTGCAAGAAAGATTTCCTTATTCCCTACTCTGCATTCCCTAGAGGCATCAGAACAACATTTCTATTGAGATACTGAAGAAAGATGCTCTGTAAAGACCATAAACCTAGGACCACAAAGCCTTTCCAGTTCAGATTCTTTATCACCTTTAAATTGTGCTCAACAGCACTATCACTGCATACATGCTAAATGTAAAGAATATAAAGTCATCAAATATAAAGAAGTCCAAAAAGATTGAATGATGTGATAATTATTTAAATAGTGGAAGTGTATTTTATCTTATTTCTAGCTCAAGTCCTAAAAGCCTACTCAAGTTCATGCTTCTCTAGAACAGGTAAGAATAAAGACACTTTGTGACCTTGGAGCTAAAAGTAATCAGTGTTTTTGGTAAGCCAAACTCTACCTCTCAAGAGTATGGAAAAAAACCTGTAACAGATGGCTTTGATCTAGGTGGGATACTACAGGTCGTGGCACCCTGTCACAGAGGACAACATTCCAGTGAGACAAAAGACTACACAAAAGCATTGCACAACAACAGTATGACTACCATGTTCTGGCATCATCAACAGCTGTAGAGTTAGAGATTCCTGCTCCAGAAAAACACTTCAAAAGGGTTTGCTAATAGCAGATAAAATGCTCCTTCCAGCCATCATCTTGACCTGGAGATTTGAAACTATTTCCAAATTTCTCAGAGACACACTAGCTAGTATAATACTTTTCAGTTCAACAGCAGTTCTTTTCACGTGCTTAACACGTTGACAATCTGCACAGGCTGCAGGGCTCAGTGGGAAAGGTGCTATAGGAACACAGCATGCATTACCGCTGAATTATAAGGCAATGTGACAAGATGAGTTCTTAAAAGTTAGATGTATTATTTCCAACCTCCCAAATCTTGTAGGTCTTACAAAAGTCTTTAAGGAAATGAAACAATCTAACTAGGCTGCATCTCCTTCACAGTAAAATAGTGGCTAAATACGTTGTCTACACTGGATTCCACTTCACTTGTGTGTTTCCCAGATCCAAGGCGACATAATAATCTCTGAATATTGGTGTCACAGGTATGCCTAAACTCTAGGGTGCACTGCAGCAGAGGCTGCAAACAAGTGGCTCTGGGATGATCGTNCCCAAGTGATTTTCAGACTGTGCCTGAGCTCTAGGATGATAGCTCCTCTCTAAAAGCTAGTTGCTCATTTGAGCAGCAGCTATTCCCTCTTAAAGTTGTTGTGCACCCAGATTACATTCTTGGTGCCTAAAAAGCAATAGCCTATGCCCAAGGACGGAGAGGACTTCTTAAACAGAGCATTAATGGAGCTTGGCCCTGACTCTAAGGCATGGTTCATGTTAACAGCAGTGACAAAAGAAAGGACTGAACTTTGCCTTTGCCCATCTCAGTCAAAAGTGCATTGCTCAAAGTGTAGTAAAAGATTACAAGGATTGGAGCTGAAGAAAGCCCCAAGGGATATCCCCCTCTCTTTACAAGACTGGCATACTCAGGAGCATTGGCTGTGCTAGTACATGTATCCCCCTTTGACAAGCAGAAGCCCATGTGTAAAGAAATGATTAATTGTTGTGATTTTAACCAATGTATGGGATGCAGGAAAAGGAGACTTTCCTCCTTGCATGTTCCAGGTTGTGGTAAAGAGCTGGCAAAAGAAGTCTACGGGATTTCAAGTCTGAGAAAGCTGTAACAGCAAAGCTGTAAAAGCCAGTAGCCTTTACCTGCACAGAAAATCAGCACAAGGGATGCCCAGATCTACTTCAGTCTGCTACTGTTTGAGGGTAAGTTCACTGATAACTGATGGAAAGAAAAGGTGGCCAGAATCTGACCTTATACGGATCCCAGATCACAAAAGCACCCCATATGTGGAACATACCATGTGGCCAAACCCACATGCACACAGAAAACCTTAAGATGACAGAGCTTCTAAGTTATACTTTGCCTTCAACAGCTTCTCAAATATATATGGTAACTGAGCAATAATCCCAATACATCTAGTTCACTGTTACCACTGCAAAATATCTGCCCTTGTACTTCTCTAAAACTCCTAGAGGCAATAACGAAACTGATTCTAGATACACCTGAAGTTTGTGCACCCTCTTCTTGCAAGATGCCCTGAAGCAAAAAATGCAAAGACAAAAGCGAGAACAGGCAAGAGAGCAATGCCAGGACATGAACTCTCAAGTAACTTTCTACCTGCTCTGGGCCTCATCTGTGATGAAACCAGGCTGCCGCACTAAGCTGTCTACATCACTCTTAAAATAGTCAACTCATTTGGGGTAACTAGATTTATGCCTTGGCATTTTAGGCAGAAGGCCACTCCAGACCTCAATTTGAACATAAATGGGATAATCAGGTTGAGTATCTCCTTGGCATTGTACTGGGAATATAATTAGAAATCTTGTATTTATCCGTAGAGTTACACAAAAAGCATTTTCCATTTGGCATGCAACGGTAACCTGGGAAGACTCAGGCTCTCATCCACTTCTTTATTTCCATTAAACACTAAACTGTTGCATGTTTTAGCACAGTCTAGAAAACCTCAACTATTATGGTCCTAGGTAAAAGGGAAAATGGGAATGTAATATAGACACAGTCTTATGCTAAACTTAGTTCTAACTTGCATGGAACTCCCACCTGTTTTCTGGTGACTAGAATGTGGCTTCTAATATTACTGTATTAGGTACACTCACATGAAATACCTTTTGGCAAAAGGAGAGCAAAAATCATGTGTTTCCTAAAAATCTGGATAAAGTGGTGCTTGGGACCAAGAGTTTTTATTTATGGTGTTGTCCCTTACCATCTGAAGGACACTACAGTCTGACAAGTTTTTACTTGTACCTTGAACTGAGCTTCTGGGGGTCCAGTGATGATAACCATTCTCAGCTTGGCATCTGGTCCTTCAGCAGGGGCAATCTGGAATGGATAAACATAGCTTTTGGTAGCTGTCTTTTGAAGGAATAGTTTAAAGCCACCTCCTCCTCCCCATTTCAGTCTCACATTCTGTTCAAGACTGAAAAATTATTCGTTAGAGCACCAGCATTACACTTCAGTCATGACAGGTTTATTCTCTTTGAAGTGCATTAATTAGCTATAATGAAATATGGAGAAATTGGCTAAACCATAAGCAACTTTCTTTCCGAAAATGAAAGGCATAGCTACTCATCCACATATGGCAAAATCCCACAAGCTATTTTCATGTAGCTATGAGTGGTGTAAGATATGTAGCCTTCAAAAAGATAAGTATGGTTAATAGACCAAGATTCCCATCCCTACCTGCTAACTTAAATAGTCTTTCTGACAAGTTTTGCTCATCAGCAGAAGTCTGCATCTATCCCCATGAGAACAGAAGATTACTATTCCAACTAACCAGATCCAAAATATTCCTCTGTTCTGGACAATGAGTTCACAGTTTCCAAAAGGTTTTTCTCTACAGACATTTATTTGTCTGACCCAAATAAAGTTAATCTCCACCAAAGCTGAGACAGAGATGCCTGTAGGGTCTCTGCAGCAGTTCATGTCACCAAAAAAGTAAGATTTCTGGGGGTGTTGTTCTCGGACTCCAGTGGCATTAAATAATTCAAACTAGCCTCTGACATTCTGGATGAATTTTGTTTATCACAACTGACATTTCCATTGTTGCATCTAGTATTACATAGCTGCTGATAAATGGGCAATATATTAAACACTAGAGGATTTCATCTTTGCTGTTGGCATAGGGATGTTATTCATATTTAACAGCTGTAGTTTATTCAGACAAATTACCAGTCACCATGCATCATTTTCACTAAAGATTTTTGCTAACGGAAGTTTATATAATTATTCATATTGTACACTAAGATGGAGAAGACATTATATCCTGGATTTCTGGTTTGCATATTTATTTTTCATATGATTTCTGCTTTCCAACTGGCTATATCTAAAAATACACATTCATTTTATAACAGTACATTTGTATGACATGACGTTGTAAGGGCAAGCACAGACTAAATCCATTTGAAACACAAGTATTTTAGAGGGTTAAAATTTGAGGCACATTTGGAAGCAGCTAGCTGAACAGAGCTCAGCCTGATAATTGCCATTCATTTAAAATGGACATAGTAGTTTGCCTCTAATTCACCTCATGTTTTCTTAGTGAACATCAACATCTCTATTGAAATTCTAGGAAAAAATTTCCATCATCTTACACATTTAAATGTTCTGGAACATTTCTTGCTTTGCTTTTATCTTAGAATGTCTTAACTCCAGCTGATGAGAATGGAACATGGCTGAGGGCTGTGAAAGAAACATGTACCAACTAACATTTCAGTGTCTGAAGGGGCAAATTAAGACTTCAGTATTAACTTTCTGTGTCTGCTCTTGGAAGGAGAAGTTATATACATACAAATAACATCTAGGTGGTGAATTTTTAACTGCCAAGACAAATATTTTTACATTCTAAGCCAGAAAACACTCAGTCTTCTACTTGTCAAGTCACAAGGTGACAACTTCACACACCCAAATCCTATAATGTTCATCCTAACTCTTTCAGAAGCAGGAAGGGCTACTCTGGGAGTAATTTATAACGATGTTTCCCAACGTATCCCAGCACTGTAGTACAGGGTGGACAGCAGATAGCTGGCTCCTTTGCTGAGTAATTCCAGTCTGCTGGAGCCCCACACCAAGCCAGCACAGGAGTACAACCTGAGCTCATCAACAGGTGCATGCACCTCTGAAGTGACTGGCTGAACACTGCAGCCTTATGCAGAAATCCTGTGCATCTGCAGCTTATTTAGTCTTACTTTGTGGCTAATGAGTTTCATCAGATCTGCAAAGCTCAGCATGGGCACAAAGGAAGGATGCATGGGGATGTAAAACATTTTCAACTGTAGCAATCTACAGCACAATTCAAACCAAGTTCAGTGTCATGCAAAAAGACTTCCAAGTTAGAAGTTACTCAGGCAGCACTCCCTCCAACTCTTTGTTAAAAGCACAGATTTCCTGATTCACAATTAACTATTTTGATCAAAAGTTATGATACGGGCAGATGGTCAACATGAGGGAAGTTCAGAAGTTTTGAATAGGTTACTTTCACACAGAAGCAAGCATGCAGCTCCATATTAGATCCCTTCCAAACCAAACCATTCTATGATTACAGATGAAGTTGGGTTTTTATTTTAGTTGATGAGCATATATATATGCAACTTCCCAATTTAGCAAGCACGCCCTTCTCTATCTCCACAGTTCTGTTAAGATTCAATCTTATTTCCACAAAAAACTTCTTTGGTTTATTCCTACTGAAGGAACAAAAGAACAGAGCTTGCTTTAGCAAACTTTTAACTGGATTTCAATGAATACAGATTATAAATATGTAGGGTAGAGGAGTGCCAGCCAGCTAAGGAAGCCTGAGGCCACTGTTAGCTAGATGTGAGAAATATAGGGATCCCCCTTTCCACCAAAGTCTCTTCCAAGGACCAACTTAAAGAACTAGTTTGGATGGGTTCTTGGAAGTCCAGGTTATTTTATGTTTCTCTTTCCAACCTAGCAGTACCTTCTATATATCACTTTATATACAAACTAAGAGAGAAAGTGGAAATACATGTGAAAACACCTCCATGTAAGACAGATGTGATTAAGAAAAATCAACACCTCTCATTTTCTTCTATTCCTCTTTTTCCCCTTATAAATATGATTATTAGCACTCTATTAACGTAAACCATCTGGGTAGCATAACAAATATTTAACATACTGCTCAATAAAGGGTGGAATTGGGCAGCTTGTCAGTTGGTTGACTGGTCAGAAAGAGGACTGGTATTTGGTAAACCACACACAAGACTCAATTCAGAGTTGCCCAATTATTTTGCTCTGCATACTTAGATGGACACTTCCCATGCCAAGCTCAGCCTCACTGGCTTCAACAAGCTCAGCTCAGAATAGCTAGCTCCTGCCCCTCTAACCCCGACCTTTGGCAGATCCCTGCTATAGCACTCACTAAACCAAGCCATTTCTCCTGAGCAAAGAGAACTGAGAAGAAAATATTTACTTGATCCATGCAGGAAAATATCAATCTAACAGCACATAAAGCTACACCCTGTACTTTTTTTCCTTTTCTTACTTTTCTTTTTTAATTTAGGCCAAAACAATCTTTACAGCATAGAATAGCAGAACTGGCTATCCTCAAGTGTCTAAAGAAGATACTTGTGTTTACAATGGCATTAGTAGCAGAAACCCAAGACCTTCCTACAACTGCAACTGGTACTAACACCTATACAGAGCAAAGGGGGATTTCACTAAATTGACTAAAATTCAGACAGTCTTCAATTAGGTCAGACTCTACAAATCACCTTGTTCTTAGTTACAATGAAGTGGTCAACACAAAGAACTGGGTGTTAAAGTAGGGTGCTGAGGCAAGCATGATGCTGAAGAACTGACCAACCCCAAGAGCTTGGAATACACAGGTGATTTTAAAACATGAATGCTTCAGGATGTAGCCATCTGAGAGTGACAGCCCAGACCAATCCATCTGGAACAGAGCAGAAGCAGCCACAAAAGTAGACGACTTCACCTCTGCTGCTGTTTTTAGAAGGGGGTTTTACCTCACCAGTTTTCACTTTAACTAAAAGCAAGAAGAAAGCCTTTGAGCATCATCCAGACTTAAGTCTGTTTCTAAGAAATCAAGACCACCAAAGTAGTTTTCTTTGCAGCTTATATTTCACACCTCAGGAGACGTTTGAAAACATGCTTCCAATTATCTTGTCTTAAGGAAGATTAAAAGATGATTTATAAACAAATGTACCATTCATCACATCACATTCTAAACAGAGTGGGGGAGGACGTTCACGAAAACACTGCTTGTGCAAACTTGCTGGAAGTGTCATATAGAATAGACAGAAAGTTAGTGAGTGTAATAATACCTTAATGGATGCGCCTGCAAAACGAGAAAGTTGTTTGATGTGCTGTCCCTGCTTGCCAATAATAGCTCCAACTGCCAAGGCTGGGATGAACAGATGAACAGTCTCAGACTCAGGCTGTTGCTGTGGGGAAGAAGGAAATATGCAGTGAATGTTTTTGAACATTACAAATCAGACTAACAGGAAAAAAGGTACGGAACAGGCATGCGTGGAAAGGAGGGGGAAATCTTATAACGCTCTGTGATGTCTGAATATTAAGGGTCTGGCTTTTTCTGGGAATCACAAAATTCACAGAAAGTGAAAGAACAATTGGAGCCAAAAGAGGATTCTTTTATCTTTTATAAAACACTTGCAATTTTAATGATTAGAGTTTCAGAAAACAATTGAGATGTTGCTTCTTTGCAAGGCTTTCATTCTTACCTGTCATTGTCTGGATTCTCTTCCACATGCAAGACTGCAGAGGAGGCTGCTACAAGCAGATGGGCTACAGCCTAAGCAGGCAAACTCTTTCTAGTTTTCCTAGTTATTTTTTTAATTTTAGATTGTGCTGAGAGCAGCACAAAAAGCCTCAGAGTTACATATATGCTACAATTTCCTTTGTGTGGGAGTGATCTGGAATGATAGCCAGCTTGGAAACTGCCAGCGATTTCTCCTGTGTAACATTATGCAACAGTTGGAGCCTTGGCAGTAGGCCCCAAGCTGACTAGTAAATTAAACACCAGATTAGGCTTTCTTAAAAGCAAAAGGACCCTAACATTGCACCCATTGGATATCAGGCACTGCTGCAGCTTCCTATTGCTCTCAGGCAGCCATCCCAGCTGGAGAGCACAACTTAACACTTGGGATCCTCTCTATGTGCTGCATAGCAATGATCAAACAGAAGGGTTATTTAAGCCATGATGAGCCATAACTCTTACCAGTCTTTGAAGAGCTTGTCTTGGGCTAATGGAGCACTGCTGAGAACCCACTTTGCCACTGCACCACTAATCCATCCACTTAAATCAGGGTTTCTTCTCAAAAGCATTTCACACAAGCCTTTCCTTGAACTAGGAGGTATTTAAGAGCCTCCCCACCTTTTAAAGCATTTCTTCCTCTATGTATCCTTCTTTCTTAGTTTCCAGATATGTTTTTTCTCATGCTCAACAAGACAGAGCTAAAAAGCCCTTTTCCCACTGAGGAAAGAGAAGTTGTCTTCCCACTGAAGACAACACTGCCATCCTCATCCTCACTTTCTTGGTGTCCACCATGCAGACAAGCCTGAGTAACAGTGAGCAGAGCATGTCCGACCAACCATGCTCATTTAGCTTTGTTCACTTGTATATTTTGGTAGTGATACAGATCCACATATGGAAGCTCACCAAGGCAGCTTTTTCTGGGCTATTTTCAGAAGAAGACATGCTATATGCAACACAAAGCAAAAAGCAGCTGCAATCCTAAAAAAAGCTATCTCCACTTATTTTTAAATCTTGATAACATCAAGGGTAAGCAAAGTCTCAGTGCATTAACTGTAAACAAATCAGAACAAAATGCTTGTTTTTCAAGATTTACCAGCTTATTTTTGGTAAATACAAGCCAACTGTAACCTCAGGGTAAACAAATTCCAGGCACTGCTCCATATACCAGGTGAAGAAACCCCAAAATAGGATATTGAGTAGAGAAACATTCTGCCAGTAGCTTTAGGTGAATGCAACAGTTGCACAGTTCACCCAGTGTTTACACACATTCCAGGCATCATGTTTCACAGTCAGTTTATGCTAGTTTAAGCCTACATTTTCCCTGGACATTGGTTGCAGTGCCCCACACCTAGCCTCCCACTGTCTGTGTGCTTTAAAGCCAGCAGGATTGCAGATTCAGCTGAGTTTTAAGACAGGCAGTGGTCCCTGTCCTAAAAAACTAGAGAGCCACACAAGCAACAGTCCTTAGAACAAGGGAGGAAGCAGTAATAATTAGGTCAGGACATGGGAAAAGGTGGGAACACCCCTTTTAATCTGCCCACAGATCAGTTTAAAACAATCACAAAACTACGCCCTGAAACTACATATTTGTGATGAAAGCTACCAGTCACTTCATTATATATGTTAAACTGCTTTCCAGAAGATTACTCATTTTCTCCTCCTATTATTACAAACATCCTCTGAGTGTACTCATAGTAAATTCTTTTTCATATTCATTGTGAATCCAGCAAGATTTCCAGTAATTTGAAATGCTACCTTAGGTGCTTGGTTGAGATCACCACTTTTGGTAACTGTTTCTAAACCAATACAAATTCATGAGGCATTTAGGGTTTTTTCTGATTTTGTTGCAAGGACCCATATTAACTGCACTGGATATAGAGGCAGCCTTTTCTTTTTTCTAGTCCAGGTGCAAACAGCTTAACCATCCCTTGCTCACTTATCTGACTCCTTCCTTCAATTGCCCACATGCTCCAGCTCCTGCAAAAGTCCACAAAGTTTTCTCTCCCACACTTCACTCCAGCCACCCTTTTCCAGCTAAACTTGGAGTTAATGCACGCAAGCTTTCCAGCTAATTCATACAACACTGCTACAAATCAAACGCATAACTTGACTTGGTTTGCAAGAATTTACACAGCTTCTACCTACACCCACCTCCAGACACATTTCTCTATCATAGAAACAAATCAAAAACTTCATTACTTTTGTTTGCAGATATTTCCTGCCTTCCCTCTGTTGCCCATCTGCCTGCAACACAGTTTTTCCCATCTTCTTCCTAAAGCTTGATTTCAAGCCACTTTCTTGGCTAGATTCAATTCATCACTGAAATTCCTTTCTGCTGTCCCACCTTTAAACATGAAATATAGGCAAAGTCAATGAAAGACAGAAGATGTACACATCTTTCCAACCATACAGTCAGCTTACTGTAACATCCTCCCCTCATAATTTTGCCTTATTGATACATTTCAACTTTTTTCCTGAAGGATTTTATTATTTTTGTATGATGCTTCTTAACATTAAACTTCCATTTTTGTGTAATAGTGATATATGTGTATTAACATACATCACTATTAAAATAAATAATACAATAAACATATGTTTATTAACTGGAGAATGTCAATATTGAGCTGTTCATATATTGTTCTTTTTCAAACTCATCTGCAGAAGCTCATTGGCACATATGTGTAACCAATCTCCAGTATAACATTACACAGGATTTAGATGGATTATGTCCATTTCCTTACCCACACAGTTTTTTAACCTCTCAAAAAAACTTACTGTTTGATTTGTTTTTAAAGCATGAACATCAAAAACAACAGCTCCTTTTTCTTCTGGCAGAAATCAAGTCTGGCTAAGGCTTTTAAGCGAGTATAACAACATCAAGTTCAATTTATTATCTTGTCCACCTCCTTACCCACAATAATTTTAAACTCCCTTTGTATTTACTGGAAGACTATCCTCCAAAAGAAACACATCAAAAAGTAATGCAATGACTATACCACCCATCAATCTTACAGATGCTTCTGGGGATCTTAGGATGGAAGAAAATCAACCATAATTTAATCTTCCCCATGCCACACCACATAAGTCATAGAGCTTTCCAGGAACTTCTAACATGAGCTATATCAGAAATAGTTCCTAGATCTTAAACATATGTTTGAAGCACTAAATTTAGGGAAGTAATTTCTTACTGTGTGGAATCTGAGCTTCAACATTCACTCCCTTAACAAAACCAAGTTTGCTTAAACATGTACTTAAAGTTAAAACCTATTGGGGTGTATATATCTATCTCTAATGACTCAAGAGAATCTTGCAGCTCATCCTTTTTACTTCATAATTTTAAGGGCCTTAGTGGTGTAAAATTAAATATTTTACAGTCTAGATATTAAAAGTGCATTCATCACTACAGTCATAAAGCTCATAAAGTGATGGAATCAGTTAACCAATTTTTGACAACAGTAAGGCCTTCTGTACATGGAGAATTCTGTGCAATTTTCTCCTCTTGCCCATTCACTTGATTTTTTCCCTCTACACAAGAAATTAATT
Organism: Bucco capensis; assembly: GCA_013396975.1. Taxonomy (NCBI): domain Eukaryota; kingdom Metazoa; phylum Chordata; class Aves; order Piciformes; family Bucconidae; genus Bucco; species Bucco capensis. The sequence goes on along the minus strand of VWZO01009494.1, from coordinate 1,918,503 downwards.
TATTCAAGACCAGTCCAGTCCTGGGAACTGACAGAAATCTGGACAATAAAAATCTTCTCCAGGATGGATTGTCCATATAGCACCTACTGCATAAGTAACTGTCTCAGATGTCTGTGATGAATGGACCACAGACCACCACTTCTGCTCTAGAAGGACTAGTCAACCCTAACACCAAAACAGGTCCAAATAGTACAAAGCAAGCTACATGCTCTTCTGGGTGGGGGGTGGCAGACCTGCATGTGCTTGAGGACTGTGGCTTTGGGGAATTTTCTCTCTCTCATAGCTGGGGCACACAGTCAGACAAGAAGAGGATGTTCACTCAGATGGAGAACTTGGTTTCTTAATTCAAAGAAACAAAAGGGGGAGGGGGGGAAGAGTTCCAGAAGCTGAAATTTCTTAGTTCTAAGAAACTGATTCTTGAAGAGAATGGTGATCAGAAACAATTAATTCCATTCATAAACAGCTGATAATACTTGCTTTGTTTCTAAAGAAAAAAAACCCAGCATGCTTTAAACACAGAACAGGCTTGCTAAGGAATTTTCATCCATATCTAGCACAGTTAACTAAGGAAAAAATTAAATGCTGGTTTTATTCATTAATTGAATTCCAATTTCCATTCAAATGTAGTCTGATGAAAATCAGAAGTTAAATTAATCAAGCAAATAAGAAAAGCACCATTCATCATTTTTTAAACAGAAAAGCATTAACCAAAGCAAATGGTAAACTGAATACTTGTTTAAAGGGAAATATATAGTCACTGTGTTAGCAAAGGATAACTGTGGTTGTACAGACTACAAAAAGGCTTTCAGAAAAGTAACTGAAGTACAGATGTAAAACTTGATAAGTCAACTTAAATCAGATTTCCTGCTTGCTCATTTAAGTCATGATTGAAAACAGTGATCTAATACAACATAATCTACCCCACTGGATGAAGCTAATCAAATTCTTCTGCACATCAGTAGCTCTAACAGTTTAGACTAGTCCACCTCTCTTTTCTTGTAGCAGCTTGGAAGCACCTCCTTCCACACCTCCTGCAAGTCCCTGAACATCAGCCATCTGTCCCTAGCCTAACAGACCATAACAACTATTCCTTTATGAGAATCATAATGGTCTCCTTCACTCACAGAATCACACAATGTCAGGGGTTTGAAGGGACCTAGAAAGATCATCTAGTCCAACCCCCCTGCCAGAGCAGGATCACCTAGACCAGGTCACACAGGAATGTGTCCAGGCAGCTCTGGAATGTCTCCAGAGATGGAGACTCCACAGCCTCCTGGGCAGCCTGGTCCAGTGCTCTGGCACCCTTGCTGGAAAGAAGTTTCTCCTCGTGTTAATACTAAACCTCCTGTGGTCCAACTTGCTCCCATTCCCTCTTGTCCTAACATTGGATGACATTGAGAAGAGCCTGGCTCTCTCCTCCTGACACTTGCCCTTAACATATTTGTAAACATTAATGAGGTCTCCTCTCAGTCTCCTCTCCTCTAGGCTGAAGAGACCCAGCTCTCTCAGTCTGCCCTCATAAGGCAGATGCTCCACTCCTTTAATAATCTTGGTGGCCCTATGCTGGACTCTCTCCAGCAGTTCCCCATCCTTCTGGAGCTGGGGGACCCAGAACTGGACACAGTATTCCAGGTGGGGCCTTACCAGGGCAGAGTAAAGGGGGAAGAACAACCTCTCTTGATCTGCTGGCCACAACTCCTCTTAATGCATCATAGGCTGCCATTGGCCCTCTTGGCCACAAGGGCACATTGCTGGCTCATGGTCCACTCAGACTCTGCATGCCTGCAGAAGTTTCCCAGGAGAGTCATTTCTTTGCTGCCAGGACCTCAGCTAGGGTGAACTAGGTATGAGTGTGTATCCCCACCCATTGCAGGGCTAGTGCAGGACACATCCATTTCTTGTATCCCTCATGCTAACCTGAGCATTAATATCAATCTTTTTCTGCAACTCTGCCAACAGTAAAAACATGACTGGAAAAAAATTTGTGTCTTCATAGACCCTCTTGCTCCATCAAATGTGTGTGGTTGGTAAATTGATGGCAACATTTGGGATAAGGTTGTAAATCTTCAAAGATATCCTACCCACTGAAAGAAGTAGGACTTTGTGCCAGACATCACTGGGAGCAGAATCAGATCTTTGCTGGTTTCCAAGATCATTATTCATCTCCAGTACATGCTTTAGTTTACTCTAAACATACTGTAAATTAATTACTTTAGATTTATTTTAAGTCACAAAGTCACGTTATCCATTTCTAGCCAGCATCATTTTTATTTAGCTGTGAGGGAATTAATTAAAAACTATTTTAAGACTGCATGGAATAGTCTCAATGAAAGTTTGGCTAATAACTAGCCTAGTGGGTTATTGATTTTGTTTTTATATAGTAAAGAAATCCACTTCCTAAACTAAAAAAATAAAAAAAATACCACCAGCAGATGACTGCACTAAAAATTTAGTTCTTTTGCCATTCTCCCCCTCTCCAACTGCCATGATCACCATCACCAAAGCAAGGCAAATTTACAGATGACTCACTTGATCTTCAGAATACCCTAAGATTTGTCAGGAAGCAAGGTTATCATTTTACTCAAACCCTCTACCACACCCAAAGTCAAAATTTAAACCATGTTTTTGCAATGCGCTGGGAAGAATTATCCTGGCCTACAGCTATAATAAATGTTCTTATTTAGTAATAAAAACTTGCAGCAAGGGGAAACCAACATGAAGCCAAGTATCCTTTAAGATGTTCCAATAGGATTCAATGCATTAATAAAAAATAAGCTTTTGACATTGATAAAAGAAATCCTAGTGTGTTCATTTTCCAATACTAGTGTTAAAAGTTTAAGCCCTCATAGGAAACAAGAGGCTCATTAAGGAAAACTTATTTAAAGTCTTAATAGATGGATCTAATGTGATATAGAGTTTTACAACATCATTGCAAATATCTCTTGGGTCATCATTTCGTACATCAGCTGAAGCAGTGCTACCAGTGTAGATTAACAGACTGAAGCCTGAGCTCTCTCTACCCTTTAAACATTTTGGGTTTGTTTGGAATAGATGTAAGGCCACGCTGAGAGTATAAAACTTTCTGCCATATTCACTACCTGAAAAGCCAGGACTACACTCAGAAGGTAACAGAGATCTTCACTGCTGAATTCAGTCAGTTTGGAGCTATTTAAAAGCAGCAATGTGTGGTTTTAGCTTCACTCCAGACACTCTGAAACATCACCCATTTTCCCCATGCACAAACTGTACTGCCACCACGCACCCAGGGCTTCATCTTCACATTAACCCCAGATTGATACAAGGGGCAAGAGTGGTGGGAAGGATTTCCAAGAATGACAAGGAACTCCTCAGCAGCTTTATCATCATGCTGGCAGCAACCTTCTACTGTGGCCAGTAGCTCATCACACCACCTCCCTCCCCCATCCGGATCCCTGAGCTAGCAACCTGGTGTGTTCAGACCAGAGCTAGCTCCCCGATACTTTGCAGGCATTTCTGCTGCAGCACATAAGAAACACTCATATCAATAGATGAACCTAAACCATGACCCTTTCTGTGGCCACGGGGCTCTACCTCTCCCCCTGCATCAGTCCTGGACACTCGGGAAGTATGTTGTGCAAGTGGTAGCCGTCCACCCAAATAGCTGAGCTGGTTCCTGCCTCTTGGTTGAAAACCCAAGCAATAACCCCATCTGCATTTCCAATTTGGGGACTACTGCTTTTCAACACTTGAAACTCAAGCACAGATAATTATTACAAAATGGTCAGTACCTTAAGTGAGGTGGGACTAAAATCACCTCACAGTACTACACACTCCACTTCTTGGCTCTCAATTTTAGTACTTTTCATCACCATCATCTTCTACCTGGCAAGCCATGGGGATCTCCTCAGACTACTAGAAGTCACTAACAGGACTGCATCTATCAGAAGTGTTTCCAACATGAAAACCTAGCCAGGAATGAGGGGGTAGAAGTCACAGAAGCAGAGAAGGAACCTTTTCTGGCAGGCTAGTTACAAGGCAAGCAGGAACAGGTCTGATATATTTCTGAACATGGCATGAACTTCTTGTTTTTGCAAAATCTGATTGGCCACAATGCCAAAAACAGCAATCTGCTACCTTTTATTCTGAATAGACAGCCAAAAGCAGAAATCAGCATAAGGAACAGATTGTGAAACTACGTAAGCAGGAATTTTGCTGGTCATTCACAGGCAGCAAACATAGGTATTTGGTGTTGCAACACTGCATGACCATGAAAACAAAAGCGCTTATGTACAGAAACACTTCCACTTGCAAAATTGTGGCTGTGACACACCAGTCAAAGGTAAACCAGATTCCTAGAAATTGTCCATGAAATCTGTGGGACTGAAAGATACAGGTACTTATCAGCTCTGTTTTACAAAAACACTGCTCTCAGATTCCTTGGCAGCTCCAAGAAAAACAGGTTGTGAAAACACAGAAAGGTCACTTGTTTTTCCATCATGTTTAACAAATGAATCAACCAAAGATGGAGCCAGCTATACCAGGATGAGGAATTGACCCATTTTTGTTTCTGGCCTGAAGCAGCTCAGCACACTCTAGTAACAAAATATTTGGCAACTTAAGGAATTAAATTTCCCGTTTAGTTTAACATTCAGAAGATGTTGAGCTTGGGAGTCTGAGATATTCAAGAGAACACTGATTAAATCATCTTCCCATGACAAGAATCTAGAGGCAGGGGATCAACACAAATTCTTATCTTTTGTCCCAAGGAACTACAAATACCACTACAAGTATTCAAACCTGCAGTGAAGAAGAAACTATTTTTAGTTTAAAAAGTGTGCATTATTAGTTAGTGATTTATGCTATTATTTGCATTATGACAACCTCAGAACTGTAAAAAGAGCTATTAAGAATAACGGGAGGCTTTAACACCTCAGAAAAAATACCAACTGTCAACTTGCCAGATCTTTGTACATCATGCAGTGCCAACTGCATTTTTGCTTCGCTCACTGGAGGCCAGTCCATTTCCAGAGGCAGAATAGTTTCTGATTACTCCGGACATGGGTCCCTGCCAACACAGCATGGTAGGAGCAGGAGACTCTGAGGCAGTGGGATAACCAACTATTTTCTCCACAGGGCAGAACAATCTCTCAATGTTATGCACCATGGAGCAAATTTCTTAGCTGTCAAAAATGCGTCATTAACAAATTTAAGAAACTAAGCAGCAGGAAAGGTGTATTCAAGGCACTGAGGTCACAATCGTCAGAAGTCATCTAATTAGCTGGTAGCACTTTTTTTCCAGACAATGCTCTTGTCCCATAGTGTCCTCCTCAAGATTATGTGCACTGCACATGTATGGTTTTCATTTCACAGATATAAAACCATTTTGTAAAAACACTAGCAAATCCTTCATCCCCCAAAACCACATCCTCTTTTGGCTATAGGACAGCTCCTCACAAAATCATCTACTGCTTAACAAGCTAGCCAAATTAGAGCAAAGCCACTTATGACTGACTACACACATTACTAACCCCTGGGTAGTTTAGACGTTAACAGTTGCACAAGCTAATCCTGTCCAACTCAGACATCCAAAGGAGCCCAACTTCACCAAGTAAGAGTCAAAGTACCTGGAAACATAGGACAGTCTTTCCTCTTCCTTGTATCTCATCTATGCTCAGGGCATCAAATGAAGGCCCTCAATGAAGCAATTTTTCATTTTAAATTACTTTTCATTCCTGCCAAAAGCACAATACAGTTATTTCTTCTCTTACATTTATGCAATACTGAAGATCTCTTCTATACTGTTATTATTTAAGAAAATTGCTGAAGAATAAAGGAGGAACCTGTCTGGACCACAATGTCTTCTAAGGAGAAACTTATCCATTGGTGTTTTTCTCACCTGCAACAAAAAGCTTCAGGAGATGGCAAAAAGAATAAAGCAAAGCAACCTATAGCCTAGCTATACAAGACTTTTGTCACCAGAAAAAAGTGGCTTGATTTCTTGGGTTTGTTTACTGCAGGACACTACCTTCCTTTCTTTCCTTTTTTCCTTCCCAGAATCATAGAACTGTTTTGGTTGGAAAAAGACCCTTAAGATCATTCAGCCCAACCTAGCACTGTCAGGTCACTACTAACTCACATCTTTTCAGTACCCCCGGCCTCCACATATATAACCTAAATATCAACTATGAGGCTAAAGAACAGGTTACAAAGTGCATTTTGAGGGTAGAGCTTCAAGAAGCTACAAAAGGTGTGCAAAAAGAGCAGTAGAGAACGCAGTCCTACTGCAAGCAGAGGAGCATCTCTACCTCAGCTAACTTTCACACAGCAGAAGTTCAGCTGTCTCTTGTAGGACCTTACAGATGCAGGAGAGAATCTGGCACGAACTCCTCTTGCACAGAAAAGCTTTTACTCTCCTCACTTTCCTACATGTGTGAGTACATCTGCCACGAAACAGAGAAATAATTCCACCACACTGCTTCAGGACATTCAAGGGCAGGATGAGCTCTCTGCAGGTTAACCCTCCTTCCCACATACCCTTGGGATGCCAAATTTCACACCTAAGTGCTATCAAAGAAATGCAGTCAGATGGACAATTAAACAAATAGTTTCAATAGCAGAAGGAAGGGTATAACCTATTTAAGCCCAGTAGATGGGCAGATATATTTAACTGCATGACTGTACACAGTTAAACTCTTAAGGATTTCCTGCTTATTTGGAGCTTTAAAATCCTCAATATTGTATCAGAACGACTTCTATTCTTGAGAGATAAAGTATGTGCATATTCTTCCCAAAGTTCAGAATACAAGCAACAACAAAACAGCTTTGAGCAGTACAACACTACAGCTGAAGCAGTATGGGATTCTTCCTAAAACATTTTTAATGACAGCACATCTTACAGAAGCATAAGCAGAGGGCATATTCATTTTTGCAGAGTCTTTCTTCTCTCCTCATACAAGTTACAGCTCTTCTTGCAGGTGCTCAGCTCATGACATCCATTACAGATGACAATAGGCAGATGAACAAAACTATTTGCAATTGTGTCAGAACTGCAACACACACAAGCATTTAAGTGGAGAGTCACAGAGAAAGTTTAAGCATAAAGAGAAAGCAATGGTTCTCCAGGTCCAAGAGCAGCTTGAGAAGACATCAGCTACAAATAGGCATAGGAATGCTATCAGTCCTTAGTATGGTCACACAAGGGCACATATTCATCAAAAAACCCCCCACGACTTTTTAACTCCCAATATTCTTAACTGACACATTTAATTATTCCTACTTTTTCCTCAAATCATAAAACATTTAAATAATTCCCACATGTTCCAATTTACTTGTCTTTTATGAGGCCAGAGGAGCACACAAATCTTAGATTTTTGTACCAAGGACAGTCTGTGCCTTCCTGTATGGTCTCCACTGCTAGGACAAGTGGTAAGGTAACAATCAGATTCTTAGTGAGACAAACTGCATCTCAGGTTAAATTAGATGTGGCTCTATGCAATAAGACTTTGGTGTTGTACACCAGTATGAGACCCTTGTGGAGATGGGCCATAGAGAATAGTTCTCAGTCACATGAAAATTGTTCCAAATGGATCCCGGTCCAAGAAGCTAAATGCAAACCAGTGTTTGATAACATCACCATTGCCTAAGTTTGTGATATCAGACTGTTCCTGAAGCAGCTGAAGAACAGTTTTGAAGCTCTTGCTAAATATACTTGAAAAGTTTTGCATGTCGAGGGAGAGGATGACGTACCACACAACAGCTCACGCTAAATACAGCTAAGCCTATCTAATTACTCAGACCCAAGCTCCTGAACAGTCAAGTTTCAGGAATACTTGGCTATGGCTGTATATATGGGTGTTCAGACCTGTCACTAAGCTCTGGCAATATAACAAAATCCTAGATCTGTTTACTATGCAATTTTTCTCAATTCCACCCATATGAAAAAAACAGCAGCAGCAGGAATTTGACAGACACTTTTCAGTAATGGAGATGACACCTCAGTTTCTTTGGGAACAAGTCCTGCAAGGCCACAGCATCATCTTGTTAATATAAAAGAGTACATATGAAGCATTAGCTCCATATGGAAACATCTGCAAGTGCCCAAAGCTCACCCACCTACTTGATCTGATCCGAGGGAGAACCACTTGTGAGTCCATGCCCAGAATAATGTGAAGAAAGGGTTCATACAAAGACATGAAAACAAGAGCTTCATAGCCCTCAGGCACATCACAGTGGAATTCCAAAGCTTACTACCTGTTTTGTAAGCACACAGAAGGACTTCAATAACATTACACCATCACCAGAGATCTCTTGGCATCTAGTTGGAATTGCTGAGCACACCTTTGCTCAAACAAACATGAGACAAGGAAGAGCCACTCACGGCCAGCCTTAAACCAAAGGCCAAATTTGCACTGACAAAAATAAGCAAGATAGCATCAGGATGCACATCCTATACCCTTATGCTAACCATGTTTACAGAAAGGATTTTCAACTGCCTGAAAGGGATGTCCTCAACAGCAGCTAACCAGTGCTCCCAAGCACATGAGGACATCCACTCAAAACAAGCTAAAGAGACTTGGGTGGTCCAAATCCTTTTGCCAAAACAAGGAACCCGGTAACAAATAACTCATAGGTAAATGGACATAATGTCTCCCTGTGGTTTCTTCCACTAATGTTTCATCTAAAGACCTTTTTTCCCCTGAAGCCTCTTTTACTAAAACATTTTTTTTAATCTGTTATATGATCGCCTAGATCTCCCTCTATAGTTACCTTTAGCCTTTCAAATTGTTTACTTTTCTTCAAAATATAGCCAATCCTTTTCTTTTGCTTCCTGTTCCTACATGCCCCAATACCCTATTTAATCAATATCTTAAAAATGGCTCTACTAGAGGAAAAAAATAATTAGAGGACATCAGTAAAACTCAGAAATTACAGAAAAACTTGATACACAAACAAGATTTGAACGTCTTTGTCCAATAAAGTAATAAATGAATAAAGAACCTGTTTTCTGGAAAACTGCATCAGTTACAAGACAAAGTCATAATTTTCCTTGTTTTCCTCACGCCAGAGAGGGAAAGCTACTCCAAGTAATCTGAAGAGCTGACTTGCATGAAGCCACAGAATCATCTGCCCTTTTCCAGATAAGGTCACATGTAAGTAAGAAAAGGTGAGATAGTTCCAATCATTCATGCATTTGTCTTAGAAGCCCGTTATACATCAGGTTTAAGGGCTCCACAAAAGCCAGAATTTATCCCCTGAACCTGTAAGTTTATCCCTTCTTTTTGCATATTAGCTTGTCATATATCTAGATTATCTGGAACAAGAGCTTATTCAGAGAACTGAGCAAACAGCACAGACAGGAGCAAGAGAGAATTCAGACTGTGTGGTCCTCCCAGTAGCAAAGTTTCTATACTTATACACAGCAACACTTGTTTCTTGATTTTTTTTTCCAGATGTTGCCACTATTTTCTATTTCTGGAAACCTGGAAATTGCCAGAGGTCTTAACAGGTTAAAAAATATGCACCTGAGGTGATAAAGGAGCACTACCAGCAGAGGAACAGACAAGAATAAGATTGAAATCACTAAATTCAGCACTGTTTAGGTGCATAATTAAAGCAAAAGGAAAAAGCAGGAAGAAAATGAAATTAAGCCAAGTGAGGAACAGAACTTTGAGCTTACAATATAAATCTCAAGAACAGCAAAGTACTTCATAAATCTGGAATAAGAAAAAACTACACTTTTCATTGCTACTAAAGGAAGTTATATACTGTTTACAAATCACCTCCAGTTTCTCTAACAAAAGAAAAAAGAGAGGCAATTCATTACTATAGATGGTATTTTTTTTAGAAAACAATGAAACAAAAACCTCTTTTTTTTTAGTCTGCTACTGTAATCAAAAGCATGGAGGGACTGAGGTGGAGACAATTTGTTTGTCAGAGGCACTGCTATTAGTACAACAACAAAGCATAAACATATTTAACTTGCAGTTTTCATTGGAGCACTTTTTCCTGAAAAAGCCACTACTGTACTCAATAGAGTCTATAATGCATTCATAACATCTAAGTTGTTCATTCCCATAAACAATGCTAGGAGTGTGGAATTTTTCCTGTTGCTTGCAGTGACATTTTCTTGGCTTCTTCCTCTGGGAAAAATATTCATGCAACAAGTACCCTTTAGTGCAATATATAGAGACTCATTTGACTTATCTGATAAAGTTCAGAATGCTGTGCTGCATTTTTACTTTCCTAGTTCATGAAGAGTTTCAGATTTAGCTCTCTAGATGTCATGTTGAGCAAAGAGGAGGGCAAATGCAGACCCAATAGAGCTTGTGAGGCTTTGTCATCTACTTAGTTTCAAATATTCATCTTCCATTGAGTTGCTAACAACAATCACCATCAGGAGTAGGTAAGGGATATAAAAAAAAATCACCTCCTCTGTGTAATAAGGTTGTCTTTTGTTGACTAGCAGAGCATCACCCTTTCCAGAAAGACTCTGGAGCTTTCTGATAAATTATCTTTTGCTCAATAGTAAAAGACCTCATTTATGATTACTAATGAGCACTGGATTTGAATAAGAGTCCATTGAACTCTTCAACATATCTCTCAGAGAGCAATGTGGCAAGTAAATCACAGCTTTCTGGAGATTCATCCTATATATTTAGCAATGCTGCATTTCAACATGGCTTGTACATGTATAAAACTACAACATTCCAACATGTTTTAGCTGCATGTAGATCCTTGCTTTTTGAAAAAAGATCCCTTTTCCTTCAACATCAACAGGAATGCAACTGCAGACTAGCATTATTAATTGCTAGTTCCAGCAATTTTAAAATTCCATTTTGCATAAGATTTATTTCTAGTAATTCAAATTCTCTAGAAAATAAGATTTAATACTTTTCTAAGAGACACTATTTTCTGGTTTCATTGAGCATTTCACTAAATGACCAATGACTGCCTGCTCCTAACTGCAGCCACATGAAATATTCTCAGTGTGCCAGGCAGGAAGACACACAACATTCAGAATACTGACAGAACACAGCTACAGAGATACAGTTCTCAGATCTTGATGGTAATTTGGCAAAAACACGAACTGATTAGTTTTGAACAGCTGCATTGTACAGATTAAGATCACCATCCACTAGCCATCCACAATCAGAGACTTCTCTTACCCCAAAAGGTGGATATGAAGCAGCAGCAGCAGCAGAGGCAACACTCACTGCAGGAGGTGGTATTCCTGAAGAAGAAGGTGGGAACAGACCCAAGGCATTCAGATTTAATCCAGGAATTAAATGTGCTTGAAGCTGCAATGACAGAAGAGTTACTTAAGATTTCCAATCCAGGTTACTAACTTTAATCAAAATTTTAGTTGGCATAAGCTATTAACCTTTTGAGAAGATGTCAGTATGTTGTTTTTTAAAAAGTCATCTCCACTCCCCAAGGACTCTGCTTCAAACCTATTTCCCAGACATATGCACAGGCCAATAGCATTAAACAAACATAGAGAAGGCAGCTGGGAATCACTTGCTACAACTTAATTAGTGAATCACATGACAAACTTTATAGCATGAAAATTCAAGTTGTAGTACAATTTACTTTCAGAGTGAACAAATGTAGTTTTGGCTTCATACTAAAAAGAGAGCCCTGTAGAAACAGAGAAAGACCATGCACTAGCACAGAATTCCCCATACACTGAGGGTATATGCCACACTATAACCTCATGGTCCCTCCCATATCATTTCCCTCCTGTGCCTTGCAAAAGATAAAGCAAGATACCCCCAGCATTTGTTGGGAAAGCATCAACTATAAAGTCGCATGGCCCTTACTTGACCACACCTGGGAAAAGTGGCAGCATCATGTGGTAGGAAGCACATGTTGTGCATGATACAAAATACATCCATAGCATTTTTCACTTTGCCAGATTATTGCCCAGTAATATGACTATTCTTTAGAAATACCACAGCTAGAGCCAGACACCATCTCAGGCCATCAAAATAAGCCAATCATGAGAATCTAACAATACCTACACCTAAATAATCACTACAAACGNATCAAAATAAGCCAATCATGAGAATCTAACAAAATCCCAGAACTTCACCAACTGAAATACCTACACCTAAATAATCACTACAAACTAAACTGGAAATCCATCCAGTAAGAGGTAGTTTTCTGCTAACCACAGCCTTGCCAAATAGGGAAGCAGCAGGAATCTCACCCAAGTTCCTGCTCACTACATGAAGCAAAAAGGTACCACTGTGAAATACTTGACTGTTTCCTCATGTGTAGTTTATGTCTTGCAATTAGCTTTTAGTATGGGAAGGAGGGGAAAATGAGGAGAATATTCTCTTCAGGCAGTATGAAAACCATGAAGAACAGCCTTTTCTAGAAAATTGGAGACTACTGTAAACTGAAAAATGTTTCCAGTCTGATTCTAGACCATAAGATTTGAATACACACACAAAAAGCTCTTTAAGCCTTATAAAAAATTCTCAATCGTTTCTCAGTATGCATTAGTAATAATTTGGCAAACTAATGAGGTATCTTGGTTATTATACAATCACCAAGAGTCTTTGAATAACTAAATGCCTTTATCATCTGTATCAATAAAGGCCTTAATAAAGACTTCTTAAACATATACAGACCAGAGCACATAAACCACAACAGTACATAAACGCACATTATTCCTTTAGGTTTTTGCAACGAGAAAAAAGTCAAGTGCTGATTCATTTCCTCAACCTATATCAAGTTTTCAGTTTCTCTACTCAAAACAAGCCAGAAAAACCCTTCATTGAAACAGCATATATACATAAATAATAAAAATCCTTTCCTGAGCCCCACAAATTAATACAAAAGGCAACAGAAAGGTGCCAACAGGGATATTCTGGTATCGGGAAAGAAATCTTCACCATGAGAGAAGACAGGACACGTGCTGCCCAGAGGTGTCTGTGGACTTTCAACCCACAGAAATGTTCAAGAAGGGACAAATCCCTACACAATTTCATTTAACACTGAAGTGGGCCTTGTACTTAGCAGCCACACTGCTGGGCCAGGTGACCTCCAAAGATCTCTCACACTTAAATCCTGTAGTAACGGGAAAAGCCCATGCCACAAGACAACTCACATTCATAGCAGCAATATCATTTTCATAGGACTCCCTGATTTTCTTCATAATTTCTTCTTCAGCCTTGGCACAAGTTTCAATACTGCCTTTAACTGTAATGGTCCTTTCTGGATTATAGAGTGTCAAGTCCTGCAATCTGCAAATGAAATAGAAGCACAGTTAATTAGGGAACAGTGGAGAGTCATCCAGGTTTATCCCTGTAGTGCGATGACATCAGAGCGTGAGGAGTTAGCCCTCCAAAGAGCACAGTATCAATTCATAACAGGGCTCAAACAGTTCTTGGAGAATCTGGAGAAACTCTCATCTCAGAGCGAAAGCAACAAAACCCACTGCAATGAGGTTTGGTATTGGATGGTTGAGATGTGCTTAGGTGCAACACAAGATGGAAACCATCGTGCTCTGTAGGAACATGAGCTGCACAGCAGTGCAGCGCCATTCAGCTTCACACTCTACACGAGCCCTACCACACAGAGACAGCATCAGACCTTTCAGACATCCCACAAACACAGACCATGAAACTTTCTTTCCTTGAGAACAACAGTAGATTCCTTAAGGAACAGGGGGAAAAGCACCCTATCCCTCAGTGAAACTGCAAGAAAGCCTCCAAATCTCACAACTGAAAATCAAAAGCTGTGTGCAAGACAACATTTGCTGCAAAACGCTAGTAACTCCTCAGTGAAAATGAAAGAGTTACAGCATTAAACTAAGTGCTTTATTACATAACAAATGCTCACTTATTATGGTAAAATGGAAAGAAACTGACTGGGAAGCCACAGTGTAGTCATGTACCGAGAAAAGGTGAGCTGAAGGGGTGAAGATAAAAATAAAAATCAGAGCAGGATGCAGGGGAGGTAAGGAAGCCCATGGCAGGAAGGAAGGAGGAAGCAGCATGCAAGGCTTGCTTTCTTGCAGAGCAGGCAGTGTGGCAAACTGTGCATCGCCGTTAAGCAGCGACAAGCATGAAACACATCCAACAATGCAATCCTTAAGTTTCCACTGTGCGAGCACTGTTACTGCCTCAGGAAGGAAACACCCCAAAGAACCAACCGACTGCCTTACTTTAACTTTATGGACAAGCTTACCAAAAAGCCTAAATGAAGAGATCAGGAGAAAGACTAATTAGAGAAAGCAGAATCAGTGGGCAGTAGGCAGAATCAGTAGGCTTTTCTTTATGTACTAGTTAAACCACACTACTACATGGAGCTGTTTCAGGCATAGCATGACAAGTATAATCTTGTGGCCAAGATTTTAATGCAAATAAACCATTAACTTGCTAAGTTAAAAAATACTCTGCAAGTGTTTACAGACAATGTGTCATCAGTAAAGAAAAGCTGGTTTCACAGAATGAAGACCATTATCCCATTTACCCCCACATATTTTTTCCTTTAAGAAATCGCAAACCGTATACAGACTATTAATGCTACCAAAATGTTTATACCGACACATTTATGAGGGCATACTTGCCTTACAAAATCTAATCTTGCAACACACTTATTTGGGTGCTTTTTCTCCAATTCATTTGCTTCTCTTCCTCAGAATAATTCCATAAGCATTTACATACCTTCAGGAAGGTCTCAGGTTCTTTCACCCAATTCTGAATTTCCTCTTTTTGAAGAACCTTATTAGTTTTCTTGCCCTCATTTGAGCTATTTTCTGCAGTACACTTCATGTGTCTTCCTAAACTTTCTCTACTTCCTACAGTTTATAAACCTTAATCTTACCCTTGCTCTTATGCTAAAGCTTAAATTGAGAATGGCCTCAAATGCTTGAAAGTTTGCACCTGAGTATTCATTATTCAGAACAAAACGTTCTCTGAAGATATTACTCCAGGGTAGAATAACTATTAACAGTCAAGCTTCTACAGATATGTTGATCTTATCAGTGAACTGCAGTTTTCAAGTGAAGGTGAAAACTGCTGTTTCACCTCAGCTAAATTTGAAGGGGTCTCAGTTACCTTCACAAACACAGATCAAAAACTATTACTTTGAAGCAGACTAGTCAATTTATCCCAGTTTGGCTGCTAGTGGCCAAGGAGGACAGAACTGCTACCAAAAATACTCTTCAGTATTCATTTACTTTGTTTCCTTCCCTCTTGTCCAAGAACTTAATCCATATCAGAAACTGAACCATCACTAGCTGCACTCATTTTCACAGATAGCTCAGAACTTATCCAGGCTTATGGTTTCAAACACTCATCATCACATATGGTATAATATGCTAAAAGCAACCAACACTTAGAACACAGTTTACACACAGGCTTCACATGGCCTATGTTTTTAGGCTTGCTCTTGACCAAGTTTACAATGAAGACTCACTGTTTACATTAAATTTAACTGAGATTAAGTAACAGTTTAATCCACCTAATGGAAAGGCCTCCCAAAGGTTATGAATTTCAGCCTTCAAAACACACATTTTTGTAAGACTTCTGTACCTGAATGTACTGCAGCCATACTGCTGCTATTTGAGACATATCACCAAAAGATTAGGCCACCGAAAACTTACGGAGATATTGTGATTTTAGTATCCGTGTCCTGTTCAATTTTCTTCAGGTTTCTTCCTTCTTTGCCAATAAGTCGGCCAACAAAGTTGTTATGTGCCAATATCTTCAAGGGAATTTCTTCTGTACTGTAATGGAGGTTATACCCAATGAGACTTTGAGACCAGTGTGCAAGTTTTTGTGCATGTTATAGATAAACTGTTATCATGGAAATGTCTATAATTTCCATTCACATGTTTATGCTAGATACAGAACGAGTTTAAGAGCAATACACATTTCAGCACTATCATCCATAGCTTCATTGTAACATACTTGCTAAATGAAACTCAGACTCAAGTAGCAAGAGCTGTTGGGAAGAAAGAACTATATCTTACAAGCTTTTAGTGAGAGCTCAAGAAACTTCAGTATTTGCTCCATTTCACCTCAAAATCACAGCCAGACAATGGCTAACAACATAGATGGGTGCTGGGGCTAAGTAAGTAGACTGTCCTGAAAAGGGAAAAACCTTAGTCCCTTTATCTATTTAAATATCAATAAATATTCACTTGCTAACAGTTTTAAAGACTACACCTTTAAATGGAGTCAACAAGAATTCAGAATTTTTCATGCTTCCACAATGAAATGCCTTTTACTCACAATTTAGTATCTTGAGCCTCCTTTTGCATGATCTCCATAATAATTTTACAAGCCGTTGAGCAGCCTTCAGGAGTTGAGTGGATGGTAATAGGTTTCTCAGCAGCACCTGCATTCTCTTTACGATGGATATCAATTCTTG
Organism: Bucco capensis; assembly: GCA_013396975.1. NCBI lineage: Eukaryota > Metazoa > Chordata > Aves > Piciformes > Bucconidae > Bucco > Bucco capensis. Next base: position 1,902,138 of record VWZO01009494.1, on the reverse strand, counting down.
AAAGAAATAAAAACACTAACTGTAAACCATGTACAGTGTGTTAAGATTTGCATATTTCCAGCTCTTATAAAACTATTTTGAGCCAACTGACTATATTTAAGTTTGATTAATTAAGTAAGATTAATTTTGCAAAGTATACAATTATTTAAACATCTAAATACTTTTTCTTGTGTGCGTTAAAGAGCTTATCCTATCCTGATTTTACCAGATAAACTCTCTCTTTGTGGACACCGAGATCTATCTCCGATTAAAACTTCCGCCAGGATTTTCAGGAGTGTTGTTCGACGATCTGTGGTAAACCACTGAAGGCAACATTTCATCAGGCTCTTCCAATACTATTACTGGTCCTGTCACTGTACCAATAATAACTGTACAGCTACAGTACAGTCAGGCTTTGTCCCATCCTGACTTTTTAAATGAGCTCAGCAGCACTTTTCTGCTAGCAAGTAGTATTGTACTACTTGTGCTCATCCTCAAGATTACTTTCCTATGCTTTTTAAGTCCAAAGATTTGTCCTGATATCACCTTTCCTCTAGCTCCACGCTCTGCCATCCTGAAACTACTGTCCTCAGTCTACACCAAGGTTTATGTAGCTCTAGGAATTTAACAAAAGCTAATTATGACTTGCATCAAGACAGTGCTCTGAATATTATTTGTCTTCCTCCAATAACTTCAAGGCACATACTCTTTGCACCTCTGCTTTTTGCTTCCTCCTCCAAATCATAGCTGTTTCCAAACCTAAACAACCTTGCTGCTTTTCAATAGGCCCTTTCATTTCTCCAGTTCTTCCTGATACTGAAAATTCATTTTGTTTCACAACGTTGCATTTTCTAAGAAGCCCATGGCAATCCCTTTTATTCCCAGAACAATGAAGTTACATATCTGCATAGTTAACAACCTGCAATTATTTCTGTTCTGCCCAACCTTCTTTTAACAGATAAAAGATTTCCTTATGTCAATCTTCCAGGATTTTTATAGTCTGAGAATTAGACATTTTAGATATCACCTGAAAAATTGGTTACCCGTAAGCAAACTGCTACCAAGTCTTGTCAGGACACCACAAATCTCTTAAACCTGTATTGTTAAGCACAGTAAATAAGTCTCCTGAGTTACAACATGCTGATGAGAGGCTGGAAGGAGCATGATGATAATCCTAGGATTGGGGGGGGGGGTTATTTGTTGGAGGGGTGGAGGGTGTAGTTGGAGAGGACTCCTAACTTCTCTCAGAACTGAAGTCACCAACCCTCATATCCCTCACATACAGTTCATTTCCTGGTCCTTTCTCCTGTAAGCACAAAGCTAGGGGCTTATACCACTGTATTGCTGAAGGCAGAATCTTTCATTCTTCACTTTTAGGGGTACCCTGGAAGAATTATTTGAATATGATCCACACCTCCTCCTTATGCATCTGTGCTGAGCTCTTCCTTGTGGGTAAGGATTTAACACACACTGAAAACAATCTCCTTCAGACTCTAGTGCTCTAAGCTTCTTAGGTGACTTAGCAGCTTGCTTTTTGCCTCCTGTGCATTTCCTTAATCTGTGTTTTGGTGTGGTCTGCAACTTGATAGCAACAAATGCATTCACCAGAAATACATGAGGGTGAGATGTCAACAGGAATGAGGGGAGAAAGGAAGGTTCTTTTTTCTCTCTTCCTCCACCTTCCCACCTCCTCCTCTTAAATTGAAAACATTTATAAACCCTAAGAGTGCTCAAATTAAACTAAAGCTAGAATTAGAAAAGACTTCGATATATCACCACATTGACTCTGTGTCCCACAGACCAGTGTATTACAGCTCTTTGACTTTTACTTTTTATGCTATTATTAGTACATCTGTAAGCAAATCCTCCAGCATCAAAAGCACCATCCTACTAGCACTGGGTAATTTCACTTTTCTTTTAAGAGAAAGACAAGTCAGCTAGTATTTGAACACATGTAAAGTTCAGAATCTAGTTCTTAAATAAATCTTGCAAAAGATTTCCTATTTACTGTTATCTTTAGTTGCTCTCTGACCACACAGATTAGTTATGAAGTTTTACAAGTTTCCCTTTACGTGGGAGATGAGGAGACAATATTAAAATCAATAATATGAAAGCTTACAATTACAGTTTTGTAAAGTAACTTACTTGGACTGTGTCTGCTTTGTAATGTTCCTGATTGTCGCTCCTTCTTTCCCAATAATGGCTCCTACAAACTGAGTGGGAACCAGCATCCGTAAAGGAACATCCGACTGTGGTTTCTGCCTTGTGGTTGCACCAGGTGATCCTTGCCTTGGAGGACCCCTCTGTCCAAATCCACGTCTTCCCTGGGGATGTTGTTGTGGAGGTTGCTGGGCTGCCATTTCATCAGGGATGTAAGCAACTTTCAAGGAATAGTTTTCAAGCTGAAATCCATTCAGTTTTTCTATTGCTCTTTATTCACAAAGTGAAGGAGAGAAAACAAAACCACTGTCACATGCAAGGTCTTAAGAAAAGAGAAGTCATTCAAATATAGACTTCAGCTCTTTCTAAATTGCAGGACAAAGCAAAAATCTGGTTCCTGGATGAAAATTTATAATCAAAATTCTCCAGTGAAGATTTTTATTGCAATTTTTTTTTTTATTTTAAGTCACATTTTAAGGATTACATGTTAGGTCTTGCTTGCTTTAGGCTTCTGTGCACTTTAAAGTTTTTGCTGGTGCAACAACCCTATCAGCAAAACCTCACAGGAGACAGAGCTTATACACTCAAAAGCATTCTTTTGCCTGGTTTAATTTAAATCAGTTTCCCAAACAGAATTAAAGCTGCACCAGAGGGAAAACTTTTTAGCTGCTATCACAGCACCTTCATTAGGGTTTTTGCCAGCACAGCTATTTGGCTAGAGTTTTTGCAATAACTGACATAACTATGACAAGAAGAAAAAAAAGAAAAAAAAGTAGTATAAAGACAGCTCCTGATCATTCTCAGAAGGAACGCAAGCTTTCAAATCTAGACAATGGCTTTTAAAATAAAACTTAGCAGACCAGGACAGCACCTTGCAATTTAACAACTAGTCATGTGGTAAGCAGGTTTAAAAGCTAACAAGGAAATTTAAAGCCAAACATCTGTTAAACTCTCCATAGATGCAAAGGTGTTAGAACGCATTTAAATGGCATTTTGCATTTTCTTGTGCTTTTAGGCAAAGGAGAGACCTCTGTTAAATATCCCAGAGGAATATTGCCCAAATATACACAAGACACACTTATGATGTGATCTGTCATACTGAATAACCAACTGGTCACCCAGCTCTCCTTTGCCCAGTCCCTCTTTCCCCACCAAGGTGGGACCAAGTTTGCAAGCCAACATGACCTTCTGGTCTCTTCTTTACAAAAGGAACACAACTCTAAACTTAAAAATAACAGATTTCTGGAAGGTAGAAAACTTCCACTCAGAGTAGAGTCAATACAATTAAAGATCCAGTAAACAGCAGGAATTTATAAGCTACATACAACACACCAGTAAGCTTGTGCTATAAAATTAGTACAATTGCCCAAGAGACATTTCAAGTTTCACTACAGAAGGCATATTATTCAGACTATCAGTGATATACTGGGTTTGGAGCTAGTTTTTTAATGCCAGGCTCAATCTTGGACCAAAGACTACTGACAGATTTTGGTTAAAGACAAAATTTAAATTAAAAACAATAGTGGGAGGGAAGAGGTTTCCATATTGTATTAAAGAATCCACCAACATTTTCATTCAAAAGCTCCAATAGCCATATGGATCAAGGCCTCTGAAATGCAGAAGTTTAACCCCATCCCTCAGTAACAATTTCACACCTGCCTCTACTGCAGGGATAAAAGACCATGCTAGCCCATTGCCTAAATTTTTGAGGCTAGCCAGTGAAAAGTACTATTCATCTCCTGGGTGTCCCATTTGACAGTCTGGGTCTCAAGCAGCTGTTCAAGTGAGGCAGCAGTTTTGCAGGTAAGCCATGGTGTATGGGTACTGAGGATAACACCTCCCTCACCTCCCAGACGTTGAACCAGAGCCCTCAAAACACCCCAGTTAGACAGTAAAGACCTTACGAGAAAACCAGTAATTTGTGTCTTTGAAGCAGTGTTTAATAAGGGCTGGTAATAAATAAGGCCTAAGGCAATGCCAATGAACAACAAGGAAAGCAAAATATTGAATAACTGATTACTGCTCATTAAACACTTCTGTTCACCCAAATGAGACAGGTCCTTTGGGAACAGGGCAGGAGCATAATTGCTCCCACAACAGAAGAATCTCTTACAGCATATGGCAAAAGAGAGGTAGATTAAAAATTTGCTGAGGCTATTTCAAAAGCTGGCATTTCTTAACTTTTACTCCATGGACTTCGAAGAGCAATTTATGCTAAAACCCATATTTACAGAACAGTAAAGGCAGTGATCAGCCAGACTAACAAAACTCATGTTCCTATGGATTTCTCCCTGAAGTTTTAGTGTCTTCACAAATTTCTAATGCCTGAAAAACATGTTGCTGAAGTCTCTCTATGGAGATCTTATTTGGGAAAGGAACTTTTCATCTAACTTGAAAATACTAAGTTCTTGTTGGTTGCAGATATCTGAGACCTCTATTTCTAGATTGAATTTTACTGAAATCAAGCAAAAGAGCTGAATTGCTGCCACGGAGGCAGAGAGCACCAACAAATAGTGCAGTTGCACAAGCCCTATTCCTTTTGGAATCAAACCTCAAGGTGTTGGAGAGAAGAGAGAGCACCAACAAGTTTACGAACATGCTGTTAGGCTCCAGATGACATCCAGCCCAATCAATCTCTTTCCATGCATTCATTTGACAAGTTCAGACATTGCCTTTTTCCCCAGAATACTTCATTCTCCTCTGGATGTAGAGCATCTTAGACCAGAATTCTGACACTAATACAAAGCCTTACATTAAATCAGTGCACAAGACTTCTCACTGTTCATTAGAAGTGGTAGTGGAGAAAAAGACCAGATCTTTTCTTTGCAACCAAACTACGTCTTTCATGTTTTCCCAAGAAATACACAGCAACAACTAGCACATACTTTTTCTGGAAAGAATGTTGGAATTTTTCTACTTCAGAACAAAAAAATAAATTGCTAAATGGTTCTGTATGACTGTAAGTACCTTAAACTGAAAGCAAGCTGAGAAAAGTTCATTTGCTGTTGTGGAAAAAAACTCAGTTATGTCATCAGTGAACAATCACTGGCCACCAAAACCATATGACAACAAGGAAAAATAGCACAGTAAAACACATATTCGATGGGTTGGTTTTGAGCAAGTATCTGAAGGCAAACCTGCTTCAAAATTCACCTCTCTGGTTAGATACTACAGCATCTATAGTACTGTGTATTAGACTCTGGAATATACTAGAGACACCACAGTAGTATCACTTGTTTAATTTAGTCTAGATACTTATAGAAAAAACTTTAGTTCACCTTCTGAGTCTGAGAGTTATCTGTATTTTTATAGGTGGAACTGTGTTACAATTTGACTTGCTCAAGTGATGAGAAGTTAACAGAAGAGTCAGTAATTAAACACTACTCTCCCAAGCCTTTTGTGAAACTGATGTTTCCCAGGTAGGTGGTCTCAATCTGCACTGATTTGGGCACACACAGGGGAATACTAAGACAACTAATTTTCAGTGATGCAGCAAATACACAGTTCTGGTGCATTTCTTACAGAAGACACAAGCCCACAGCTTTTGAAAGGTCACTTTGGCTCTTGAGCTTTGCCTTCACATTCTAACACTTGACAGTTTTCACCAGGTTTTTAAAGCATTTAAATACATAACAGTATTTAACTGTTCTAAACACTTTCATCAATTTTGTGGCACAAAACATAGGACTGAAATCAAGATCAGCAGTTCTTCAACACTTCTCCCAAAATTTTAGAGGGGTTTATACATGGCTTCAGGAGATGGGGGGGGGAGGGAAAAACCAAAAGGAGACATGAGTGATTCAGAACTGTCTTTTAGAGGTATCCAAAGTTCTCATAAAACAGTGCATAGGACAGCACGTGCAATCAGGAGAGGCATCCCTGGGCAAGTCTGAGCCTCAGAGAAAAGTGACTGGTTCTTAAAGCACTAGTGGCACCTGTTTCAGTCAAGGATATCGTTGTTCCAGTTCACCAAACACACATTAAACCAGGCTCCTTTTGTAAAGCACACACTTACATTGACTGACCATCTCAGAAACTCACATCCAAACCTCAGCAACACCACCTCTCCCATTCTGCAAAGACCTCTGCCCTCCCAAACAGGGCTGGAGGTCTCCTTCCACAGCAAGTTATTAAAAGACCCTGCAGGTTATCTCTGTCAAAGGGCACTACTAATACTCTCTACGAAAACCCACAGACCATCATCTACAAAAAAATTAAAAGTCTTACAGTCACTTAAAAGAACAAAGGGGAAAATCCAGTAAAATTCATCATTAAGAGGTGCTCTCCTCCCCTAATTTTTAAAAAAGATGTAATATTTGGGGGAGGCAGAAAATGTTTCCATGTCTTACACCAGCAAGAGCTGGTGCACAGGAATGTCAGAGTGTATGTATTTCAGCATTTTTTTTTATAAAACAAATTCATTAAGAGGCTGCAGCAACTACTGCTTATGCTCTGTTAAGATGCATAGCAGCCTGGCTTATGCTTGCATGACACCTGCTCAGTAGTAGGAGGATCCCTACATAAAAATGAAAGCTTTAAACATATTTTGTAAATTAGTCACCTGAGTTTTTCCACATCAAAACGACATCTTACTGCTGTTCTCTTATGAGCTCCCTATGAGAGGATGTTTGCACAGCCTTCCCCCTTCTGATGTTAGTAGAGGTTAAACATCCCAGATAAATGAATACAGTAAAAGCACAGAGTCTTGTGCTGGAAATCATTCATCCATTGATAGCGTGATGACACTAAGCACTAGTTGGAGAACATATTTCACTCCCACATGCAGCTTGTATGTACACCACCTTTCTTTTTCATCCCTGTGCAGATGTATTTGCATATTGAGAAGACAGATATGCACAGTAATTTTTCCTTGGCTTACATAGGGATTTTTGCATTAAATAAAAAAAAAATCTTTTCATTAGTATTTCTGAAAATAAAAGCAAAGCAAAAAACCTAAGCTTATAACCATACGCCACTGAGTTTTCAATATTATGGTTCCTATGGCAACATTAGCCCTGACCCATGTTGTGTAAAAGTATTAGTTGTGTGAACTCATTTGTAAATCAAAAATACACGTTATGTGCACACACATCACACACACACACTCCGTGCTTCTTCAAGGGTTAAAAAAATGTATCTTTGTGCACATATTCTAATTAAAAGGTGACTACTGGTGTCATAACACTCAAAGTAACCTACCTACCTATAAGTGCAAAGATGCAGATCCTAAGTGCCTCATATTTAAAATACACCTTCAGTTATGAGAGACAAACAACACACACACCACATTTCCAAGATAAAAAAGTAAGATTAAAATAAACATCTAGTCCCATACTAAAATTATAGACCTCCACTTCATATGTGTGAGAAAAACTCTGGACAAAATTTCCCTTCCGAAAACCTAGAGCTCAATCCTGTAGTATGCACTAGATGCTGACACAGTGGAACATTCTGAGGAGGAAATTAGTGTAATTAGTGCCCTTTGGTGAGCATGTCCTAAGGTGCCTTGCTATCTATGTTCTGTTTGTTTGAACTGAACCCTGGGCTTCCAGCTCTGCCACTCACCCTCTGAACTCCTCTCTTCCAAGCATTCTGTAACCACCACAGCATTCAGTAAATTGCACATGCTATAACAGTGTGTGCATGCTTTGTAAGGCCCTCTTTAGTTTCTGGGAAGGATGGTGGCAGGGGTCATTACCAAGTTGGAATACCTCCCTCCTCTTCCTCCCAAGCACTTGCAGGAGAGGAGGAGAGGGATGAGGTCACAGAGATGCCCTGGCAGTCCCAGCCTTCTCCTTCACTACCCACAGTCTCAGAGTGAACAATGGTTTTCCCAGGCCCATACACAGCTCTGTGCTTACTGTGCATTTTCACATAAACTTAGCAGGCTTCCCATAACTACCTGATCTGCCATGTTGACTCCTTTTCTGGCCACATAAAGATGAAGAGCAGCATCCTACTTTTTATGCAAAGACACCCTCATGCCTGTCTGGCTAGGTAAAGAGAGGCATCACTGTGACAGGTTAAAGCCATGAATCTCATTCCAACTAGAAGTCAATAATTGCGCACATCAGATTTTTGGATGCTGTGCTCTGTCCAGGACTTGTTTCTCAAAAGGATTGCAGCATTCTTCACAGATTTCAGTTTCCAAGTTAATTTTGGATGCAGCCCGGTATTGGAGAAGCTCCACTATCAGTCTAGAAAAAAAAATCCTCTGACAACAATCAGACTTGCAAGAGAGAGGAAGGCTCAGTTTCCCAGCTGAGTGGAAGCAAAAGTTTTGTTCAAAAGTAACATCCTCCAAGCAATTAATACCATGCATCTTCAGAACTGCTTATCAAAAATATCTCCAGATTGTTTTACAGCACCTTCACCACACAGCATTGCTGGCACACGCTCCAGCAGGCACAGCAATGCCATAGTCTATCCAGCAGAAAACTAGCCAACTTTTCATGGTTTTTTTAGCCAACGCTACTAACATGAGGCTAGTATGCATGTTGCAACAAGTGCAGAGAAGATGCAATTAGAAACAGGGACCCACTGTATGCAGCAACATAGGAAACTGCATGTCATAGTGTTTGTTCCATAAGTCATGGCTAAGAACACCACTTACCCTAAACAGCTGAAGTCCAAAATACAAAGTTTGTTATCAGTTGCTGATTCTCAATTACTCTACAGCTTCTGACAAAGTCAGTCGTTACTTCTCATACAGCACTGGCTGCCCAACACTGCCTTTTATCAGCTTTCAGCACTTGTATACCTCTACCCTTCCCCAGACAAGGCTGTCCACCACAGCCAGTTCCAAGAAGCAAGGCTAGGTCATGTCTGAGAAAACCATTCAGCTAAAATACCACCATAGTCACTACAGAAAAGCCTCACGTGTGCATGTCCTGTAGTGATTCTTCATTGCAATACTCAGGGTTTCTCCCTGTAAACACCTCTATCCAGCCGATTCCTCTCCTAGGGCTTTCTAAGTGGCTGCAAGGTTACACCATAAACCCACACAATCTAAGCTAATATTTTCTGTACAGAAAATGGACTCATCCTCTCTGAGAACTGTGTTTGTATCAAACCATTCACAAAAGCAAATCAAGGCTCCTCCACTTGCCCTAACTGTTCAGTCCAGCCAGACTGCATCATCATTCAACCTGTGTTGCTTCAGGTCCACCTTCAACATTCATGCTGGATGCTAATTCACTTGCTTCAGGCTCAAGATGTTTTCAGTTACTATCATGTGACTCATGCAAAACAAAATTTTATCTCAGATGCTTCTTTACAGTCTTGGCTTTTCTCAGTATTTCCTCAGATTTGACCATACAATTTAACAAGTAAACCTTGAAGGTGGAGAAAATTGTACATTATTGTTTTCACCCTTCAGAAAGGTGTGCACAAGTCCAGGAACTCGCATCACACATAATAGATAGCACAAAATTATGTATAATGCTTATTTCCGTTGTAGATTAGGTACTTCCTCCTTACATTTTCAAAGGAGGAACCAGTACACATGGCACTGTAAGACTCTTCTGAACTAGAAATTCAACATTTTTCTTAATTACTGTGCAACAGAATTAAAAACAAGAGAAAAACGAAGAATGAGATTAAATTTGTTGAATGATTCACGTTTTGAGAGAATTTAAATACTGAATTCAAGAAAAACATTGTTTCCTTCAACTCCAGTGTGCACTGGAGGCATCACTGACACAAGTTTCCCACATGTTTGCTTAGAAGNCATAGTCACTACAGAAAAGCCTCATGTGTGCATGTCCTGTAGTGATTCTTCATTGCAATACTCAGGGTTTCTCCCTGTAAACACCTCTATCCAGCCGATTCCTCTCCTAGGGCTTTCTAAGTGGCTGCAAGGTTACACCATAAACCCACACAATCTAAGCTAATATTTTCTGTACAGAAAATGGACTCATCCTCTCTGAGAACTGTGTTTGTATCAAACCATTCACAAAAGCAAATCAAGGCTCCTCCACTTGCCCTAACTGTTCAGTCCAGCCAGACTGCATCATCATTCAACCTGTGTTGCTTCAGGTCCACCTTCAACATTCATGCTGGATGCTAATTCACTTGCTTCAGGCTCAAGATGTTTTCAGTTACTATCATGTGACTCATGCAAAACAAAATTTTATCTCAGATGCTTCTTTACAGTCTTGGCTTTTCTCAGTATTTCCTCAGATTTGACCATACAATTTAACAAGTAAACCTTGAAGGTGGAGAAAATTGTACATTATTGTTTTCACCCTTCAGAAAGGTGTGCACAAGTCCAGGAACTCGCATCACACATAATAGATAGCACAAAATTATGTATAATGCTTATTTCCGTTGTAGATTAGGTACTTCCTCCTTACATTTTCAAAGGAGGAACCAGTACACATGGCACTGTAAGACTCTTCTGAACTAGAAATTCAACATTTTTCTTAATTACTGTGCAACAGAATTAAAAACAAGAGAAAAACGAAGAATGAGATTAAATTTGTTGAATGATTCACGTTTTGAGAGAATTTAAATACTGAATTCAAGAAAAACATTGTTTCCTTCAACTCCAGTGTGCACTGGAGGCATCACTGACACAAGTTTCCCACATGTTTGCTTAGAAGTAACAAGTAACCTAACACTTTGAAAGATTAAATACATGTGTTGTATTCAAGTAACACAGAAGTCATAATTACTTAATATGTACAAATATTATTACATTTGTAATTGTGAATTAATCCATACCATAAGCATATTCTGCATCTGAACTGCTGATTTANTTGCTTCAGGTCCACCTTCAACATTCATGCTGGATGCTAATTCACTTGCTTCAGACTCAAGATGTTTTCAGTTACTATCATGTGACTCATGCAAAACAAAATTTTATCTCAGATGCTTCTTTACAGTCTTGGCTTTTCTCAGTATTTCCTCAGATTTGACCATACAATTTAACAAGTAAACCTTGAAGGTGGAGAAAATTGTACATTATTGTTTTCACCCTTCAGAAAGGTGTGCACAAGTCCAGGAACTCGCATCACACATAATAGATAGCACAAAATTATGTATAATGCTTATTTCCGTTGTAGATTAGGTACTTCCTCCTTACATTTTCAAAGGAGGAACCAGTACACATGGCACTGTAAGACTCTTCTGAACTAGAAATTCAACATTTTTCTTAATTACTGTGCAACAGAATTAAAAACAAGAGAAAAACGAAGAATGAGATTAAATTTGTTGAATGATTCACGTTTTGAGAGAATTTAAATACTGAATTCAAGAAAAACATTGTTTCCTTCAACTCCAGTGTGCACTGGAGGCATCACTGACACAAGTTTCCCACATGTTTGCTTAGAAGTAACAAGTAACCTAACACTTTGAAAGATTAAATACATGTGTTGTATTCAAGTAACACAGAAGTCATAATTACTTAATATGTACAAATATTATTACATTTGTAATTGTGAATTAATCCATACCATAAGCATATTCTGCATCTGAACTGCTGATTTAGGTTAGCCACAAGGTGGCAGAAATTTCAAAGTTAAAATAAAGATCATTGTAGGCTGTTGCATGGGTTTGGTTTTGTTTAATCTGCTATGGTTAGAAAGGGGAGAAAAATGTTTATGGCACTAGATGAAAAATTAAGGAAAACACAAGTCATTCTACCTTAATTTCTACGAAATTAAGCCTATAGCATAATATATAATACATGATGTGAATGTTTAAAAAGGACAAGGATATACAATGGTTAAGAAAGTAAAGCATTTTAAAAATTCAGTATCTAGATTAAAAGATATAAATTACTTAAGGTATAACCAAGCATAAAATATGTGGCTTAAAGTTCAAAAATCCCAAATTAATTATCATATATATACATATTCAGATTATGACTGTTTGTGTGTTTGGAAGCAGCATTAAGTTTTCTAATTAAAAAAATAATTTAAGGGAAAATCATAGTAAAATACCAGAAGCAAAGAAGAAGAATGGAGCTGCTAACCAAAAGACAGACACAGAGCAACCAACAGAATAAGAGCATCACAAGGATTTTTTAAAACATGGCTAGCAGTCATTAAGCAATAACTCCCTTTCTCTGTCACTGGCAAATCACTAACTTTCTGCTCCCTCCAGTCAATTTTATCCAATTTTTCAAAACTGAACTCATTCTAAATCAAAGTACAGGAAAACTGGATGACAAAAATAACAAAATAAGATAAATCATACAAGCCTTAGCAAGGGAAAGAACAAGAGACTTTCTTTAAAAGTTATTGCTTATATGATCTGTTTATCAATAATGAAGTTGCATACAAAAAATCACAACAACATGAAGCCCAAAATGCAAGTTAGAAGACATAAGATACTTACTGTCTAGCCTGGTCCTTATTGCCATTTGTTACATTTACAACTGCAGTCTCTGTGTCAGTGTTCACTAGGGAGGAAAACACAATGAAGAGAGGTTAAGTTTGGTGTGTACTCACTTCCCACTACAAATTTAAACGCTATTTGAGAGTAGAGCCATACCTTGCTCACAGTTTTCCACTGTCCCATACTGAGCTAACAAACTATCCAGCACCTATCAAGAGGTAAAAGAAATGACAGATTTCAATTCCAAAACAGATTAACAAAACAAAAGCATGTAAAACCAGTAAAATTTGTAATAATTTATCAGCAGATAGAATAAAGAAGAGATGTTAGCTATTTTGGGAAAAACAAACACACATTGCTTGTTTTCTCTTTGTCACATCAGAAAATGTGTTTAACACTTCATTACGGTGAAAATACACAATATAACTCCAAGAATTCACACTGCACTGTAAGTCTAAAACTTTGAAAATAAACCTCCAAGTCACATGCTTTCAGAGTGAGCTAAAGCAGAGGCAGGAAGAATTAGAAAAGAGCAAATCTGAAATAAAATCTTTGCATATCCCAAGCACATATATGTAACTTTGCCACTGTTTATTTTTTCCTCTCAATACACATAGGTGACACAAAAATTTTATTCTTATTAGTGGAAGTTTGTTGTACATGGAGAAGCTAACCAAAACAACTAACACATCAAGAGCTGTTCCACAATTACTTTTACAGTTTTCCCAAAGACCCATTCCAGAGACACCACTCACAACAGTATCTCCACAATTACTTGAAAGTCACAACTAATTTGTCACTTGGTAGAAAGCTAGGGAGGAACAGGTAAAACTTTATGACAAGAGGCAAAAGAAATCTGAATGAAGTAGTTTTATTTGGCATAATTTGTTCTATTCTAGCCAAATGGAGGCTGAAGAAGAGACAAGAAATAAGACTTTTAGGAAAATCAGGGTGTCAGGCTATTCCAGTAAAAACATTAAAATACCCACAGCTGTATCACTTCTAAAATTCACACAGTGTATACTTTATTTTTCTTCCTAGTGAGAAATAACATTCCAGAAAATGGTTACTGTGGCAGTAACTAGCACAGAACACAAGTACATCATTGTTGGTTTTTGCATCCTAATGTTTTGTCTCAAGAGTTAAATTAATGCTGGAAAAGTTCACAGTTTACACCAAGAAGTAAAAAAGTAAACTTGCAAGCCTCTTCTGTGACCAAAGTGCCATTCTTCAGTTAGTCTCTTAAGACAGAATGTCAGTATGAAAGGGCGGAAAACCTTTTGGGAAAGGAAGGAAACGGAAGCAAAGGACAGAAGGAGAACAGTAGGCATAAAACCACGTCTGTGCAGCTTCTTGTTGCAATGCACTTCCACTCACTATAACCAGCAACTGAGTGTGCACAAAATCTCAGTCCCTAAAAATGAAAAATTCAAAGTTCACATCCTCATGAGATTAAGAATGCAAAACTATGATTTATTAATGTAGCATATACTTTTACTACAATATAAAAGATATTTTTAAGATAAACTGAGGCTTGTATGCCCAAACTTAAAGACAACTTCACACACAGAATCACAACAAGTGCTGAGTACAAGGGCACCATAACCTCCCTTCTCCTGCTCACCACACTATTCCCGATACAAGCCAAGATCCTGTTGGTCTGGTTGGCCACCTGGGCACACTGCTGGCTCATATTTAGCTGGCTGTCCACCAGCATCTCCAGACCCTTCTCTGCTGGGCAGCTTTCCAGCCACTCATCCCCAAGCCTGTAACGTTGCCTGGGGTTGTTGTGCCCAAAGTGCAGGACACGGCACTTGGCCTTATTGAGCCTCCCTGCCTTTCAGCAGATCCACACTCCCACACAATTTGGTGTCATCTGCAAATTTACTGAGTGTGCTCTCAATCCCCACATCCAGGTCATCGATAAAGATGCCAAACAAGACTGGCCCCAAAACTGAGCCCTGAGGGACACCACTGGTGACTGGCAGTCACCTAGATTTCACTCCATTAATCACAACTCTCTGAGAATGTCCAGCCAGCCAGTTTTTAACCCAGTGAAGAGTAACATTTTATATACCATGATCAACCATTTTCTCCAGGAGAATGCTGTGGGAGACTGTGTCAAAGGCCTTACCAGAATCCAAGCAGACAACATCCATCAGCTTCCATCAGTACAGATTTTCCAGTCTTTACCCTCTACTAAAATTGCAATTACACAGATATTTCAAAGGTAATATTTCAGAACAGGTATTTAAAAATGCGCTGCACTGCTTGCCAAGTTTGTGCAATGCATTACTACTTCAAACTGCAGAATTCCCCCATCCTTCTTTTATAGGGTCTAGTAATTTTTCTTGGCAACTGTTTTGTTTTCATAGACAAGTTGTTAATTGTCCTCTCCTACAAGTAGGGATTAGCCTGTTAGCCTGGTCTGAGAGTTTGCCTTTTCAATCCCCTAAAATAAATTTTCTGACAGTCCTCAGATGTGACAATTTGAAACTATGGAAAAGTTTCTTCTTAAATTCACTACATATTATTGAAGTAGAGATGTTCTAGGAGATTTTAAAAAATCAGACATCTGTGGAAGATCCTTTTAAGACAACTGAACCACTGGCACAGACCAGTGGGAGCTGGAAGGTCTTGCAGGTTTGCAGCTGTGCTTCCACACAAGCCAGGAGTCGCCCCATGAGAGTAGAGGAAATCTTTCTTCCATAGGTGGCTTAAGTGGTAAGTTGTGCCTCCACTGAAATCAGCAGTGAACAGAATCTCAGGTGGGGTCAGGGTTTTACAAGAAAACCAAAGCAAGTCCCAAGCTTAGATATCCATTCCAAGATGTTTACTTGAAATAGGAAACCAAAGATTTACTCATATAAAGCAACTTCTTTGTCCCTACAGGATGTGAACCCTGTGCTGTATTACAAGACTGTACTACAATGCGAGTTAACATCTTTAGTTAAGACAAATTCTTATTACATTTGAACTGTGCAGACCACCAGCTCATGCCCTCTCTTCCACAAAGCCACAGAAGTTCATTTTCATCCTTAATCAGAGGAAAAGAGGTACCACAAGACTTCAATGGATAGGAATTAATTGATACTTTCTAAGATATTTCCATATTAAATTTATATTCTGGGCTAAGCATACCTTTACATAGAGTCCCACACATTAAAGTTACCAGCTACACCAAGAAAAAACACACTTTAAAGCTGAATCCACACAGTTTTAAGATGCTACGTTGTCTCTAAAACCCACTACTTTTAGCATGTTTCTGATCAGCCGTCAAAAACCTCTCAACACACTATAGCCTTGCATCTGCTCCAAAAAGCCCAAGAACCTAAAAGCTCCTTTGCTGTTAATGATGAATTATAGCCAGGATGGCACATTCACCATCCCACCTCTCTTCACCAGGAGTTCTCCCACTTATGCTGCTCTCCTAAATCCTCTTCAGAGCCATTTCAGTCAGAGACAGTGTCCTTCTGGGCTTTAATTTTAATCCAAGTGATTTGAGTTCCTGTGTTCATGAAAGTTGCTTTACCAAACAGATTTATGAGGAGTTTCCTCAAAGGACTGGAGCTTTCTTTAACCAAAATGAGAAACAATCCTCTTTGGTCAAAGATGCTTGGTCCCCTCAGTAGACACTTGTCTTTTCTTCACTGTTGGTCTCAAGCAGCAAGGTTTTAAGCATGATCGGCACCACAGGGGTAGTCCTTTTAATCAGATTGTCTTTAAAATGCACTAGTAAAAGTCTCAGCAGCAGTTGGGGTGTATGCATGTGAGGACCAAGCTTCATGGGTGAGTACACTTTTAACTGAACCAGCTGAAGAAATAATTGCAACTGTATCCAAAGTCAGATCCTCTATTGTAACTCACTTTAAAAACACAAAACTCAACTCCCGCATCTGTTTCTTGCTTCACACGTATTTACTGCAACAGCCAGTTTCTATTCACATACTACTACATATTTCTTTGCACTGTCCTTTCCCTCTCCTCAATTTTTTTTTTCTCTCTAGCCCAAAGCATCTAGTTATGCTGCAAAACAAACATGTTTTGTTTAAGCTGCTCTTCCGTAACACTCTTCGTGCACAGCCTTGTTGGGCAATCAGAACAAAATTCAAAGCCAAGTTGGTGGTGCAGCAGCAATTCTGATGAGCAGCTGAAAAGTTTATTTGTACAAATATTTAATCTAAGCTAGAGAAAGAAGTCTTTCCTTTTCTTGAGCTCTCCTTCCAGCAGTTGTCTAAATTGGGTCTCCTGCTCTTGTTATAGCACAGATGTCTCTCTCACAAAAAGCTGCAGTCTTATACTGTGGACTTTCATTCATCAGACTAAAAGCCAATTCTGACTTCATTATAAACAGCATTACCCTACATCAAGCCCCACAAATTGAGGCACTGTACAAGGAAAAAAGAAAGAAGGAAACATTGCTCTTCATAGAGCCAAGAGCTTGAAGCATATATTAAAATACCGTGGTTCTCATGCAGATTTCACAGGTTTATAAGTAGCACCTTTGAACAAAACAGTGCAGTCTTCTGTATTTTCAGAACTATCTGATATACCTCTTCTTACAGTACTATAGGATTTCTGCTCTATGCCATAAGCAAATTAGCCTGAAGACATCTGGTCCATAAGTACTATTATCAATTCTGTTTCTCTTACACATACTTAGTGATGGTAACTTCAGTGATGATATAGAACTTGAAGCTATTTTCACCACTCATGTAGAGTAAATTCATTAGACCACCAACTTTGCTTCTATGACTCTTGTCATGTTGATTGGAAATTAAAATTAGACAACACAACTGAAGTCACTAATAGCAAAGGCAGAAACAGACTTGAGAATTAGGGTCATTCAGTAAAAGACCATGTGGAAATTTTTGGCTGCAAAGACTGAGTGTTCCAGGTGATTTAATAAAAAACAAAGGAGAGGAAATTTTAACATAAGAGAGCCAAGCAACAATATGAGTAAAGAGAAAGGAGTGCAAGTGGCTTTTTGATTAAGAGGAGAGATGGGGTGGAAGAAAACCCAAGATCCAAGTAGGTAAAAGAGATCATAAGGGCACAGAGCAATGCTGATATCACTCCAGATACCAAGCTTGGCTGAACAATTAATGCCATCTGCACACTTCAAGTACTCTGATGGTATACATAGTTCAAAGGTAATTTCATTAATTGTATTACTGCAACGCAGCTAACCTGATATGACCCCCAACCAGACCCTGGTGTGCGGAATTTGCAGTGCAGCTCAAGCAGAGCATTTTTTGACTCTGATGAGTGAAGCAGGACCTCAGCAGATCCACCATCACTCTCACAGCCCCACCAGCTGCTAACAACTGATGATGGCAAAAAGCTCTACAAAGCACCTACAGTTCAGCTTAATCTTTTTGTTGGTAAAAAAACCCCACATCCTCAACAAGGGGCCCAGCGCATGGCTTTACAAGGAAAATTAAACAAAGCAGCTCATTGTAAATACCTGAGGGAGCAGTCATTTTTGAAAGGTGTAACTGGATAATACTGCGTCACCTGCATGGAGGCCATGGTGGATGGGTGAGCTTGGCTCCAGATCACCCAGCACATCTCCCAGCCTGGGCAGCCTATCTGGACCACCAGCCAGAGCCCAAACACTGCAACTTCACCCATTTTCACCAAGATGATCATAGTATATTAGGCCCTTGTAAAGGCAGAGTAGCATGAACACAGAGTACCCAAGCCATCACATGGTCTGCCAGGACAAAGTTATTCCTGCAAAACCTCGTGAAGGCATGCAAATAGGCAAAGCCACTTTGCAATGCCTCAACACATTGCAGCATGTGGTGATGGTGTTTTTCATCTTGTAGGCTCTCCAATACCCAGTTTACTGTCTCATGAAACCATGACCATAGTCTGGAAGAATCAGAAAAATAAGTCTGGAAGCTGCTGAAGTCATTGTTTGCACACACCAGAAAGGCAGTGCCTGAAAACAATAACTCCAGCTTATTTACCACATCCCATACAAACCCTGGAGTGAATTCTTCTCCTGGGAACTTACAGTTATATCCAAATGTTCAAAACTATTAATAAGTTTGCCCTATAATACAATTCTGTTTAGGTGGCATTACCAGGGTCTTAAGAATGTAAAGCTGAACCACAGAGAACAAAGCCAAAATTGTCAAAAGGAACTACTAATTGAGTGACCAAATTGGACACTGAAGGCTTGATTTTCCACAACACTCAGCACTCCTGCATGTTCAAAGTGCAGCTTCAAAGCACTTCTGGTAGCAAGGAGAACATGGCACTTCTGCAGGAGAGACCTGTAGCTACTCATGAATCAAACTGAAAACAAGGTACACTGTTAACAACTAAAGGCAGCTTCTACTTAAATAGTTTGCCTGGCACCAGAAACTAGAAGGTACAGAATTCCATTTGCCATGGCAGCCCCTGATTCCCCTAACCAAAGGAGTCTTCCTGAAAGTCCTTGACTTGCTGCAAAATTTATGTGACGAGTAACTGAGGCACAACTCTTACAAACAAGTTATCGTCACTGCATGTGCTGGGCTTGTTGACAGCAAAGCCAAGCTCCAGACCAAGCCAGTGTTCCCACCTTTCCCCCAACAAGTGCTAAAAGCAAACAGTATTCACCTTGCTCCATCACAGTACATCTGAAATACTCAAAAAATAAAGAAGGTAAGAGATGATGTCAACTATTTCAACTCTGGTGTTCCAAATTAAGTAAAAGATATAAAGCAACTGAGAAGAGGTCATAAGTAGAACATCAGATGCAGCCATGACTACAACTGTTGTAACCAATTCCACATACCTCATCTGTTTATAAGTATTTCTAGATAATACTGTTGGACCATTTAAATTTTCAAATGTACCTTTTTATATATATTGGGGGGTGTAACAGAAGACTAAATGCTTTAAAACCACACTAAGCATTCAATAACAACATTTAAAAGGATCTGCCTTAAATCTGCTAAGTCAAAAATCACATAAAGTATAATTAGTAAAATTTACAGATGGAAGAAGATTAGCTTCTAAAGAAAAATTGAGGAATCCAACAAGTGCAGGCAACCATTACAGATGATCAGCATCCTTTTGTTATATAAGGGTTCTTAGGAAGGCAAAATTTACTGAGAGTATTCTAATTAAGCTCTGAAAATAGAAGAAATTGCAAAAGAAGCTTTTGGGTGACAAAGTTAGCCCAGGTACTAAACACAGCAGGCAAAATGTTCACGGGTGCATCAGTCTTCCCTAAGCTGGAAGTAGTCTCTTGAATGTGTGTTTGGGAAGAAAGATTAAAGCATTACATTACAGAGGTATAGGATGCCAAAAAAACTCCAAAAAAATCATAGTATCATGGTTGACAAATGGCATTAAATGGCCTCCAAAGTTAAATAAAAAGTACTTGAGAAATGATTAGAGAAAGGAAAAAAAAAACACCCTTATTAGATGCATGGGTGGCATCCTTCACAAAGAGATTAAAGGGAACAGGTTAATTCAGTTTGGAGAGGAGCAAGAGGGAATGTGATACAGGTATTATGAAATAACGAATCACGTAGAGATGGCCAAGTTGGCAGCTTCTATTCACCCTCCGTCTAAATTAAATGAAAACAAGTTTGAAAAAAGAAATAAGCATTTATGCAACATTATCTGAATGCAATTAAGCACCACACAATATCTGCTACAATACTTTATTATCTCCCTCTACTCATGTTAAAAATGTAACTTCAAGAGCAGTTCCAGGTAGTGTCAGAGTTTATAAACCAAATCAGCACTAGTGTAAAAACACCTGATTCAGTACCCATCCTCATTTCCAGAAAAATTAAAAGCACCATCACACAGATTGGCCCTTAAAGGGAGCAACTGCTGTTTTATAGAGCTAATCCCCATTCCCAGGATCTCCTCATGGGCACTGCTGGGGCCTCCTCCTCCTCCTCCCCGGGCAGACGAGCTACCAGGACATTTCTGTGGCTCAGCATGAGGGAAGGATCACATGCTGGGCTGGCAGATGGGTGTTGTGAAACGTAGTGGGAAGCAACAGCAGCACTAGCTCGTGTTCATCTGCCTCCTCTCACATCAAGGCGGCCAGTTTAAGTGGAAACACTCTCCACTACTTTTACCATCTCATTTGTAGTTTGCCAATGCGAAGGGGGTGGGGAGAGAAGCACTATTAAAAGCATTACTATCCACTGATCATCCATTCTCTAAACTGATTAAATGAGAGACTACACAAAAAGCAAGGGAGCCAGCAAATTTTAAAAGAATGTTTGGAAAATACAGTGAAATAAAGGATGAATTTTCTGCTTTACTCACAGCACTACATTGAAATGCAATTGGTGCTTTATTGACAGTTTTGACACCTTCCCGCTGAGACATCCAACAATGGTCTCTGTCAGGAAGACTGCTGCTCAGCCCTACAGTGCAAGTTGCAGTGTCCTGCTCAGTGCCATGAGAATCAGAAAGGAAACAGATTTTTTCCTTTCCCCCCTTCAATCTTTCATTTTTCTCAATTTCATTAACTCCATATCATCACAGAAAATGTGTTTAATTGGAAGATTTATCCGGGAGAGTTGTATTTCTCCTATACACTTTTTTCTCTGAGTGCATGTGTGTGTAAAAAAGACACTTTTGACAGTTATTTTTTGTAGCTATTAAAAAGCCTTGATGTCACTTCATTACTGCTCTACAAGGCTTGTGCTAGTCTGATATTTTTAGTTTCAGCATAATAATAGTTCATTAAAAAAATGCTTTCTGGAAAGTTGGAAACCTGCAACTATAACAGAAATCTGTCAAACAAACAAAAAAATCAATCTTTGCATCATCTTTTGGAACTGATGAGCAATTACAGGACACAAGAAGTCTCTTGACAAGCAGCACAGGAATAATTTCATAAAAAGGACACACTTCTGAAAAATACTCCTTACGATAAAGGTACGACAGCACTTTACAGAAACTGAGCCAATTCAGTGCTTGATACCAGAAAAATCTTTCCTGGGAAGATTGTCTCATATTCTAACATTAAGCATTTCCTTTAGGAGCTGCTTATAATTACCTAAAAGTGATAGAGGGAATCAGAGAAAAAAATCCTGAAAAATGGATTTATTTTTATCTGCACTAGTCTGTGAACTAAAGTATATTAGAACTCAGAAGGAGATCACATCTGAGACATTCCCTCTATTGTGCACAAGACTCAAGATGACAAGCTTTCAGGAAAAAGATATCCTTAACAACCACTTCATGAATATATTTATCTCTTTATAACCAGGAAAAAGTATAAAATAATTGAAGCGTTTTACTTGAGTTATATTTACAGGACGATTCCCCTTCCCTGGTTTTAAAATTGGTCATCCCATGCATGCTATGCCTTTGGCTTCCCAGCAGACATACTGAGGGACAACACTGCTACAGACCAGGCATTTAAGAGTGGGTTTAACCTCTAAACAATGAGTCTCTGAAATACAAGAGGCTAATGAAGGGAAGGAAATGTTACCTGTAACCAGAGGCTTACAGACACATGGGCTGTGTTGCTGGATATTCTTATACAAAACTCTCACTTGAGTTGTCAGTGCATATTACCTACCTCACCTCCCTAGTTATTTTGCTGGCATGGCAGAACTGTACTTGAATGAAGATCATCAGTAGCAGTCTCATAACACATGGGGCAGCTCCCTCACTTGAGCTGTTTTAATAGTTACACCTGAAATTGCTAAAGTCATCCCAAGAGAGCTGGAGAAGTTTTTCTTAACCCACCTCTCCTGATTTTTATGGTTGTTTTCAGGGAGAGGGGAAGAAAGAGACAACCTGATCAACTCTCTGCTGTGAGGATTGGGCACTAAAAGTAGTAGAGTTTGGAGCAGGACTCAGGAATGCAAGCCTGGATCAGAAAAAAATACAATTTACACACACTTTATTACAGCAAGAAGGAGAGATCTCAGTAGAGAAAGAACACCACCTTCAGGTATTTAAAATTACTTTAAGCTGCAGGATCAGATTAAAATGAAATCTAGCACAAAAGTTTCTACACTGCTAACACAGAGATGAGAGCACAACAAGAATGAAGTGCTGTCAAAGCCTCCAAGCTGTAGAAACATGAACCTTGGAGCAAAGGGGAAAACACTGGATTTTTGAGTGTAGAAAACTTGTCTGGTAAAAACACATTATCAAGAAGCTACCCTATCATTCAGACAGTCACAAAAATAAAAATATAAGTATTTAAAACACTCAAAATCAAGTTATAAAAAAACCCTAGAAGTTAGAGATATTAAGCTCCTCAGTACAAGACAGATATGGATCTCCTGGAAATACAAAGATTATTAGGGCACTCGAGCATCTTCCTTATGAGTAAAGGCTGAGGGAGCTGAGCTTTTTAGGCTGAAGAAGAGAAGGCTGAAAGAAGACTATGTCAAAGTAAGTATCTGAAAGGAGAGTATTAATAGAATGAAGCTAGGCTCTTCTTGATGGTGCTAAGCAATATGATGCAAGGCAAGAGGCACAAACCAGAACACTGAAAGTTCCAACTAAACATCAGAAAAAACTTTGCTGTGAGGGTGGCTTAGCACTATGACAGGCTGTCCAGAGAGCTTGTGGGGTGTCTCCTTCCTTGGAGATATTCAACAACCACCTGCACACAATCCTGAGTAATATGCTTTAGGGGATCTTCTGGCAGTCCCTTCTAACTTGAAGCATTGTGTAATTCTATGAGTCTCATGAAATTCTCTTAAGCATACATTTACCAAAATCTATGAGATTTCCAAGTCTAGCTTAAAGTACCTTAGCACTATGGCCAACTCATTCAAGGAGAGGTTTAAGATGATGTTCACAAAAAAACCCACAAACTTTTGAATGCCATTATCTAAACAGGAAATTAAGATTGCAAGAGATGCACTATGCTAATACTATTTGACCTATATATACCCAAACAAACAAATTGGACTGTGAACCCTGAGTGCTAGCTGACAGCTTGCAGACTATAAATTACTTTTAAGTGTCAACTTTGAAGGAGCAATTGAATGACAAGATGACTGGAACAATTCAAGGAGAACAGCCATAGTTAAATGAGTTAACTATGCCTAATGTAGTTCAGGTATGATCTCTGCTTCCATCTACTTGCATTCAGAGCCTTCTACAACGAGAGATGGAAAACTTTTCTGTTCAGAGCTTTGCAGGGTGTGTTCAGTCACCAGCAAGCTCTCCAATTCTCAAGTTTATTTTGCAACCTCATTATTAATAACATTAGAATACATTTTCCTTTCAAAGGGAAAGAGATGTAATCACAAAGGAGGTAAGTTTACGACATTCCACGCACTTTGGTGTAATTAATAGTCTATAGTTGCATAGACCTGGGAACTGAAATACCCTTATTCTTCACAAGTACTAGAATTCATAGAGGAAAAGGACTACTCTCTAACATGGATGATATATGGTTCTAGGTTGTTTGTCGTTCTTTTATTGAAAGAATTTTTTGCCTGGAACATAGTTAAATCACTTGCTATTCTTCAGCCTACTTTGAAACCCACAAGAAACCAAATACAACATAGCAGAGGTCTTCCCTATACTTACTGGCTCCAAAGGCCCCACAGGAAACTTTAGGCCTAAATCCCTGCCTTACGTTTTGTAGCCAAGTTTTCAATTCAACTAAATCAGCTCTGCCCAAGACTTTAGCAGCTAAAAAAAAGCCATTTGAGCAGTCCTTTGCAAAAGCCACCCTTGTGCAAACATATGAACAGTTTGGTAACACCAGGTGCTAGACTAATACATTTGGTGTTTGGTTTTTGTTTTTAAAAAACCCAACAAAACCACAACCACCAAACACAAAGCACATCTACACAACTGTTATTTTCCAGAAACCTGGACACACTGTTTCAGTGCAGCTTCTTTCTTATGCTTTGAAGCAGGTAGGGCAAGTTTTCAGGTAAGTGGCTCCAGTCCTGTTTCACTGCTTCCCCTGAACATGAGCCAAACACATCTGCAGTAGTAATAAAGAGTAAAGGTACACTATACTGCAGGTTACTGGGAAATCGTATGCCATTTACCAGCATCATATTTATTGTACAATAAACTATCTCCTCTTGTCAAAACAACTCATTCTACTTAAAAGCTTAAAATTTAATTTTTTTTTTTACATTTAAAATGCCAGCACTGTTCAAAATAAGGGAAGTAGGCGTGTAAATCCCCAGCATACTCATGTATGAATGTACACTTCATTCTGATTTTTTACAGATTCATAGCAAAATGCTCAGCCCAACAGAAGGGGAACTAGATTTTTAGGCAGAGAAAAAAAGTACTTCAGTGGTTTGCTATTGACATGAGAAGAAACAGGGGGCGGTGTAAGAGGGACTAAAAAAAATTAGTTTTTCTCCTGCTGAATATTTAAGGGAACTACAGCTCAAAACCCTGCTCATGGCATCTGGATGAGAAAGAAACACGTGCTACTTAGAGCTGAGTATAAGATGATGCAGAGAGCAGTAACAAAGGATTGCTACAGCAATAGGAAAAACAATTTCAAACCAATAGCAGTGCACATCTCTTGGATTAAACAGCAGCTGTACCTAACAAAGCAGTCACAAGCCATGGTGGCCCTTGCCTCGAAGAGCTTACAAGGTGCAAGGAGTGGGTGAACAGCTACATGGGGAAGAATTGGGGAGAGGTGGGCAGTGTGGAATGGAAACACCCACATGATCTTTTGGTTGAAATTTAAGGTTGTCTTCAGCCAGCCTGGCCTGCTCCAAAAGTGTGGAGTGGACTCTCTCTTTACTACCTAGCTGTAGAAGTGAAGACTAGGAAGCCTGAGTGCTGAAGGAAACACAGCTTGTCTGGGAGGCCAAGGAGGTCACAGCAGTAACAAGGACCAGCAGCTCAGCTAGTGCCTGGGCTTCTGGGGAGAGAGGTGAAGAGTAAGGCAGGAGCATCCAGGAGAGATTTCACAGGGTACTGGATCTACACTGTGTAGGAAAGGACAGAGGAGAAGTGACCAGACACTATGGAAGTAATAAGTACCGGAGGTGCTTCTAAAATATGCGGGCCATTATGAAAGAAAGCTCTCAAAAAATCAGGAGAACAATTTAGAAATGACCTGCATCACAACCAAATCAGTGACCACACAAGAGCAGCTTCTGGGTGTAAGGGAATATAGGATGAAAGTGATTGAGAGATGGAGACAACCAGTAGCAGAAGCCTCAGAAATCAACAGATACATCCTCTTGTATAACCACATACCATCACACACATACACACCCCCACACTTGATTTCAGGAAGATGGAAACAGCTCAGCATACAGAAGCAGCCACATACAGGAAACCTTAAAGCTGTAAACTATGAGACAAAACACTGATGATATGATTTTCACCACCCAGATACTCAAAAGGAGAAAGAAAAAATATCAGAAGCATGACAGATGAGAGACCCTCTAAAAGCGTGGCAGAGTTGTGCTAAGCACAGAAACACTCCAAGATGCTCTTCACACAAGAATCGACTGATGGCCCCCCCTTTGGACATGTTCTACTATAAAGACAGATTCTTAAATTATGAATAACGACCACATACAGCACAGCACCCCAGAGGAAATGAGAAATATTTAAAATACCAAGAAAAACACAAGAATCCCAACCACCTTCCACCCTCATGAAGCTAGAAGCAAACTTTCAAATAAACAAGAAGAATGTCTCTAAATAAAATATAGACACTGAACACGAAGAACAGGCCTTTGTACCAGCACAACTCCGGGTAGCACTACGAACACCACCTTTCATGAGACCTACTGCTCTTAACTGCAAGGCATGAGGAGAAGTTGAGGACATTCCATTTCCAGACGCTTTTTTTACTTTAAAAGATAGGAAGTCCCACTGCTTTGGGGACGTTTTACTAACTTTTTAAAGGTCTTTGACTTTAAATGGATTTGAGAGGTTCAGATTAAGAGGCTGCCATACTGTCCCCTCCAGGACATCACAAGGTCCTTGGCAGCAAAGATGACAACACTAGAAGAGCTGCTGCCATCCCTGGAGACTGGGTAAGAAACCTGAATGCTCTTTGCTAGAATTTAAACTCAAACACTGTGTACCACCCTAAAATTACACGCACGTGCTTAGCTATTCTTCCACATAGCAACAGTAAAAATCACATTTGCCTCTGCTTCCCCAAGAGCATGCTTAATTTTCAAACTCACATAAACAGTCAGCGCAGCTATGGCAGAGGAAAGAAAAAAATTATGGGATGGGGTAACATGGCTGAGTGTGCTGCAGCAGCCTGTGGAAAGCAATACCTCTATGAGGTCTGGCAGCAGATCAAGGGCAGTCACTTCAGTTGCTTTTCAGATTATATAGCTTTGTGAACTTATTTTGGTAGTGTTCAGCCTTCTAAAAACCTCTCTATGGAAAGCAGTCTTTTCCAGTCCCTCATTGTTGAGCTCCTACCCATGAGCACACAATGTGCTACTGTAGCTGTGCTGGCTACCATGCCAGCAGCACAGTAGTGGTACATGTTGTTGAACCAATGAGACCAGCCCAGAACATGAGGAATGTCTCTCTTTCCAGCCTCCCCTTTAATTTTAGTATGCACACGGCTCTGCTGCCAGGGCAGGCCATGCCATGCCAATATTTGATTTGTAAATAGACACTCCAACATGCTCATCTTAGCTGCAGGCTCCAAGTTAGCTGCTGTTCCTCCCAACTGGCATGTGGGAAGACTTCTGCATGTAACCTTATCTGCAATGGTGAGCTTTCACAAGAAAGAGACAGAAAGCTTATATTTTGATGATGGTATTAGCTTTTCCTAGAAGAAGAGGGAAAAAAACAGCCAAGACATGCATTTTGTCACCCTCCAATCCAGGGGTTCAGGAACAAAAGCACAATTAAGGCAGACACACTTGGCCTCTACAAATTACAACATGCACAGGGTGTGTCCTCTGCAGTTAATAAAGGTTCTTATGCTTTCCAATATGATAAAGGAATTGTCCCAAGGCTAACAATGTGAAAATACAAATAAATGGTGACAAGTAGACATATCTTTGTTCCTTGTATTGAAGACATATCACTGTTGTTTTTTCTATTGTCTCCCACCAGTACAATGCAGGGCATCCCTTAACCTGGATCAACAGTGGCTATCACAGAGCAGCTCCTTAAGTGCACAACAGGTATTATCACAAACAAATATAGCTTCCACAAATTTGCCTGGACCCTCCTTTTTCTGGCAGCCATTTGGATACAGTCTTGGATAACCAGTTTCAATCAACTGGAGTCTTGGAAAGTTAATTATAAAAAGGGTTGATTTTGTGTTCATTTCTGCATACTCAGAGATAAATAGGTTTCATTTTCAGTTTGTCTAGAGGTTTTTTTCTTGCCCCTTTCAGAAGAATTATCACAGGGATAGACACACAAAAGTGGGAGCAACCTATTTCAGGTGGGGAAAAAGACCAGCCTTCTGGTGACCAATACACCAACTGTCCCACTCTGGCAATCACTCTCTTTGAAATCACCTCAATATTGACTGTAGTGCTTTTGCTTGTTTATGAAATAATTTTCTTCTGCAAGTCTTACCTAAGACTCAAGGACACAAGGTTTTTCCTCAGTATGTTAACAAGAAGAGGAGATAATACTTGCAGGGATCCAATATGAGATAATGAAGCAATAACAAGCAGCTCAAAGATAGCAATGGGCTTGGGGCTATGTCTCAGAAATCCCTCTCCTCTCTCTCCTCCCCTTTAAGTAAAAAGGCAGTAAGTCATTTTTTTTTCAGTATCTATCTAGAGAAGAAATACTCATGTGCCACTGATAGAGAACTTGAGTCTCTGAACAATGTTGCCTGTATGAGATCATGTTTCTCACTGTTTTGGCTGCATTAAAACTACCACTAAAACCTTTTGTGCTTCTAGAATTTTTATACTTTTTGTAAGAAGTTAAGAAACAGTAACTCAAGTGATCTCTGACCAAGTTCTGAAAAACAGGAAAGCTGATTTATCTGTATTGTGACTACAGCCTTAATACATCAGTCCTTAATTTTAAAAAAGCCAATAAGTAAGTATTATCTACTTCCTCTCATGTGCTTCACATTAAGGTGCAGGTACCAGTACCTTTAGCTGGATTTTCATCACAAGAAAAAAGTTAAAGTCAGGTTTTAACAAGAAGAATAAGAAGATAGTAGTTTGCTCACCTACAGTTGTATCATATGAAAATGAATACAGAAGTACTTCACAAGCACAAGGAGAGCTGTTATATTAACAATGTCAGTATATTCTCTTAGAAACCTCTTAGAAAAACACTGAGGCTGGTTTCTGCAGTTGATAGATAAAAAAATCTTAGCAAATCCATCTTCAGGATGATCTAAGACTTCTGTACATAAATGTAGTCCAGCCCTCATTTCTCTCCACGCTCCTGCATCTGACATAGGTCTTCACTGCTGCTGCTATGTGGATTACAGCTGCTTGTGCTTGAGTATGTGTAGCTGACTACCACTTTTTCAACTAGTTTAAATACCTTTCTTTTACATATATCTGTGTATATATACACACACACATAACATTATATATATTCATTCATATCCCACCCACTTGCAAGATAGCAGGGCTCAGAACATAGAAGAGCAAGCTGATATAAGAAGCAGCTTCAGGCATAAAAATACAGATTGGGGGATGTGGGCACAGCACAAAGAACTCTAGCATCAATGTAAGAGGAATAAATTTCCCTTCACACATGATTGGCTCTTTTAAAAAGTGACATCTCAGTCTGGTAGGACATATGGAATATTATTTATTGAACTCAGCATCTTGTCCCAGGCTTAAACTATTTGATAGACGCAGTTCAATTTGGCCTCCTAAAGACACTCAATATTAAATACTCCTCAGCCAAAGTATAAAAAAACTCTTTACTATAACTCACATCAGCAGCCAAGAGCAGGTCTACTGGGAAAAGTTTTACAACATGATAGAAAGCCCATGAATGACCAGTTTAGAAACAGATGTACAAGTAGCCCCATGCACTGACAAGCTTCATGCGCATGTATGAGACACAGAAGTCCTGTACTCTGAGACCTGAACCCTGTACTTTGTACATGTACACACCCTTTATATTCCCTTTACCCAATATTGAGGCACCTGCAGTCTTCCTGCTCCCTACCTTACCCCATTGCCCCACCCCCACTACAAAGAGGACAGTGCCAATACAAACACACTGAAAGTTGCATGCAAAGAGCATTGACTTAAACTTCAAGTGCTTTTAATGACCTTCTGTATCCACTGAAATCCAGTCAAATCCAACCACCAGTGTTCATGCCACAGTAAGACTACAGCTGAAAAAAACACGTCTAGAATTTGTCCCATGATAACAATAGCTACCTGGTTTCAGAACCAAGAATGAGTCAGATTCTTGACTTAAGTTGGTTTTGACTTTTGGCATGTCCGTTTCCAAACTCTGAAAGCGGATAACCTCACCACCAGAGCTATACAAGATCTAAACAAGACATTTTACTCAAAAGGAACACACAGTTTCACATCGTAATTTCAAAACCCCATGCTTGAATTTGTACAACTGGCCATTTTTAAAATATGACTTTTAGACACTCACCACTAGAGACACCCTTCCCATATCACTGCAGATTTTGTACTTAAGACTTCTACCTTTTCATTTATCTACAACAGATATTAAAACATTTCATGCACTTGAAGTCTTTCATCTTCACAAAAGACAGCGGAAAGACTTAATGACCTCAGGTCTTCCTTGGAGGTCATACTTTAGTTGGGTTGTACTTTCCCTGCTGCAGATGCCCTCACAGCACTCCACATACTTAAAATGGCACACGAAGCAAACCCAGGGCTCCAGAAAGACTAATGTGACAGAACTGAGACACCGATGGTTCACTTGAAAGGAAAGGGCAGTGTGAAGTGAGGGGAAATACCTACGGTCATTTCATTCAACACTGGGAAAATACCTTGTGCTGAAATTCATCTCTAGAAATACAATTTGATGTATCAGCAACTGGTTTGGAATAAGCCTATGTTCATCAAATCCTTGATTATATTTCACTTTACAATAATCCAAGACTTCAAAAAAGAAAGTTTAGACTTTGCACTTCATTCTCTATTGCATCAGAAAAGATGCTAAGGTGTTTGCAAGCTCCTTAGTTTCATTTCCAGTTTTGGCCAACTACAAAATGCAAGTTATGCATCATTAAAAGGTAGAAACTGGGACAACACAAAACATGATTTGTTAATATAAAACTATAAGTGAGTGCATAGGCACAAAACATTATCATCCATCTATTACACAGTCCACATACTTGGGTAACAGACATGTATACGAATGCAGACAGCTGTGTAAACACTTATGGTTAAAACACAAAATGTTTAAGGGAAAAAAGCAGCATTACAAGAAGTTAGACATTTTTCTCCAGTTTTTCAAAATCTACTTTCTACTGTCCTCTTAAATGGAGATGAAAAGCGTTGTAGAGAAAACATTAAGTGGGTATTCAGTGGTATGAAGAAAAAGGGAAAACAAAGCTCCAGATCTAGTGAGTGTTAAGATAACACAGAGCTTACCACAGCTGTAAATAGTAAAGGAGAACGAAGGTTTGGGCTGGGGATTTGGACATTGGCTTTTTTCTTTTTCATTTAAAAAAAAAAAAGGCAAAAAAAATTTAAGTCTACAAATATGGCAATGGGAATTGACTATAAAAAGCTTATCATTCAGAGCACTGCAGAACTGCAAGTGACAACATAAGAATACCTTACCACTAGTGGCAATGCCATAAATGCACAGATAAACAGACAACCTGAGTACGGGATAGAGATGCACTGAGGTATGCTATCAGGGACTACAAAGTTCCTATGCTCAGTTGTAATCAGCTGTGAAAAACAAAGTTATTTTAAATTTGCTTAGAAAAAAGCTTAAACTGCAATATATAAGCACACAACACCCCCAACAAGTTCTATGAGCATACCAGACAGGAAACTATCTGTGTATTTGTCCTTAATTTGTTACACCATGAGGAAAGAGCAGGCATTAGTCACCATAAACCATTCAATTAAACACTCATTTTTCTAACCGTTAGAAAGAAGATAAATGGTTCAAGTTCTGGAGTTACTAACTGCAAGACTAACTAGAACCATAATTACAAAATTCCAACTGGTAAATTTTGCGTGAAGAGGATGAAATATTATGTTTTCTCATCTCAGATACAATCACCTCTGCACATTGGCCAGTAATAATAAAAAGTGAATAAATGCTCCATTGTGTATACTTCTAAACCACCCCACATAGGTCTAAGTTGTGCTGTAACAGTGGTTACAAACCACCAAACTATCAGATCAAATAAAGAATGTGTGGTTTCCAAACTTGGATGTCAAAAATTATATTTCTTAATACAAAACAAGGCAGCAGAAGAGCTTGGCACCCCTGCCCTTCTCTGCAGAAACAGCAAATATTCCAGATCCTCAAAAGTGGGTCCAATCTTACTTTTTTTGGCTTTAGAAAAATCAAAGCCCCCCAACAAAATATTGGGATAAAAAAAAAGCTGCTTTCTACAAGACACTACCAAGAAGAATTGTATCTGTGCAACCTTTAACTGTGCAGGCAAGTACATAAACACCACTCGTGCACAGCTCAAGTCTAATAATGAACACAGAGTTGTAAATCTGGTATGAAACAGACCATGTGAGGATATAGCCATCTGTGTAACGACTGCAACACACATTATTGCTGTAGCGTGTAATGTTCTTCCCTCATTAAAAACACCAGCACAAAACCACGTATGTGAAGCACATGCCTGTTTACAACAATAACTTCCCCAGAAAAGCTAGCAAAACCACAAAGCTGGAGACAAGATACAACAGTTGAGCCTCACACAGCTGTATGAAGTGTCACAAAAATGAGCTCGTGCCCTGCAATATTTCTCCATGTCGAGGAGGCTGTGCTCCTGGCATACAAGCCTAGAAACAGACCTCAAGTCTTCCCATGCAGAATCTCCTGGTAGTGGTGGCTACTGCAGCAGGCAGGCAGAGCAGCCACTTGAGCATAAAGAACAAAGAGGCTGCCCTGCAACTAGGAGAAAGGAGGGAGGGAAGTCAAAGGTGGAAACCAGATGTATGCCTTGCAGCTCCAGTGGCAGCAACCCATATTCTTCTGCATTGTGGCTCCACACTGAAGCTCAGTCAAGCCTGTGGTGGCCAATGCCAAGAGCCATAGCAGACAGCAACCTTGTGGCAAGTGGCTGGTTGGGGCAGCTGGCTCCACAGTTCACATAGTGAACCCAGTCACCACTTAGAAAGCAGCTATGCAGCCACAGCAGCAAGGGTGTCAACCTGTTTGCTCTCAGAGGAAGCATTTTGTTTACAGATATACTTTAAAACAAAACAAAAACACAAAACTGTGCTTCTTCTCCATTTAGATTGTTGCTTATGAGATGTTAAAGAGGGCAGCAAAATATATATGTTCTTGTAGCACAAGTCACATTCTTCTTCCTCTTTTCGTGACAGCCATATGCTGTTTCTGCTTCCTATTCAAAAAATGCCAAAACAGGGACATGCATTTCTCTTGTACAACAGGGTTTTGAGAATTATTCATGACTTAGAAATGTAGACCTTAATTTGGACTGCTTTACAGTCTGGTCTCTGTCTTTTAATGCTATGTAACTCATACTTTATAGTGGCTCAAGCTGGGAAGGAAACTAAGTACAGCTTGCAAACTCCTCAGTTCTGCTTCTAAAGCAATAGAGAATGATGAAGTACAGAGACTAAGTATTCATTTTCAAGAATCTTGGATTATTTTGAAGTGAAATTCACTCAAGAGCTTAATAGATACAGGTGTCAAGGAATCATGTGCAACACTAACCGTTGGTATAAGGATACCGTGCAAGCACTGGGAGCTATTTTGTTTGTAAGGGCAATCAGTTTGGAATAAGCCAGATTGTACCTGTGGAGACAAGACTCTCCATAAACTGCCTTGAAGCCATCTGCAAAGGAGTGAGAGCCCTCCAAACTCCAAAAAACATAACCTCCAAGAACCAACTGAAATAATTAGAATCATACCAGCTACAAAAGAAGCCTGAGGGAAGTCTGATGGTGTATATGAGGGAATGCAGAGAGAGGGGGCATAGAGAAGTTGTCCACTTCAGCAGTGGATCTGCTGAGCAGTAAACAGGGTACAGCTGCACTGAAGGAACAGGTGGTTGAAGAGCAGCATGCTGTGAGGAGGCCATGTGTTCCCCACCACTGCTCTTACCAGCAAGAACAGCACCAACCTAGCAAAACATCCCTGCCAAAACAAGTGCTTGTCTATCTCCCTGTGCTTTCACAGCTGAGCCCTGGGCCATGGATGCTGCTGCTCAGCCTGTCCCCCCACCCTCACATGCAACATCTCCACTGCTTTAAGGTTTCAGGGCTGCAGGACCACCAGACTTTCACCCTCTCCCCAGGTTTTGGGGTGAGCACAGAGCCCTCGCTTGGCTCCTTACACAGCATCTCCCTCCCAACGGCAGCAGGATGGGGTCCAGCCCCAGTGTTCTCCCTGGCCCAGGTATGTGCCATCCAGACACTGTCACAGGCACCCTGGGGATGATCTGGGGCAAACACATCCATTTCTTTTGTGCAGCAGCAAGAACTTCCTTAAAAGTCACATGATCTTGTATGCTCTTACTGTAAAGGTAAAGCAAAGGGCAAAGGAAGCAAGGAAGGAAGCAAGCCACATAAATCTTGGAGTTAGTTAAAATAAATCTCTTCCCCTCCCCTTCCTCCAGGTTTCATACACTCAGCTCCAAACACCCCCCCTTCCCACTCTCACATAGCAAGCTATGCTTGAAGGTTCAGGCTTTCAGGCTGGCTTTGTACTTTTATCAGTCCTGTGCTTTGAGGGATCACTTCCTGCGTGACCAGAGGGAAAAACCATTTGGGAGCACAGAAAGCCACATGGGTTTGAAGCACAGGTCTTGTGGAATGAGTCTGAGGGAGGTATGTCAACCTTCACGTGATGCACATGGTGTCAGACCACTACAAAAACCAGCATGAAATACTTTCATGGGCTTAGTTGAGCTCTTTTGGAAGAAAGGTGTGAAAGTCAAAAATAGACAAGCTTAGAATAATCAGTTATATTAGCCAAACAAGGTCCCAGCTGCATCTGTTTTAGTAACAGTAACAATGACCAGCATGAAAGGCAGCAATGTGACTTCGCAAGCGGAATAACAGCGCTTAGAAATGCTCAGAACAGCACCAGCATCATAAAGAACACAGGTGCCTTAAAAAGACTGTAACCCACCTCTGCTCTCTCCTATTCAGATTATAAAATGTTACTGAGAGCATTATGAACAGATATGCCACCTACTTTTGTTCATACATTGAAGAAATAAATTTGGAAGCTCTATATATTAGTCTAATACAAAAACCACAGAACACAGAGGTGCTTTACTCACTTTCAGAGGAAAAACCAGGCCCATTCAAGCCATTTCTTAAATAGGGGAGCATGTTTTTTGACAACTGTGAGTTTGTAGCGATGTCAAATTGCCCTATTTTTAGCATTGTATGTCAAGGCACATGCCTAGAAAGCACTTTCACTGCTTCAGCAATTTACAGGAAAAACAAGGTAGATAAGCACATGCTTATTTACAGATAGATGAGCCTGAATCTCATGGGACTGTTTCAGTTCTACCAGGTGACTCACCAGGGCAGTCCCAGAGCTCAGCACTGCTCTGATACTATCAGAAGGAAGTGGCTGCATAGCACTCAGAAAATCCTGAAGCACCATAAGAGGGCTAGTGCAGTACAAACTGAAAGCAAATGGGCTAAATTTCTTTAACATGAAAAATAAATATTTCAGATATGCAAGAATGAGAAAGGATCTGCAAAAATGAAAAAAAAATGGTGAGCCACTGCAAAAAGCCTTGGGATTCCCACTTGTTTTTTATTTTAGGTCCTACATGTGATTATTTTTCAAACTTTTCAATACCTCTAGCATCAGCTGTTCAAAAACCCAGAAAAATCTTCTATCTACGAAAGTCTGTACAGAGTCATCTAAAAAAAGCAAGAAGTCTTATCTTGGTCACCCTTTCCAGTAATATTCAATACTTCCAAAACTAGACCACAGTGCGTAATAGCGTAGAGTTATGCATTAGCTGGTAGCTCTTGTTTGTTAATAGAAATAGTTATCAAACAAAGGTTTTACTAATGCATGCAATGCTTAACCTTCTGGATTCAAGTAATAGCCATGTACCTGAAGCCATCTCTAATTACTATCCTGGGCAGTTTTGCTGCATTTTCACTAGCAAATGTCCTTTATTTGAAATATCATTTCAAATAAATGATAATAAGGTATGCAGTAAGCAAGACAACAAGGACTAACTAGAAGTTACACAAGGCTACAGTGAAAGTATGGAAAACTGAATACAACTTAATTCTTCCTGCATTCTAGTGGCATAGGAGTACCAGAAATGCTGTGCTTAGGCCCTCTCTGAGCAGTTAAATGTTTTGGCCAGAGACAAGGTCAGATAGCCAAGTGCTTTCTAGTTGAATTGGAAAGCTGGCAAAAGGGTATGCCGTATATAAATGAACAACACAGAACGTGCTGCTAAAAGAATACAAGGGAATAAAACAAAACAAAATAGAATCCAAGCTACAAGATATTCCTGTGCCTGTTAGAACCATAAAATTATTTTGATTGAGAGAGCATCAAGTCCAGCTGTTGACCTAGCACATTCCTGTGCCTGCTAGAATCATAAAATTATTTTGATTGGGAGAGATCATCAAGTCCAGCTGTTGACCCAGCACTGCCAAGTTATCACTAAACCATGTCACTCAGCATCACATCTATATATCTTTTGAATACCTTCAGGGATGGGGGACACCACCTCCCTGGACAGTCTGTTGCAATGGTTGACAACCCTTTGTCTGAAGAAATTTTTCCTAATATCCAATCTAAACCTCCTCTGGCACAATTTGAGGCCATTTCCACTTGTCCTATTGCTTATTACTTGGGAATTTATCTCCTTTCAGGCAGCCATAGAAAGTGGTATGGTCTCCCCCTCAGCCTTCTTTTCTCCAGGCTAAACAATGCCAGTTCACTCAAATGCTTCTCAGAAGACTTGTGCTCTTGAAACTTCACCAGCTTTGTTGCCCTTGTTTGGACACACTCCAAAACTGAACACAGAGTTCAAGGGGTGGCCTCACCAATGCCAAGTACAGGGTGGTAATCACTTCCCTTGTCCTGCTGGCAACACTACTTCTGATACAAACCAGGATGCTGTTTGCCTTCTTGGTCACCTGGGCACATTTCTGGCTCGTATTCAGCCAGCTGTCAAGCAGCACTCCTAGGCCCTTTTCTGCCAGACAGCTTTCCAGCAACTCTTCCCAAGCCTGTAGCATTGCATGGAACTATAGTGACCAAGTGCAGAACCCAGCACTTGGCCTTGTTGAACCTCATACCATTGGCCTTAGCCCATTGACTTAGCCTGTCCAGATCCCTGCCCTTAAGCACATCAACACTTGCACCCAAGTTGGAGTCACCTGCAAACTTACCAAGGGTGTCTTCGATCCCCTCATCCAGATCATTGATAAAAATATTGAAGAGACTAGGCCCCAATACTGAGCCTTGTGGAACACCATTTGTGACTGGTTGCCAATTGGATTTAGCTCCATTCACCACCACTCTTTGGGCCTGATCATCTAATTGTCCTGTATGTGCATGATAGTACTCAAGATGATATGCTCCATAACCTTCCCTGGCATTAAGGTCAGACTGACAGGCCCAGATTCTCCTTCTGACCCTTCCCGTAGACAGGCATCATGTTTGCTAACCTCCAATCAGTTGGGACCTCCCCACTTAGTCAGGAATGCTGATGAATGATGGAAAGTGGCTTGGTGAGCACTTCCACCAGCTCCCTCAGTACTCTTCTGTAGGTTTTCATCCAGCCCCATAGACTTGGGTGCATTCAAGTGGTGTAGTAGGTCACTGACCATTTCCCTTGGACTTGTGAGGACTTCATTCTGCTTCTCATCCCTGCAATCCAGCTCAGGGGGCTGGGCACTCAAGGAAGCAACTGGTCTTACTGTTAAAGTTTAAACAAAGTGGGATGTAGGCCTAATCCCTGTACTAAAGTTTCTCTCCTGTGCCATTACTCAAGTGATCTGTACAAACCACAAGTTATATTTTAACAAACTAGTCCAGCATGGTTGCTTTGTGAGCATCCACATGGTAGCAGTTCAGAAAGTCCAACTCTTAAGCTTTTGCACGTCCTACTGCTGAAAAAATAAAAACCCAGCTAAAACACACAACCCAGGGGTAGGGTGCATGGATAAACTACCTTCCATGCCCAAGCAGCTACATTGAATTACTGTGTGTTTACCTAAAAACCTTGATCTCAAATATTGCATGTGGTTACCTTTACCCTTCTCCCTCCACCTCTCCCAATCATACAAAGCACAAATTGTCTCACCCCAGGCCACCTTTAGCCCTCAATTCCAACCTCACAGCTACTCCCTGCCATCAGCAAAACCTGCCAGATCTGCTGGCCCTCCAGCTCTGCTCCTTTGGAACCCCCTTGAGAGGGGAATTTGTACATGGGAGCCAAGCTGGTCAATGCTGCACTCCACTGGGTAGCAGACCAGAGAGGACAGGGAAGGTTAGAGGAAGAGAAGCAGTAGCAAACAGAAAAAGTAGCAACAAAGTTTAAAACAAAAAAGATGGGGAGTGGAAATAAGTATCTAGTTGCATAAAGCCAAAAGAAACAAGGTTATGCTCACAGTTGTTTTTCCCCTCTGCGTCAAAGTATTGAAAAGCAAATTCCTAATTCTAAGCTAATTTGCCTAGAAAAAGAAACCAAATACTGATTTAAAAGAACCACCCACCTTAACACAAAATGCACTAACTTTTCAATTGCATCTGTTAAAACTGTGTCAAACAGATCAAGTGTTCAAAAAGTCAATAGCTTGCTTATAAATCATGGTTCAGTGTTTCTAATCTAATAGGAGTAAAATACTACAATGCAACTCTTAAAACTTCCATTAATACTTCAAATCTTCATTGGAAGTGTTCTGAAAATGTGGGGGTTTTTTTTCAGATGAGCAGAGGGTCTGACAGAAGTTTTTCCCCAAAGCTCTTCATATTTTTCAGATAATGGAACAGCAATAAGGATTTCAAGACCTGATTTATACACAGATGAGGAGGCAAGGCTGAGAAAAGCTGACTGCTTTAGAACCTCCTACGAGTCACTGAATTTGGAGTTCCTGTTGCTTTAAGCCTAGCCTAAATGCCTATCTTTAGAATTAAGTTCTGCTAATTGGAAGATGTGAAGGCAATAATAGTTTTAAGAGATGCATTGCCTGAATGCAGAACCCAGCCTCCATTAATTGTTTTTCCTGCAACTCCACACAGACAGGCCTTTGTAGAAGAGTGTACAAGTAGCCACACTTCTCTTATTTTTAAATACATTGGGTTTTTTTTATCAGTATCATTGAGTTCCTATATCGATGCATATTTTAGAAATGTATGCATAACACAAGTTCGAAACTCTGAGTGCCAAATAAAACAGAGTGATTTATGTAACTAATCATAAAAAGAAGCTTCAATTCTGAAGTAGTATTACAGCAAATAAGATCAGGTGCAGAGCTTGAACTGCTCTCAAGCTTAATGATGGATGAACTTTTTCATCTTGCCAAGATTACTACCAACGTTCAAGGAGAACTTTCCTGTGTATAGTGGAACTAGTTAGCCAATGATCACTGAAACAAAGGGAAGAAAATCTATATGCCTTAACTCAGGCAAGCCAACAACCTCACTCACTGAACTGACATACAAGAAGTTAGAATTATATGGGCTTTTAATCATGACTTAATACAGTAATAGGATATGATCTAGTACTGCAACAAACAACAGCAGTTACCATAATTTTAAGACTAGCTTCATTCCAGTCCTTCCTTGAACATTTGCCCATACTTCATTTTCCTAACATCAATGTTTCCTAGTTTGCTACTACTGCATTAGAGACAGAGAAAACAAGTGAGGTATGCAATCAGGGTTACACCATAGAGAACAGTTAGAAGGATTCCGCTGAAAGTAACTCCCAAAATAACTTCCAAAAAAAAAGAAACCAAACCCTCAAGCCACATAAAAATAGCTTTCACACACACAACCAAGTTTCATTTTTACTATACTGCTTTTAAATGATTAATGAATCATCTCTTAAGTCACTAACTATATTTATAAGGAATTATTCACAGAGTAAACTAAACTTAATAAAACTGTATACATTTTCCCCCTTAAACTAATTAAAGCCACATAGGGGGTCCCACTGATTTTTTTTTTTTTTTAAGATTTGCTCACTAACAACAATTTTAAAATACTTTTACCATAGAGTTTTTGTTTTACCTCACAGCAAAAACTTAGCGTCTTCTACTTACTTAGCCTACACGAAATTTTCCTCTTTACCAGAAGGGCTTTCCACCAAAATAAATGAGACCAAGAGAGATTGTGGTGTAGCAAAAAACCATAAAAAACAATTAGTGGTGAAGTATCTGTAGGTTGTGTCATTTCACATTCTTTCTGTGCCTTCATGGGGCAGCAAAGACTTCATTAGAACAAACTCCAAGCAAAGACCCACTCCTGAATCACTGCCCACTTTGATTAGTCTTAATCTCAGCGGAAGCACGGCATTTCTCACTGATTGCTTGTTTGAGGGACACACAATTTGCGCAATGTTTATTTTGGGCCTCGCTGAGGGCGGGAAGGGTGTAGCCAAACAGGCAGTCTCCCAATCCCGATCACAGAAAATACAGCATTCGCACTCTAGGAACATCTCAGCCTTAGCCGAACTCGGGGTACCTGCCTGTGTGGGGGAGGGCTGCATTCCTCAAGACCTACTCAGAGGACTCCTGCAAGATGCAAACCATGTCTCTACATTCTGGCAAGCCCCATCAACTGCAGCACAGCCCAAACAAAGCATGGGAGGGTGACAGGGTGACTTTTGTGATGAAGTATCTCAGGTTGTAAAGCAAAAAGCATAGATATCCCTCCAGTACTGTAGAAGGAGATACAAAGAATTGCAAAACAAGTAGATTCTTCATGAGCAACAGGGGACACTGTTGAGAATCCCTAAATGAACAACATGCCTCAGGAATATTATGAAAAAAAAACCCTACTATTTCTTACCTAAACCAAACTAGGAAGCCACAATGACAAACATCTTTGCTGGTGGAGAGTCTTGCATCCACACACAACCCCAGATTCCACTAAAATCATTCAAGTAAGTCTTTGCCCTGTTGCAGGACACACATGCAAATGCCATGCTCATTCAAATGACTTTTTGATGATCCCAAAACAGACTTCATCTGGATCACAGCACTTCAGTGCAAGCTGTATGCACCACAGTATCTGCAGCCTACAGAGTGCTGGCTCTGCAGTTTGGGTATTTTGGTGATAGTACACACACTCACAGTACTCATTGATCTTTTTGATGAAGTAACCATTAGGAGTAAAAATAACAAATTTAACATTCCTGCACACTTGAAGTTACTGTATATATCCTATGACCCAAGAAAACAGAAAGGAGGAAGCTATGTGTTTTAGCTTCACACAGTTCCTTTCCAATTTTTTGTCTTCTTGCTCCCAGCTCTTCCACCAGTAAGCTGTGATGGTGTTGGGCTGCTAAACAGATACACAATAAATGAGACAACAGCTACAACAGCACAGGGCAGCAGAAAGAAGACCATGTTAATGACCCCCTTATAGCTGCATTCAGAGTCAAGCAGCAGGATTTCCTTAGACAGCATTACTACATCTCGATCTCTCACAGAAGGAAATTGAAAGTAACAATTCTGCAAGATATGCCATCAGATATGCCAAAGCCACAAAAGTGTGCAAGAAAGAGCTACAAGATTAATCATATTGCTAGCAAAACTAAAGGAGAAGTCAATGTACAAGAACACAACAGTTATCTGTTCAGGTGATCATCATACCTCAGCAAGAAAAAACTCAAACATCACATAACACTGATCACTAGAAACTAGTTACAATCAGCTGATGGGTAGTTAACCAATAACATGTGCAGTGGAGTAAGAAAAGCAGTTTTATGAACACAAGATAAAGCAGATCTTGGAAAGAGTAAACAAGGAAAGTGTTGCTTGTGCTTTTTCTGAACAGACAGGTAATCTGCAGAACAGCAAGAAACCCCTTTAGAATATGATTGCAGAAGTGGCTTGCAGAGTGATGTAACCCACAACCAGTTCTGTTGGAAGCATTTGTAGTGCTCATAATTTTTTTTACTTTATTCCTTCCTCCTGGAATTCAACCGGTATTTTCTAAAACCAGAGGACAACATGAGTTGATATTAATGGACAGGGAATTAGGAGCTGCAAGCTTACTCATAGGCACTGAATTTATATTCAATTTTGTAGATTTTTGCATTCTTAAAACAGTTTCATGAATGCTGAGCATTATATAAGTTATAACTTTATTCACAAGATAGGCACAGCATATCAAGTCTTTAATTTAAAATCTTGTGTGCATCTGATATATATGTTGTCACTTATCAAAAATGCAAAGGTTCCTCTTGTTGTAGGATAGCACAGAATATAAAGATTTTGTATTAATTATATCTCCTTTGATCAGCACCAAATAAAACCTCCTTGAAATTCTGATTAAACTTCTTTGGTTGGTTGGTTTTGGGTGTTGTGGGGTTTTTTTTGCATTCAGAAACTTAATTCCACTTTTTCTTAAAAAAAAAAGAGAAACATGAATTTTAGACCAAATTCATAGAAAACATCCACAAAATTGCTAGTGAAGAAGTAGCCTATTGAGTTTAAAATAACATTCGCAATGTTGTCCACTGATATTTCTTATGCCTACAAACCCCTATGGTGTTTCTATAAATTTTTAAAGTCATTTCCTTAATAGAACAAGAGAGACCAAAGAGGTCTGAAAACTTACCTGGTTTTTGTGGAATAAAGACTCACAGTTACATAGTTCCAGCTACTAATTCCTCACATTCTCCAAGAACGAATAGTTTTAAAGATTTCCTGCCCCTTTGCTATATGCCTTTTCAAGCATTGTCGGTAT
Organism: Bucco capensis; assembly: GCA_013396975.1. Classification (NCBI taxonomy): domain Eukaryota; kingdom Metazoa; phylum Chordata; class Aves; order Piciformes; family Bucconidae; genus Bucco; species Bucco capensis. The sequence continues at coordinate 1,859,664 of VWZO01009494.1, read as the reverse complement.
GGTGACTGTCTCTGTACCCTCAAGCTTTCTGCTAAGCACTATATCTTTGCATCAGTATATCACAAAAACTGAAAAATCTGCACAAGATCCAAAGCTCTTTAGTTCAAACTCATAAAACATCTTACCCATACCAATGCGACAGGACACCGAGTCCTCAAAGAGGATGAGGATAAGAGATGCCCTCTGCCCCGCACCCCTGCCCTCATCTTTGATGGAAGTAAGAATCCCAGAAATCTGTGTGTTCTACAAATCCAGAGAGGCTGTCTAGCATCCAAGGAATACGGCATAAGGATGTTACCATGAAGCTGCTGTGATTAAAGAATAGAGATAGGGAAAATAAAAAAGCAGCTTCCTCCAACAGTAAGTTAGAATGAAAGCAAAATGGGAATTACAGAGCACTTTTATCCACCAAAAAGGACAGGACCTTTGCTCACAGGCTAGGAGTTTTATTTTGGGGCAGTAAGCTTCAAGTAGGAAACTTTATCCAATAGTTTGAGTCAATCTGAAAGCCCAGAAGCTATAGTCAAAAATGTCTGATGAAAGAACTCCAGTGTGCAACAGGACTGTGTGCATCATCCACATTTACTTTTCTGCTAAAAATCAACACCAGTAAGGTTAGAAAACAGGTAAGCATATGGAAGCTTATTATTTGGCTTGCTTTTTGCTCAGCTCAGAAAGAAACTGAATTCATGAATGGTAAAAATACTTTGCAGAAAGAAGGGCAGGGGCTTCAAGCGAGAGAATTTCATGGACAAGCACAATTGTTTTGTTTTGGATAATGTTATGAAAATGCATATTAGCAAGTTTAAGGACAAACAGAAGAGGGAAGGTTGTTTTGTTTGGGTTTTAACTTCTCTTTGCAGACAAAATTTGAAATTCATCTCATGACAAGAATTTATTTTGCTGATTTATAGAAACACCCTTAACTGATTTGTCTGGCATCAGATTAGCAGTTCGGGAAAAGCTATTTAAAAGCATTTTTTGAAGTTTAAGTAACTGTGCATGAGATGTTGGAACTCAACTAGAGACTTCAATTTTCGATCTTCCTATAAGCTACATTTTTCTTTTGCCAAGATTAAGATGTCAAAACAAAAATTGGAACTAATATACAGTGCTGATCATTAACTTTAGTCACAATTTGAATGTGATGGTATCACTGTCCTGAAATCTATTATTAAAATGATTCCTCACATGATTATAAATTTACAATTGCCTGAATGAGAGAAGACTCATGAGGAAGTACATTTGTACCATTATTTGCTCCAACTAGATCACAAAAAATACTGTCAAGTAGTACTTCTTTCAACTCTTGTAAAAACTTTAGACTCCTCCTTTTTACAGCTAAAGTGCATTTGTCATGACCTAAGAGCAACAGTGAACCTAGCCGATGTGCTGTATAAGTCAGTAGGGTTTTTTAAGGTATTTACACACACACACGCAGCTCTCTGCAGAAAAGCCAGCATTGCCCAGTCTTGCACTTTACACTCTGGCTCTGTCATTACTCATTGGAAATTTCCCAGTGAGACAAAGCAACTTTTTATATTCCCCTGTCCCAAACCAAACCATCTGAATTCATGTAAATATAAGATGTAAGATGGCTGGAGGGACCATGTTTTCTACCACACGCACTAGGAAGTATTCAATGCTGCTGGAACGGCTGCTGATCGATCACTTCTGGTTGCATTTACTTCCACTAAAATGAGAAACCCAAAAGGTGAGTGTCAAATATCACTACAGCTCAAAAACTTGTCATTCCCTACTTACGGGGCACTCTACAATCTGCTTCCTCCCCAAATGTAGTTTTTTGTGTCAGTGCACAAAACAACATATAACTTCACTTCCACACCACCTGTACCACCTGCTTCTCTGAAAGGGACAAACTCTGCTGCATTTATTTGATGCAGTGGTGTTCATGTTTACTCAAAATATTTTGAAGTGCCTTTTTAAAAGCCCTCCCCAAGTATTTATTTGGGAATCACACATGCTGCAGAAGTGCATGTCTGTGACTGCAGTAAAAGGATAACATGTGTGTCTGTGGTGATTGTCCTGAAGCAGGGCACTGTGAGGGATGGCTTTCAAGAGCAGCAAGAGGGCACCCCAAGTACTTCTGTGCTGTGCCATCAGAAACCTGTTGACCCTCAGCCCAGGACAACACTACCTGCCTTGTAGAAGCCTGGGGTCAGCTCCAAGCAGCTTCACATCAGCAGCCTGGCATTACCAGCAGCAAATTTTCAGGTTTGCCACTAACTGGGACAGAAAAGTGCATATGGCCAGACAGACCCGATGAGCCAGAAGGTCTCTTAACTACTAAAACAGCTAGTCTCACTGCAACAAAAATGCAAAAGACAGCATAGTACCTTCTTTGTCAAGCAGCAGATGTATCTAACAAGCTATATGTAGTGATGCAGTGCTTTTAATCCCTTAAAGCTCAGAAGCTAACACCATGCAGAAGGACTGGAAGCAAGGCAAAGCACTCAGTGCAGTCCAAGGATATTGGATGCTGTGGCTCTAACGCACCTTATACATTACTGTTTCAATGACTTACTGCTTGGCTCACCTCTGTGAAGCTGCACTAGTCTGCTGTCTGAATGGTGGAGAAATTAACAGCAGTTTCACAACACAAACACCAGCTATCAGAAGGGTGACCACTGAACAGGTTGGTTCTTGCAAATTAAAAGGGAAGGCACATGCGAGTATACATGACCTCAGAAAATCAAGTATTCCTACTCTAAGACAAGTCCTTTCTATCTGCTTTTACAACATACAGTAACTTCCAAAAGGATGGAGAGAATTGTCTAGAGACTTTAAACAGTGAGGCACAAAGTGCAGTTTCAAGCACATCAGTGCCTTGCAAAACCCAAGGAAGCTGCGAGACCACAGTTCAACAAGCTGAAACAAAGCATTGCATAGCAAACCACACTTACATGTTGAAGCAGGTTAACATTTCATTAATCAGGTAAGGATACTGCTTTGAGAGCTCTCCTGTCTTCATGAAGCAGATGTTACTTCCATTACATACAGCAACACAAAGCCACCAACATATGCATTTCTACATAGTCCAAAGTCATCACTGGATATCGGCATAGATCAGAAGTTAATCATGTAATAAGGCAGTGGAAGTTATGGTCTCTTATCTAATGTTGCTTCTTAGTGTTAGAGACTTTTTTAAATTCCTATCAAGTCCTGAGCTAGCAAAATTTCAGGTTCTCTTCTGATACGTTTTGTAGTCCTTCCACCCTCTTCCTGTATCCCACGATGAATTTAACAGCCAGTAAGCTGTGAACCTCAGATCTGAGGGTTGGTTGTAGTGGATAGATACAGCATAGCTAAGAGAAGTTTGTATCTGCTGTACAGTCATCTGCATATATTCCTAAAGGTGTTCACAGTCCATCACAACTCACTGGAGACCACAGAGTCAGCAAAGCCACAATCACTATTCTACCATGAATTCCCTTCGAGTCTTCAGTATCCCCCCCACTGCACTGCTCCTTCTACTACATGTTTATAAAAAACAGGATGTAACCAAGAACAGATGCCTCCCGGCAATGAAACACGAACCTACTAATTGCTGACACCACACTAATTGCTGAATGTTGGTAAGTGGCTTATATGAAGGGACAAGAAGAAAGTTTCCTATAAAGAAGCAGTCACTCAAATAGTCATCATCCCACCTTGTGGTAGTAACCTAAAGTGGCAAACCATCTGGGGTGCAACAACCAAAATTCATAAATCACAGTTAGGGATAATGAGTTGACACCACACTGCCTGCAAGAATGCTACAAATCCACAGAAAACCCAAACTCAAAAAGACAAAAAAAAAAAAGGAAAGAAGACCTGTAGCTGAGACATAAACATCACTTCAGTGTAAGCTCACATGAATGGCTCCTGTAGGTTTCTACACATTTAGACAGAAAGTTACCAGAAAACATGTCAAGAGAAGGAAAGGTGTTCTAAGAAGGTATCATATGAAAGTTTCCCAAACAAAAAGCCTGCTGAATCTACACAAGGATACCAGCACACACTAACATCAACAGCAGATCTGTAGCTCAGACCACATCCAGAAGTGCAACAGCTGCTATATGCAGTTGGGTGAAGGCTACAGTTTTAATTATACATCCAATCCAACAAAGGACTGAGGAACACCTACCTAGAAACCACTGGCACATCATTATAACTCTCCACTTTAAAGTACATAGTTCCCTTACTGAACTCAGAGTTACCCAATGTGAGCAGCAATCAGGAGGCCAACCTCAACTATGTAAGCAAATAAGTGAAAGTGTTGCATGAATAACTATCTACTACTCACATAACAACAGGCTGACTCTATTACTAAGAGCAACAAAAAGAAAAAAAAAATCACCCAATAAAAGGTGTCCCAAGAAATGTTGATTTGGATTCGTTTCTTACACATGCATTCAATTCCCTATTAGGCTTTATAACAAGGCAGCTGTTCAGAAGGATAGTTTTAATATCTTCCCTCCCCCTCAAGTTAATGGTAGCCTACAGTTTTCAGAGTGATTTCCTGTTTGCATTATATTCTAAAAATCCTGCTCATTTGCCCTACTAAAAGGCATGTGCTTGGAAGTGGTTTTGATGGCTTTTAGTCACATCCCCTCTTTTGATTGCCACAACATCCAAAGCCTCTGAAAATAAGCAATCTATTTCAAGTTACATTCCCTTCCTTCCATGCCCACATGTACTTGGCTACCAATTTGGGACACAGGATCAGAGAGAGCTTCAGGCTTTAGAATAACGCAAAAAACTTGAAAAAAGGAAATACATTAACACAACTTCATTCCTCTTCCCTCTGCTCAGCAGCTTTTGGCTAGGTTGGCTTTCACCTAAATCTTCAAGATCTCCTACCTATTCACATCCTCACTGCTGCTTTTCAAGGCCTCAACCCAGCAGCAAGTACCTGACCCACCACAGCATCCAGCCTCTTGCAGTGAGCCCTGGCTGCTGCATGAAATAGCGGCATGGAGGTGCAGACTCTATTAGCATCTCTTGCCTTCCTGTAAGCCTGTGGCATTCCTTCTTGCTTGGTACAACAGCTTCACTGTTTGCCTTGGTCATGTGTCTCTTTCTGCAGAAGATCTTGCAGCTGAGCTCATGTTGTTTCTTCCCCCCAAGCATCTAATAAATAGCTCAGGATTTTTCAGTAGTGCTGGATGAAAGCAAGTAGGAGCTGTGAGAAGAGATGCAGATGGGGCCTTAGTCTTGAATGGCCAAGCTCAAGACTGCAACCAAAACAGTCACTGAGGAAGGGGGAACTCAAAGGCAATTAAGCAATGTGCTTGTATAAGTAGCAGGATCATAGCAGTAGCAGCACCACAGCCTTTGCAGCAGCCCAGCAGGCTTGCTCATCAGAGGCAGCCTGAAAGCCCCTTTCTAAGGGTCTAGTGAACAAGACAAAACAATCCCACATACCTAAGCACAAGTATGAGGAAAGATGTGCTGACTACCACTGCTTTAGAGAATCAATGGGGAGGGAACTAGCCAGCCCCTTGGAAATGAGCATGGTTTGCTTCCCTCTCTCCACACAAGAGCCAGTTGCATAAAGTTAGGTCAATATGTGGTATGCATATGATTCAAATGCAACATTTCCTGGCAAGCAGCGAGCCCAGAAGAGGATCTGCACTGCTGAAAATGTCAATTTTTCTCATGGCTGTCATAAAAAAAGATAAGTCTGCTGATCTCTTGAGACATAAGCATTCCACTGATTAGTTTTCCACTGGTTTCAACGCAGCTTTTATAGAAAAAAGAAAAGATGAAAAACCCAAGACATACACAGAGGTCTCTGATAGCAGCTACCTTCATAAAGTGAAATAACCTCAAATGAATGACCTGACTGTGTGCAGATTCAGTTCCTCAACTCCAGATCACTTACTAGAATTTCCAAGACTAGGACAAAGGTAATCAAAGGCTGGGGAACCACTTCCACACAAAAACAAGTAAGCAGGCTATGGCTCTTCAGCCTGGAAAATAAATGGCTGATGAATAAAGCTCCTTAAAAGAAGGGGAGGGGGGGGAAGGGAAATAGGGAGAAAAAGGTCATGGAGCTACTACTAGTCACTGTTCCCTCCAATATAGGAGCCAGCTAGATGTTCAAAGCACATAAGATGAGATGAGATGGTTCTTCTGCAACATGCCCTAAAACTGTGCAACTCTTGACTGCACTATATCTTGAATGCTTGTAGTTTGCATTGATTCGGGAACATGTCCGCAGAAACTCTAGATGAATTTCTCAAATAGAAAGGCACCATTTCTGGGTCAGTAGGTTACAGGGCTACAAAATGCTAAAAGCTAGGAAGCTGCTCTGGTGAGCTATTACCACATATCCTTACCCTTATTCTTGTACCCTTCCCAAGGCACAGCAGAGGTGGGATACAGGACTACACATAAACCTTTTTTCTGACTCTGTATTGCTGGTTTTATGTTCTTTATGCCAACTAAGTAAGTGGATTAAGGAAAGAATCATTGTTACCACTTGAAGTTAAAGTTTTTCTATTCCTTTAGCTACCCTGAACAAGAGCTCATAACATTTCTCCTATTATTGCCTGTGGAACAACCCATTTATGAACTTTCTTCAGTTCTTCTCAAATTATACAACTGGTAAGTCTGAAGACAATCTCTGCTAGTGACATCATCTTTCAATGCAGGTAACTAAAATGGCTTCATAACTTCTCCAAGAGAAGGACAGAGTAACTAGTTCTCTAATTACATTAATTTTAGAACGCTTGAAAACCATCTTCCTTTACAAAATCACGTAGCTTTACCAGCAGCTTCATACATCTGATTTCATCATGCATTTTTGTGCTTCACTCCCACATCTAAAACCAGCACTTTGACAGAAGACTCCGCACCAGTTAGAACTACTGCTTCCTCACTTCAGAAAGAAAAAAGTAAGCAAAATTTAAGGTATCAGACAGTATGAACAATTAGGAGAAACTAAATTTACACATGAAAGACAGCAAATCTATATCAATAGCTTTAACAAGAATAATAGTATATTTTTCTTACCAAAAAGGTACATTGTTTCATAGGTCAAAAAACATACTTTAGAACTATCATTACAACTTGCTATATTGAGGTTGCATTCAAAATTGAAAGAGCTTTCAGAAACTACAATTTTCACCAAGTAGTCCCTTGGTGATTTGTTTTTTATGCTATTAGAGTAACAGTAAGAAACAAGATCATGTGGTTACATGAGAACTGAGGAGAGAAGCAGTGTGTTGGTGCTGCTTATTTCACTTCCAGGCTGTCTCACTTCAGGGTGGTTTCAATGAGTTAATTTATCATTGTGCTTAAGGAAATTTAGCCAGCAGAGGCACGCAGCCTGCATTCTATCTGCAGAGATGCAATACCACCGCTACACATTTTTCTCCTCCTGTGCATGCAGGTGACAGACTGGCAGAGATTTCATGCTCAGCTTAATTTCCAACAATAATGTTATTCATAATAACAGTTGGGCTCAGAGGATGTTACTCTACTTGGCCACACTCTTCCTGTAGGCCAGTAGTAAGTGTTTTGTCCCAGGGCTTGTCCTGTTTAACATCACTGTCAATAACCTGGAGGTGGTGTTGCAGCACACTTTCCTCATGTTTGGGGATAAGACCAAAATTGAGGGGAACAGTCAGCATGCCAGAGAGCAGGGCTGCCACCTTGAGCGACCTAGACAGGGTAGAGGAACAGGCCAATGTCAACCTGATGAAATTTGACAAGGACAAATGCAAGTCCTGCACCAGGAAAGGAGTAATCCTTTGCACATTGGAACAGGCTATGGACTGCCTGGTTGGAGAGCAGGTCTGCTGAAAACACCATGTGGGGTGTTGGCACACAGCAAGCTGAACATGAGCCAGTTCTGTGTCCTAGCAGCAAAGGTGGTCAATAACACTCTGGAGGAAGGTTAACAAATTGAGTCAAAGGAGACAAATCAACCACGTGTAGATACTGCATCCAGTTTGAGGACCTCCAGTGCAAGAAAGACACTGAGGACCTGTAATGAGCTCAGTGAAGGGCCACCAAGACAGCTGGGGGCTGAAGTACATCTTCAGTGAAGAGAGGCTGAGGGAACTCAGTTTGTTGAGCCCAAGAATAGATGGATTTGAAGGGAGCATAGCACCAGCCTGCCCCAGAGGTCACTGCAAAGGCAGAGCCAGGTTCTACCCAGAGGTGCAGGATGGGAAGAAAAGAGACAACAGGCTTAAGTTGATACAACAAATGTCCTTACCAGATATAAGGGAAACAATTCTCACTAACAGAATAATTAATCCTTAGAAATGGGCATCCAGAGAGATTACTCAGACTGCATTCCTAGAGCTTTCCAAGACTGGGAAAACACCCTAAACAACGTGATTTGAATTCAATACAGACCTTACTTTGAACAGAAAGTTGGACTATAGACCTCCTGGGATACCTTTCAACCTGAATGGTTTTGTAAGTCTATGAAACTAGATGTCACAACACTGGATAAACAGGTAGCACTGTGATTACAGCTACTCCTTAAGTAAAAATCATAGCTAAGGGGAGCAAGACTTTGGCAACTGAGCCCTTGAACAAAAGGTCCTCAGACACCTTACTAGAATTGCAAATAAAAAGTAAAATTTGGTGACTGGTTTCCCAAAAAGTGTTTTGAACCAAGCAAGCTTTGTATGTCTTAAGATTCCTCAAATTTTAGAGTCACTGCTAGTGACAGGGGAAACAAGTCACCATATTATTCTAAGATTGTGAGAGACACATTGTTCTAACAGTGCCAACTAACCCCATGGAGACAATGCCAAAATTCTTGCACACTAACAGCTGGTTTTAGTATTAGAATATTTCTGAAAGGTTAAAGAATCACAGGTTGTGTCTTCCTTTATCCTAGAAGATCAAAACTAGTCATGAAAATAGGATTTTTCTCATCTCAGACACAAAACAATGGAACAAATTTGCATAGGGCTAAAAGTTTAGATCAAGCAGCTGCACTGATCAAACATAACAGTCACACTGAGTCATTCCTTAAAAAAAAAACCAACCACAAAACCAAACAACAACAAAACCTCTCACTTAGCTATTCCTCTGACTGAATGTTGGAAGGAAATAAAAGATAGGTGCTCCAAAGACAAAGCTATGGCCTCATTTAACACTCAAAACTCACTGGTTTTCTGTGCCTTGACATTAGCACCCATCGCAGCCAAAAGCAGTTCATACTCCAGAGATCTAGACAACTCACTGAATCACAAAGGTGTAACTCAGATAAGAAAACAGATAAAAGGCATCAGGTCTTGGTGGATGCTTCCTTCCACTCTTTGTCCTGTCCCCTCCACAGCAAAGTTAACAGCTCACAAACAATTCCCCAAAGTAACTGTAGCTTACTACTCAGCAAGTTCAAAGACAGCAGTTGTTCCAGTTACCTTAACATTCTGATCAAAAAAACTTTGGCACTTCAGCATTTTTGTCACCAGTTGCTCATCCAGCTGCTTTGTCACTATCACCAAAGTGGCTGCCTGAACATAGATTTATACTCACAGATTCACAGAATGGCCAGATTGGAAGGGACCTTAAAGATCATGTAGTTCCAATTCCCCTGCCATGGGCAGGGATGCCAATCACTAAACCAGGTTGCCCAGAGCGACATCTAGCCTGGCCTTGAACACAGCCACCTGACAACATATTTCCCTAAGTCTTCCACTTACTATTCTTTCAACTTAACACTTTGGCCACCAAAAAGAAAAAGAACAACTTTCACACCTCTAAACGGTGTCAGTCAAGCCAGCTCTAACCTGGTGAGTCTTCTGATCTCTTTGAAGCAGAGTACTAATATTACATCTAGTTCTTGTGGTTGGAAGACCAACTTCTGTATCTTAGCAAAAACAGAGCCCTGACCTCACCTCTAACTTCTCTGTTCCTTACTTAAGCTACTGCAATATAAGTTTCCTAAAGAAAAAATTATGGTAACTATCACAATGCTACATTTCTAAATCTACAACTACAGTAAAAGCACAGCAAACTTATCTTCAGTGAGAGCATCTGGGTTATTAACTCTTGCTGCAGTCAAATTCTGAAATAAAATTACTTTCCCTGTTAAATTTTATAACAGCTGTAAGACAATTATCAGCACTGCTGTAGCCAGCACACTTGTATGAATAAATCATTCCAAGTGAGAAATAAGCTTATTGCATGTTTATCCAAGGACCTTTACTCCCACACCACGTATTTTAAACACCTGCAAAAGGTGTTTATTACCTCACATATACCTGTAAATATCACTCCCTATAATTAAGACAGGCAATTAAAATCCCAACATAAGCTAGTATGTTGTCTTAAGTGTAAAATTGGGTGGTCTGCCACAGACACAGCCACTTTCCTAGATCAGATTGCCTTACCTGCTCCTATGCCCAGCTAGAAAATGTGCAGGCAAAATAGTTCATTCAGAGTGTGGGGCCCAGGTCAGAGAGCAGAAAGGAAGGGAGGCCATCTTCTCTTTTTCCTTGGGCAGGAGATAAGCAGAGGCAGCCTCTGTGTTCCCCTGGGTATAGATTCAAGACCAGAAGGAGGCAGTGTTGCCCAGAGGCTATGCTTTGTCCCAGGGACTGCTCTGTTCTGTAGTTAGGAATCAAAATAAGCAGGTGATAAACATTCAACCTTTGTCTGATCTCCATAACTCTTGATAAATCTCTCCAGTTTCTCATTATAACAATTAACAGTTTATATGTGTGCGTGTCTCTTCAGGAGGCTTTTGATGCTGTCCTCTGCAACAGACTCATGAGGCAAACACAGCCAACACTACCACAGCAGGTGAGAAGCTGACTCTGTGATCATTGCCAGGTAATAGTCACTACCAGCCTACTGTCAAATTAGAGATAGTTCTATTTCATAAGGTTTGCCAGGACCACCATATCTAGTGTTGTATCATTTTTGTGTTTATTACATTTCAAGAGGGCACAAGGCTGAAGTGGAGTGCAAATATATCAGGGAATAAAAGCTCAGAGTCATGTTAAACTGCAGAAACTGCTCTGAAGAAACCTCATGGGACATTGCCAGGTGAGAGACTTAAGAACATAAATTGAATGAGCTTAAACTCTCTTCTTAACCCTCTTGAAACATCATAGGTCTTCAAATATGTAGAAGACTACTACAGAGAAGAGACTAATGTTCTCTGTTCTCCTGCTGAGTAGGACTAGTGGTAATTAGCAAAAAGTACAGCTTAGTGCACTAAGGAGGAAATAGAAAACAAATATTCCTACCAAGGCTCCCACAACTAGCAGGCATCAGCAGATGATTTGTGCATGCTTAGAATTCTACTAAGATTTTTATAGATATACATGACTTTATAGCACCACAGAAGTTATGATTCTTAAGGAAGAGGCTTGAGGTGAAAGATCATATAATTCAATACATTTTAAACCTCTTTACTGTTAATTCACCTTTCATTTAGAATTCTTTCCATTGTAGCTCAGCTCATTCCTGCATCTCCCCTTTACATGTTGCTTGACAAGAAATATCTGCTTTGTATAAGCCAAATTTATTCTTAATTGCAGGGGCTTCATGTTTTTCTTTTCCTTTCTTAAAACCCACCTGTCTTTTTCATATCCTTGGTATTCTAGAATAAGCTGCATCATAAACAGGCACCATTCAGAAAGATTAATTTTTACCCTATATCTCAGATTAAAAAAAACCCAACACCAACCAACCAAACAACCTACTCCACACAGCTTAGCTGTTTTAATCAAAAAAAGCAACACAAGCTACTACAGCAGATCCTCAGGATAAACAGTTATGTGCACTGTAAGAAGATTTACTAACATTTACTCACAATCAGTATCAGTCTTGATTCTTTCAAAGAAACTGAAAGTTGTCTTTCAAAATATGCAGATGGGTGGAGAAGGCTCAAACCTTTCTTGCATTAACAGAAATCTTAATGCAGAGCCTGCACTTGCATTGCAACTCTAATCCAGAAATCCTTTTCCAGTACTACTTCTGAAACACCAGAGGTCTCAGCATAAATAGACTTCATTTTCATATCCATGAAAAAGTGAGGAAAAGCAAACCCTATTTAGTAACATACTTTTGCCTTTGGAAAAGCTAAATCAGACCTCACTTCCCACAGATTTCTGTCCGTGAAAGCAACCTGAAAGTCTCACAGCAAAGCTAGGAATACATATTCACAATGGTTTTGGGTTTTTTGCTTCTCTGCTCAAGCAACAGGTTCACACTCTACAGGCTGGGCTTTTAGTCTACTTTTTTTTGTTACAAAGTTCATCAACACTGTATCTGTTTATCTGCTCCGTACAAACTGATAAAGAAATAAGCGCACAGAAGATAAGTGGGAACTCTTCAATGGCTACCTTCCTGCTGAGCCAGCAAGTGCTGTTTCTGGCACCATCTGTGACCTGAAAGCCTGTTTCATTAAACATGTAAAAAATGTTTGGAAAGAAAATCCCCTGAAGCATCTTCTACACTGAGGAAGCTGGGTTTAAAGTGTTTTAATTTAAAGAAAGGGGGAAGAATGGACACAGTTTCATATAACAGTTAAGAACTCTACTTGGGTCCCCATTGTGTTGAAACAAAAACACACTCTAGTTTTGAATCACCATGTCTAGAGAACCTTCTGGAAGCTATATATCATTTTGTCTTGTAAATACATCTCCAGTGTTGAATACTCACAAGCTAAGTAAGAAATTACTTGCAGTTATAAATTAGGAGTCAAAATACTATGCTACAGACTGCAGTTCAGGAAGAGAGTAATAAGAGACATATTTAATCCTCTGCAGAGACCAGAGTCAGGGTGCTTGATACCAATGAGAAAGATGAGAATGGTATGTGTGGGGAATGGGAAAAAGTGATATGCCAAATCCTTCACTTATGATTTCCAGTGTCAATTTGGACTTTGTATTTGATGACTAAAGAGAGGAAATGGGGTGAAAAATATTCATCTACTATCACTAAAAAGGTGGAGTAATTGTTTGAGTTTGCTTTGTCAAACATTAAAACAAGTAAAATTGATTTATTTAAAATACAATATCTGATCACGTACATATCCTCCAAATTACTAAATTGACACAATAACCTCTATATGCAATTTATATGCAAACAGAGTAAAAGGAAAATGATGCATTCCAGAAGTGATAGTGCTTTTACGGAACATGGGCACAGATCCAGAGTCCTCAAACCCAGACAGTCCAGTGAGGGAAGAGGGAAAAATGCAAATAACCTCCTGAATGAGTAGAGAGTATGATCCTGGATATGCCCTTACTAGTGCAGACTCCAACTGCAGTCTGAGTGAAGTCCTACACTTTCAGACAGAGGTGCTGCCTTCCCTTCATATCCAGTTTCTCCCAGCTGGGCAAGGAGTACAAGAGTACCAACCCACAAGTACAGAAACCTAAAGAACCTCAACAAAAATCTTCTTACAGAGTTCAAATTTATTACCAGTAAAGCTTTGTATAAAATTAACTTTGAATGTCTTGGAATACTAAGAATTATATCTTCTACATCTGCACTTTTAAGAGTGAGCTCTTCAGGGCCTCTACCTCGACATTGTTTCGACACAGTAATTTGGCAGTTTATAGCAGGGCACTATCCACCTTTCTTCCACAACTTAGCTCTGAATACAGTCTAAAATGGTTATCTTACCTTTCTTAATTTTAAAATTCAAGTCTGATACGGTTTCCTTATTATAAGAGGTTTTGTGGTCAATTTATTGTAAGCCAAGGACAATCTCTAGTTTTGTACAGGTGTGCACAAAGATGCTTGCTAGGTCCTAGGTCCAAGTGGCCCAGGATGTACAGGTACCACTGTGTGACACACTGGCAACAAGAACAGCTGTGAAGGACCAAACTAGAGACATGCACAGTGACCAGTAAGAGTACACCTGTGGCTTCCCATGTAAAATACTTGTTTTCTATATAGAACAAAATTAAAACAAGGCAATTAGTTCAACAGAACTTCAGAAAATATTTATGCAAAGAATGATAATGTAACCTTCCTAAAAAAGTCCACAAGAACATTTATCTTTTTCCCATTCTTTTCACATCTCTGATACTGTAAAAAAAGTGTTACAGGGCACTGTGTTCTGTATTTCAATACCAAAAATGCATCAGGGCTGATAGACTGAACTAACCTACAGACCTCTTTCTTCAGTTGTTTTTGGTTTGGTTTTAAGGATTGCACTCCCATTAGAACTCAGTCCTGATTCAAGCAATTAACAAAGGAGTGATGAAGCAAGGAGAGTGGCACAGAGGGACTATAAGAAACAATTTAAGTAAAATCACTCCAGCTGCCACACGTGCATAGGCATAAACCATACCCTCAAAACATTGCACAAGAACACTGCCTCAATATAAATCTCCCTCTGCACATATAAACTTCTCTTCCCCTAACAAGCAACTGGTTTCAAGACTTGTTTTAAGGAGAAATTGTCCAAAACTTTCTTACAGAGCTCAAAGAATTTTTTACAAGGTCTTCTAGCACCAGAAAAAGAGATGCTGAGAGCCCAAGACAAACTTGACATAAAAGAATTCATTTACTAACTTAATTACCAGTTGCTGTATTCTGTCATCAGCATTCTTTTGAGAACATACAAAACTTACCTGCTTAGTGCAGAAGTGACAGACCACCAGCACTTACAAAGAAAAACTTTAGGAATTTTATGGAAAAACCATACTTGGTAAGCAGCCCTGATGTTGCAAAAGAATGCCTAAGTATTGCAGAAGCTAATTGGAGGCCTCTAAATTTTATGCCCAAAGGGCCAGGACTGTACAAACCCCTTAAGGACATCTAGGCAAGATTGAGATGATGTTAATAGAGATAATTTCAGCTCTTCCTTGGGAATTTTGGGAAGACAGTGTTTTAAAAAGGTGGGGCAGTGGGAACATCTGTCTGAGACCAAATGTCACTACAGGAACTGTACCAGTGAAAGAGAAAAATCATTTGAAAAAACAGAAGGCAGATGGGAAATAGGGTAAATACCTGTAACATACAAGCAGTAATAAGTACATACATGTAAGGAAGGATGAGCAGGTAGAAGCTTCTTGATGTACTCTGCTCAACAGTGCTTACATCCATGTTTATTCACATTTTTCTGAATAATATGCCTCTGCTCTGAGGCATATGATTCTACACAAAATCGTCAGAGGAAGGTTGTACCAAAAAAGTAAGTTCACCCTCAAATGTTACCATCAACAATTTCTATTACTGCTTTCCCCAAAAGCTTGAAAAAAGCATTTGTGAATTAGAAATAAGGAGGTGTCAGGTGGATACAGTTCAGAGGGGAGCACAAGGTTTGGGAAGTGTAGAAGAAATGCAAGCAGCACCCACCAGAAAGACAGACTGAAGCAATGAGAGGTGGTATGTGCTGCTGTCTTAGAAACCCTGTGGTTTACAGCCTAGGCTGCACAGAGCAACACCTCTATTTTTCTCCAAAGCTAAGAAGCAAATCAGGCAGTGCAAACAAAGACATAGCAGCAGATGGAAAGTCCAATGAAGGCAACAGACCAAACCTTCTCAGAGGACAATTGTACAGGTGATTTACCCACAAACCCTCTGCCCTCTAATATCCCTCAGGCAAAAGGATGACTTACCACTAGTAAAACATGAAAACAATGTTTTAAACACATACAACGTAAAGAAACCAGATCCATTCTCAGTGTTATAACTGCAAAAATTATAACACACTCTGTAGAATGTAAATAGCAAGTACACAATATATTGGTGAGAGCCAATTACAGTAATAGCATGAGCAAATAATTTTCCATAATGCCACCACTATAGAGGAGCAACAAGAAACAAAACAAACAAACAAACAAACAAATCGAAGAAAGTACGAGCATTAAAGTCCTAGTTTTGTAAAGGTTTTGGACAAGTATTTAAATATGAGCTTTCATTATGTTTATTTAACTCATATAACAGACACCAGCAAAGTCCAAAATTTACAAACTTTCAGTCAAAAACAGTGACTGCATCAGGAAGTCAGCATTCAAAGAATTCATTTCAACATTTTTCATGGTTAACTCAGAAAGCAGAAATGAAGACGGTTATCTGAATTGCTTAGAAGGCTCTATTGTTCCCTCTTCCAAAGGATTTTTTTCCCCAGAACAGAATGGGTGATGTGTGCAAAGCAAGTGAAAGGTGGGGGATGAGGAAAAGTCTTGTGGATAAAGAGAGAAAGAGAAACAGTTTTAAGCACAGATATCAATTTTTCAAGTAACTTCCTACCTCCCACTGCAAATGAGGCGGGATATTTCTGATCTGAAGCTTCCGACTCCTGCAGTTAAAATAAAGAAAACAGTTAAAGAAAAACACTGAAAGAAAACATTATTGCAAGATAGACTATACATAGTAGTGTCCCACATTTAAGCATCTGTCGTACTAAAAGGGACAAAACCAAATACAACTCAAAAAAAAACACCACAGATCGCTGCGAGGGGAATGTCAGGTCAAAACCATTTCAAGTCCAAAGAGCTGTTACAGAAATACTTGTTACACACTTGACAGCTGTTACACTTCATGAAGTCTCCACTTTTCTTGGAGAATTCCTATTTCAGCTTTAAGCCCTCAGTATCTATTTCTCTCTGTTCTATATGGGTATGTGATAATCCCATGTATTTGTACTGGGTTCTTTTCCATACACTTCAAGAATTTTGTGGTTGTTTTTTAAAAATTCACTGAGAAAGTACTTCAGGATTCTACTTTCCTTCAGGAAAGAAGACATTAAATTAAATAAACTCATTTGCTTTGATATTAAGCTTTCTGTTAGCCTAAGTGACAGACTCTTTTCTAATATATATATATGGCTGACATTCTCCATCCCTGATCAAGAGGAAGGGGTAAGCATCAGTAAATCCATTGTATTTTTACCCCAAATTTACATCAGTTTTCACTTATCTAGCAAACAAAACATTCACTTTGAAGTGCTACAGCAAAGCCTGGCAGTGTGCTAGCTGCCTTCACAGCCAAGTCCTTTGTCTCCTCCCTTCCCCCAAAGGGAGAGAACAAATAAATGCCAGAGATGCCACAAAACCCTTGGGATTTACAAGAATGTGCAGATTAATACAGTTTCAACTGGGATCAGGTAGGGTGTGCTGCTTGGGTCTGTCCCTAGCCTGGGAAGGCCTGGGGAAGAGAGAGAGGACAAGAGAGTGGCCCGAGCTCAGAAGGTCTCATCTATACAACCGTTCACCAGAACAGCTAAATTAAGTGTTTTGTGTTAAAACACTTAGCTTTACTTAGTGTAATTGCTCAATACTGACCTCTCACAGGAAAAACCACTTCTCACTGAGGATTTTTTTTTTATACCAGAACAGAAATGTATTAAATTTATACAGACCAGCAAAAATCTTGCAACAATACAAGGTTTAGAGATGCTCCTGTCTAGCAGTAAAACCAAAGCTTTCATTTTCCCCCTGCAGATCCTTTTAAAATGCACTCCTTTCCCTAACACCAACACCACCCACCCATACAGGCCTGCAGTGAGTGGTTTAAGTCTTGAAATGCTCTTCTCAACATGCAATGTTTGGCTTATGGCACAAAGCCACCTTGCCAAACTTCTCCTCACAAGGAGGTGTCACCCCCAACAGCAACCACAAAGACCAAGGGACAAGCACGCTTCACCCAGAAAAGATGGACAAGTTCTTGTCATGGAGCATTTCTCAGCTAGCTTTACTCTCTCAAGCAAGTAAAAGTCGATTTCAGCATCTGATCATATAAATAGGTGAGGAGGGGAGAATGAGAACCTAAACCACACACAACCCCAATTTAAGCTTTCAATAGGGCAAAGAGACTCAGGAGATGCTTCACTGAAATGGGGGGAGCAGGGAAGAAACATTTCCTTAATCTCAGCTAGCAATACTGCTACAAAACAATCACCCTAAAGTACTGACGTACTGCTCTGAAATATTAAAATCTCACACAGCAAACTGAAACTTGAAAGCTGGTTCCTAAAGTTTAACATACAAGGGGATGTTCATTCAATATTAAAAATACTGGGAAATTTTAATGCAGGAAAATCCCAAACCACAATATCGGCAGCCAATATTCTACTCAATGTGCTTCAAACTCTGCCATTCCATTAGTGTGTCACACTTGTAGACTCAAATTAAAATTCATGAGGGTTTCACAGCAAGGAGTGCCTCTCATAGAAGGATCGGAGCACACAACAGCCCAACCAGCACACCAAAACCAGGTTTCACTCCAGATCCACACCATTTCTATGTATCCACTGGTGAAGGGAGGGAGAAAAGTCCTTTCCAGAAGCACACATACAAGATGCACCCACACAACTGCCACACCATATTCCATTCCTGAAGGAAAACCTACATATCTTTTCCTTTAGTGCCCAAAATCTCTAAGACCACCAAAAAAAGCTTTCTCTAAACTTAACAATAAAGGGCACAACACAAGGTTTGGAGCTGGTTGGGTTTTTTTAATCCCATATGACTTTGTGTGACTGAAGTTTGATGCAACTTAAAACAACCTTTGTAGCACAGAAATAACTTGAACATCCTGAAAGGGAGGAAGGGAGAGGAGCAAAGAAGAAATGCCATCTTAAAATTACCAGTTCCTCTACCACATTCATAAAGAGCCAAAGGAAATAGCAAATCAAGTAGAGAACAGTTATAGTCCTGCTGTGCACCTCAATTTATGGCAATAGTGAGACACCTATTGTACAAAACTGAAAGATAACTTTAAAAAATAGCCATTTAATTGAAATTATTTAAACCCTCAGTTGTTTGGCTTCACTGCAAATAATTTTAACTTGCAACCCAATGCACAGTCACAGAATCAGAGAAAGGAAGGGCTTGGAAGGGACCTCTGGGGATCATCAAGTCCAACCCTCACTCCTAAAACAGGTTCACCTCTAGCAGGTTGTACAGGAACATATCCAGGTGAGTTTGGAAAGTCTTCAGAGACCAAAACTCCACAGCCTTTCCCAGCAGCCTGTTCCAGTGCTCTGTCACCCTCAAAGTAAAGAAGCTTTTCCTAATGTTTAGGTGAAACTTCCTGTGTTCTGATGTATGTCTATTGCCCCTTATCCCATCATTGGGCATCACTGAAAAGAGTCTAGCCTCATCATCCTGACACCTGCCCTTTAGATTTTTCTAAACATTGCAAAGATCCCCTCTCAGTCTCCTCTTCTCCAGGCTAAACATCCCCAGGTCTCTCAGCCCTTCCTCCACAGAGAGCAGCTCCAGTCCCCTCATCATCCCTGTGGCCCTCTGCTGGACTCTCTCCAGCAGTTCCTTGTCTCTCTTGAATTGGGGAGCCCAGAACTGGACACAATCCTCCAGATGTGGCCTCAGTGTGGAATAGAGGGGTAGGAGAACTTGCCTTGACCTACTGACCACACTTTTCTTAATGCACCCCAAGATATCACTGGCCAGCTTAGCCACAAGTGCTCACTGGTGGCTCATTGTTAATCTGCTATCCACCAGGACTCCCAGGTCCTTCTCCACAGATCTGCTTTCCAGATGCTCATTCTCTAACCTGTACTGGTGCGTGGGGTTATTCATTCCACAGATTTGAAGTCTGGTTGATTTTTTTTTCTCTAAACAGTTTTGCTGTACAATAAGCAAGGGGGGGGGAGGGTGTAGGGGGGGCATCAATTTGCAGGGCCAAGAGAGGAATTGCAAAGAACCAGTGTAAAACAAAAGATCACAAGAACCTTTGAGACTTATCCATTTCAGTTACAATCAGCTCCTATTTAAAAAAACAAAACCAACTGAAGATATTTATTACCTCAAAATACACAAAACTTGTAACTCCTTTCCTCTCTGCCTTTCTCCACACATCAGAAAAATAGATAGAAATGACAGAGTTGGTTTTGTTTTCCCAGGACCAGAATAAGCACTGAACTAGCAGCAAGCAGATGGAGACTAAATCCCCCACGTGCTGCAATACCCTGCTCAGAGACATTGCTTCTCCAGTTCTCCTGCAGCCTCATACAGCTCCTTGTTGCAGGGTGGCATTAGCCATTTGCCATTACCTCTACTGCATGCAGTAGATTTTTTTTCCTCAACAAAAATCCAAAACCAAATACAAACATAGAGCAAAAAGTAAGGGACAAAGCTGTGTCTGAATGAATTAACAGGAACAGCAACAGCTTCTGTGAGGACAGGTTCTGACTTCAGGAAAACTTTTGCACAGGAACAAAACTCTACACAATAGATGGAAAAAGGAAGAGAAAAACTATGGGAGCATCTTCCTGGAAATACTCCCTCATCTCAGAAAATGTCAGCTCTTTTAGGGTGCTTCCTCATAATCCTCTTTTCTTCAAAGTACAGTACATGCAAAGCTCCTATAGCTATCACATACCAGGCAGCATAAAGTTTGAGTTTTGGTTTATTTTGTTTTGAAATATTAAGTTTTGTTACTTTACAAATACTTCTAGCTGTACAAAGTACGTAAGACAAGTAAAAGTCTCTTGAAATCCCACAAAAGTATTTTATTACAATTGTTTCATCTAGTCTTAAAAAACCTTACTAAGCATTGCCAGCCTCTCTCATCAATGTGACTCATGTAAGCCCTTGTGTACACACTTTTTCCAGTTTAAGCAGATATCTTAATTCATTTCTTCCATTCTAAATAGGCATTGCAAATAGATGTCAACTGGAAAAAAGTCTTGACAATTTACGTTTGTATGTCATCTAAAAGTTTTTGAAAGCTGCCTTTAGTCCACAGCATGTGAACAGCATTCCCACTTGTTTCTCTTTTTCAAAGACACTCAAACCACCTTTTATTGGACAAGAAAACAGACTCTTCTGGTTTCTATGCAAGGTTAGTCCATAAACAACGATTCGGCAACAACTTTTTGTAAGAGAAATCACACACATTCTGATTCTTCTTTTCAGGTATTATGCAGGTAAATGGATTCAGTTACTTAACTCCACTGCTGATGACCATACATACATATTTATGTATACATAGATACACATTTATTCTGGGGATGTTGAGACACAGAGCCTTGTGCTTAGCAGACATGAATAACTCTGCAACACTGAAAGCAGGTAAAACAAAAAAAGACACCATTGTGCCCCTTCATGAGGAAAGCAGAGTATTTGTGTACATGTGTGTGCAGAGACAGAAAGGGTAAAGTACCATAAAGATTGATAACTTACTAAAAGCCATCTTGATGATCTCTGAAGGGGCAATCTCTTGCTTGTAGATACAGAGAACCTGCACAGGGTCAGCCAGTGCTCCCAAACCACAAGAACCCTCCACAAATGAAAATACTAAACACCACTTAGGGAAAAGTTTTGGGAGGAAAGAAAAAGAAAATCCACAATTCTAGCATTCTCTATGTGCTCTCTCATTCTCTATTTCTTCCCTATATACATCACTTTTCAACTTATGAAGAGCTTCTTGAGCTAAAAAGGACTCAAAAGTTGCCCATTTTTGCATCCCTGCATTAAACAATCTCACCACATGCTTTCATTCACTAATACAATCTCACTCTATGCTTTATCTAACATTTAGGAAAGGCAAATCCTGTGAGACCCACACCTCCTCTTAAGGGAGAATAATTTTAAAAACAGAATATAAACAATTATAAAGCAAAGAATAATAAAGTATCATGCTTTTGATCACAGTACAAATCTTTTCGTATCTCATAGATGTGTCAAAATGTGACTATTTAAAGGGGAGTATACACACAAGTATCAAAGTGAGTGCACTTCCACACTGTCATTGTACCCACACTCTTACCAGACCCTTCTCACTGTCCTCCCTCCCCCCCCCCCAGANCCCTGCCCCCCCCCCCCCCCCCCCCCAGAGACCTGCTGCCTCATGTCCCTTAATTCCCATTTCTTAACAATAATGCCATGTAACAGTCTCTTATTTCAGCAACCATATGAGCTACAAACAATGTTAATGCCTTAAACCCACACAGTGCAAACCTACTCTTTTTAAACAAGAGTCTATGGAAAAAGAATTAAATGTGTTTGAAAGGAGATCAAGTGAACATCGACAATGTTAGTCCATTCAATTGTTTGAACTCAATACCTATGGGACAGAAAGTAAATGGTCTATCTTTTCCACTCAGGAATGTGCAAAGAGCAAACACTTAGTTCATCCATTCTAGGTAGGCACTGCTATCCTGGTTACTTGGAAAAAGTCTTGGCACCTCACACCGCCAGCACAAACGCAAAGAGTGCCAACACCCACCAGCACCTCTAAGTTTGGGGTTCCTTGGCCCCAACAGCTACATGTGATTGCCCTGTAAACCCACTTACCAAAAGAATCCGTTTTCTCCCTGAGCTCCAGAGAGCTGCATGAAGACACAACCCACCATTTCTAAAGCTTACTTCACCAACTAACTTTACCTAGACAGCTGAAGAAAGAAAAACCACACAACCAAAAATCCACTGTGGACTGCGGCAGCTAATGCCACACGGTAAGAAACATCTTCTGTGTAAAAAGTCCTGACATGAACAGCCATAGAGACAAAGTAAGCAAATCCTACAGCCAAATGGAGAACTGCTGGTGTTCAGCTGAATTTATAGGGGAAGGAAGAGAGTAGGTTATTGTTCACTCTGCAGCCAGCAAAATAAAAACAAGAAAGAAAAATCCAACACAAAAAGCTACACCCACACCGAACTTATTAGTTTCTCCCCCTCAGGTTGCTTCAAGCAGCTGATGCTTGATCACAACAGAGTGAATCAGTGTTTTTCACGCTCTTCTAGTGGGAAGGGGGGGGAAAAAAAGCAAAGCAAGCTTACAGGACAGAAAATGTAATCCTTAACTCTCAATTCATATTAGTGTGGTTGTGGTAAAAAGCAGCAGGAGGTTTTTAGTTAGGTGAGGGAGGGGCTTCTCCTTCCCATTTTCTTATTGCAGATGTAGGTAAGGATACAGCTCAAACCATTGGAGTAGCTTGTCCTGCAAGGGGTGCTACAGTCCTTGAGTCCCAAATTCACACTGAAATTCCATGAGTTTAAACAACCTTTTCAGTCTTTATAAGTCATTCACATTTGATTCCTAAAAGCACCTAACAGTCCATCCAAATAAAGCTTAATGAATGTGCATTCTAAGCCACGTTTATCTACATATAAAGTTATATATGTGTATATACACACAATTACATATCTCAATTTGTTTATTCCTAACAAATAGTTCTGATAAACACAAAAGCACTGTGTCACACTCCCTAGCTAAAAAAGAAGTCCACTGAATTTCTGTTAAAAACTGACTCAGGTTCAGTAAAGTGACAAACAGAGGGGCTTGTATCACTTTTATTAAAAGGTAGTTAATCTCTGGTGTATATTACAAGACATACTGGTGACACAGTTATTCTATTTTATCAAATCAAGCCCTTAGCTTATGAATCAGAAACTTCATCTTGATGCCTTATCTATAGATGAAAGGAGAATGGTTTCAAATACTGACTTGTTAACAAATACCATCGTTTTTCATTTTTACACCCTGATCTGGACAGCACAATACTTGAGAAAATGTTACTGCTCCAGTTTCAGACCCAATTCAGCAACTCAAGGAGACAAAGCTTAGCTAAGCCACAGGCAAACTGCAGCAATACTTCTCTTTGTGTTGCCCCACTATTTAATCCCAGACCTGGATTTATAAGCACTCTGTGCTACCACTCAAAGTAAGGATTTCCTATAAAATTTAGACAATGAAATTTTTTTTCAAAGCTCATGAGAGACATAATGGTTGGCTCCTAACTAGACTTTTCCCCTTTCATCTTGCCCATACAACCCACCAAAGTAGTCACTTTGAAGAAGTGTATTTTCTCAGGATTCAAGACAAAAATTTGGCTCTTAGATTACACCTCACAGATCCCTCTGTGCTGATGATCAAATTTCCTACCAATGTGAAACATTGGATTTTCTTACTATTTTCTACCAGGACAAACAATGAGAAAGCTCTCCATGGGGCCAGTACACCACTCCCTAAAGCCACCAGCCAAACAGCTGGGCACAGGACTCTGCTCTTATGCAGAATAAACTCAAAACACTTTGGAAGAGTTTGTATTTGTGGACAGGATAGGATAGCTCAATAAGCACAACCAGAAGATTTGTATTGGCACAATGAGTTACATCATACAAAATAGGTACATCAACCAATGTAAGCTTGAGAGCAGTCCTTATGTTTATGTAGATTAGCTGGATACTAGGCTTTCACCTATTACCATTTGTTTCAGGATTTCAGTTTGACAATTCTTCACATCACTAATTAGACTAAAAGCTTATATTCATTATTTGTAAATTCCCTTGAGTGGTCTAGAAAGACATTAAGATGAAAATTCTAAAGATTCTGCTATTACCATATTAATGTTGAATTTCTCATCTAAAAAATTCATTTCCAGGTGTTGTTAATGAGAGAGGGCTGTTAAGATTTTTTTAATTAAAGAATTAAGCAATCTTTTAACCTTAATGGGAAGTTCCAGTATCCTTTAGGAAAATAAGCTTTTGCATATCTTTGTGGGTTCTGACATTTCAGGTCTTTTCCCCAATGCCAAAACTCTTTGAAGAAACTGAAATGGGGATTTTACATGTGGGTTTGGGTTTTTTTTTCCTTTCCCTGTTTGTTGGTGAAGTGTTTTGGGTTTTTCCTAAATGCTAGTTTCTCTTTCCCTCCTCCTCAGAGCAGGGGTCTGTATTCCTTAAACAATTGTAGTATTTAGTTGATTTTGTTGACAAAACATTTCAGAGCTATGGTCACTTGCCATTTTTTCTCCCACCCCACCACTAACTTGCAATTAATTGGAATGTGGATAACAGTGAAAACACTCAGGAGGTATATGAAAGACTGAAAATAACATCTTGAAATGCAAAACTGCTTCTAAATATGCAAAAAATTTCTTTACTTAAAATCCTAACCAGCATGAACTAGTAATCCCCTAATGACAGGATGCTCATCTTTTATCTTTCTCCTCCTTACTGCTCCTTTCCTTCAGCCACCAAAATAGCTAAAGGCTTCTTCTCTCCACCTGTTTTCCTAGTGCCCAGAGGGGCTGCTACTTGAAGCAGTCAATATTTGCATTATGAACTAACTGTAAAGTTTTACACCAGCTGTAAGCACCAGCTCTAGACTGAAACTTGCATATGATGTCCCTGCAATATATGGCCCTCCCTGGAAGGAGGGTGGAGTGAGGTAGGGGTAGGTCTCTTCTCCCAAGGAGCAAGTGATAGGACAAGAGGAAATACCCTCAAGTTGCACCAAGGGAGGTTTAGGTTGGGTATTAGGAACAATTTCTTCCCCAAAAGGGCTGTCAAGCCTTGGCCCAGGCTGCTCAGGGCAGTGGTGGAGTCACCATTCCTGGAGGGATTGAAAAGACATGGAGATGCTTGGGAGCTCTAGATAGAGAAATTAAAATAATGATTTCTTAAATTCTCTGTGAATTCATCTCCTTTTAAAGAATGTAAGCAGGAGAAAGAAATGGTGTGGGATACTTCAGTGTTATTTCTGACCAAAAGAAAGTGTGCCACAATTTGAAAAGTTAAAAAAATACTTTGTTCCATGAAGTAGCTGCTGGATATACTCTCAGAGTGCTTGTCTTCCATACTACCATCACTTACTCCACAGAAGTTTGCACATCAGTTAGGAATCCTACAGAAATATGTAACACATACCAGGTACAATGTAAAAATTTGGGCAATTTTTTTTTGTACAGGAAGTATGGCACCAATCTTGTCTTAACAATAACTCAATGATTTGCCCTTCTCATATTGAAATATCTGAATACAATAGCAGTATTCATAGACAAATTCAGTAGCCATAACTCTGCTGAGACCAACTTGCTCAACCACAAACCTGTGCTTGCAGAGAACAACAGAAATGCTTTCCAGATTCCTTACACCACAACTGTAGACAAGGAGTCTAGCCCATTTGGGTCTCTCTCAGGTCAGGCTCAAGTGAAACTAGGGCTGTTGATACTCAATTTAAGTTCACTATGTGCTACAGATTAACCAGTCAAATCCAGTTCTGGTTCAGGGGGTGAAGGGGAAGCAGAAATAAGGCTTGAAATAGAATAGCAAGAGTTGCTCTGCCTGTACACTTCCAGCATGTACTTGCAAGACCTCTGTTACATAGGCTGGGAGAGCCTGAAATCTCTATTTGTTACCTTTTTGTTATTAAGTATCTGATTTAAACTATTCAGATTGAGAGCAAGATACATTACAGATAAAACTGACCGATGTGTGAGGGTGGTTCAGGGGCCCATCCCAGGACACAGTTTTCTGCTGCCTCTGTTTCTCCCCACACAGAGACTATTTAAAGAAAAGTCTGTTTGCTCCCTCCTTTAGGCTATTTCACAAAAAAATGACAAATTTGTGTCCAATTTCTAAAATTCTCAGTAGACAAAGATTTCTGTGGAGTCTGAGAAATGGAAACAGTGAAACACTTGTGCTGCTGAAAGTACCATCTCACTTCAAAAAGCTTATATGTGTAACTAGAATAAACGAAAAATCTTGCTTAGTCTGGTTTTAAGTGTATATGTAAACTTCAGGTAACAGGCTTGCTAGCATTTTCAAGCCTCTTCCATGATATAAAAACAATATTAACAAGGGAAAACTACTTCATTTTATATAATATCTAAAAATATGAATACAGTCCTAGTATTTAAAAGAACAAAAACTGAAAGCAGAGTTAACAAGCAGAGAGTAAACCAACACTTCCAAATGTACAGCCACACGTTTCATGCTCTTTCCAAGTGTTTAAAGCCACTCTAAGAATGCAGTGAGTGTGTGTACATGTACATGCATGCATGGCTTTCACTCTGCATCGACCTGGCCAAAACGTCCATTTTTTTTTACTAGATTTTCCATAAATACATGTATTACTGAACTGAGCAAGATGAGAACTTTATTCTGACATGATAATTGAGCATTTAAAAGATATACTATGCTCATAAACTGATGTTCCAGCAAAGCCTAACAAAGATCTGCAGTTAGCCCGCTCATGTGGCTAAGGGCTTTTTTAAATTAAACAAGAAAAAACAAACACACAATCTATTTCCTAATTACTACTTTCCACCCTTCAATCTCAAGGCAAACCAATAAAACTTTAAAAAACACTGAGAAGACAAATAGCTTCTTTTAAATCTTCTAGACCACATTAACAGGAACAGATAAAGTAGAATACTTCGGTTTCACAATACAAATGTCAGTAAATACTTTACATTTCCTATTGTTTTGCTTTAAAATACGTTACTCCATCTCAAAGGACTCAGTACAACAAACCTTATTCACAATCTTTTTAAAAAATAAAATTAATGTATAAACTGATACACATGACAACTAAGACACTGCAAAAATACCAATTCTCACTTTGATTCTCTAGTAATTATTTTATTAACACACTTTGTTGAACTAATTGAATACCAACAAGGAGAAATGGCACTCAAGTGCTGGCCTTTTCTAAAAGCAATTCCACATAGCCTTAAACTCATTAAGCAACCTAAAGCAGATGAGATACAACATCTCTACTGGAGGAGTGCTAGAATGTGTGGATTTAGCACTACAACCACCAAGCAGTTTTCCTTCCTTTCTCTTGCCCTGTCAAAACCCAGAAATCATAATGACCACTCTGTTGTTTGGTTTTGTCATTTTTATGCTGACTGTCACCAGATGCAGAATTAAAAAAAAGCCATTGCTTTTTCTATTTTTATATAACTTACAAAGAAATGCAGATTAGGCTAATGTTTTTTGGACATTACTGTCAGTTCTTTTAAGACATTTCCTCTCTAAAGTTCTCCCCCCAAAAGTGAAATTCTAGTCAATTGCACAAACACTGTGAGGACAGGACAGCATCAAATAATTTTATTTCATAGCTGTACTTACAGTAAAGTTACATTTTATTTAGAATAACTCCATACTCTCCCCTCCAAACAAAGGTATACACACAAAGTGTAGAATACACCTTCTTTCAGTTGAGTTGTACAGCTAAATAACATACACACTTTACATGCATGCACAATATATTCTACATTTTTGCTTTGATCTAAAGACAGGTTACTGGAAAAAATCACCTTTTTATTAAGAACTGTTAAGAAATTAAATTTACAAAGATGTAACATGTAAAGCTTTATTCTCTACAAAGTTTATTTTCTTTCTTTTATAAGGTAATAATTTTGTTCAGGGTAAGTACATCTACACTAGTAAATCCACATTCACAGTAAATATTTTGTACTGGCCTAGTTCAAGTCTCACAGCTTAGTCAAAGAGACTTGCATAATTTTTTTATAATTACTTAATAGAAATAGTTAATTATATCTTTCATTTTTAACAACTATCAAAACAATCTCCTCCGCTTTTGTCATAGCAGCTTTGATTAGTGCACACAAGCTTACATAGTATAATATATGAAAGCAATCCCTGAGCTTTCATACCAGGCCTTGATGGAAGCCTTGGAATATCATTTAATTCTGTTCAACTGAAAAAGTCAACAACTAAAACCAAATTGTTCAAATTTTAAATTCTGTAATGTTTCAATTTTAAAATTTCTTTCAAAGGTGAGTTATGTTGAAAAATAACTTGTATACAAAAGGTGTAAGTGCATTTTCTTTAGTAACCTTTACAGTTTGTTTAGTAATTCCCCCCTGCTTTCATAACACTAAAAAAAATTGCCATAACTTTAACAAGTGGCATATAAAGCAATTATAGGATAGCCACTCTCACCTTTTAAAAACTCCATTATTTTCCATTTCCTTTTTGACAGAAAACAGAATATAGTGCATGTTTTGAGAATGAAGATCACAAAGAACGTTGTTTATCACTGTTACTGTAGATTCATCTACAGTGTGATGATCAGGAAACAAAACCAAGAGTTTACACTTCCCCACTGGAAATTGCACTCTTTACACAGGGTAAAATTTAATATTTACACTATTTTAGTTCACTTTGTATTAAACAGAGCAAAATTGTAAATTTGGATCAGCTAATTTCAAAGCAGAGAAGAGGCCTATGTCATGCTACAGCTAACTAGTTAATTCATGAGTAGAATTTACAAGTTAATTAGCAATGTCAAGGTTTTTTGCTTTTAGCAACTTTTTTTCAAATGCATAGCATTTTGCTAGATATTTAAATCAAGTATAGGGCTAAAGTTCATATGAATGATGATAATTTTGACCAAGTTTTATGAACTATTTAACAGTTAATTACTTCAAGTTCAGTTTGTGTACAGAAGTGCAAACTTAACAATTACTGCCTTGGTACAATATCTATTTACCATCATATGGTAGAGATTTGTTACAGAGAGAGGACACCTGAATTAGGTGGTACCTGCCCCCACTAATAGATCAAATTGCTTTTACCTGAGAGCATATCTTAGCACAGTTTAAATACACCTTTCACAATTGACTGTTTAAGAACATTTTAAAGAAAGAGTAGCAGAAGGATAAAAATACCAAATTAAAAAAAAAACACAGCATAAGGAACACTGCCATGCTGTAAGATAAATATTCAGCCACAGAAAAGAATCATTGCTCTTTAGAGGTTACTGATGGTTTTCTGCTAATATCCCTGTTTGTGTGTCCTCTTCCTATCACCCCCTAAAAATCCAGCATATTTCAAACCATGCTGGCACCACCTTAGTGCCTAGTCCTGGGCTTACACAAGGAGACAACTACCAGTAACAAGCAGAACTAGAGCTACCAAAAGCCTCAAAACAAAGCAATTTCTCCCTCCCTCTCCTCCCCCAAACCTCAAAGACATGCTTTAATAGTTTGTAACTACATGCACGTTATCCAGAGAGTGCAAGGAGAGTTTAGAGAGACGGATGTTAGAGGGAAAAGAAACAGGTCAGGACATCTGCTTAGTACCCCCAAACCAGGCAAACCTTTGCTCATCTAGCCCAAGTCTCACCAGGTACCAACCACATGCATCACAGCCATCTCCAGAAAACTACCACTGCTCAAATGCCATTTCTTCCCGAGGAACTTGCTGGGCTTCATCATGTTGAAAGATGACTAAGTTTTGGACAGACTTTTCCATGTCTTGCTTTCCCCCCCCTCCCACTTTTACTCATTTTTGGTTCTTTAATGGTACCATCCAAAGTGATACACCCAGTGACACAAGTCAGAACCACATCAAAGGGCAGCTTTCTGGAATACAGAACCACGCGTGATTTCCACCAGCGCCCCAGAGAAAAAAGTGAAGATATCTTGAACCTTCATCTGAAAAGCCATTTTGAAGAGGCACAGCACAACAGCCAGCACTGCTCTACAGCAGGAGACTGACGTCACTACACGCACGATGCTGGCTCTGTCCTGTCCCTTATGCATTCAGAAGTAGCATTTTCATGGTAAGATGCTGAACTTAATCCAATATATGCAAAACCAGCAACAGTCAAAGCAAGTGAGCTGTGTGGATCAGGTGACGTGAGCAAAAGGGCCAGAAAGAAAAGCAAAGTACATAAGTTATTTGCCACAGAGGCAAAAGCCAACTACAGCAAGTGAATGCAAAATTGTGATTTTACTGAAGCTGGTCAAACACAAAGGTAAAGTAAACTTTAACTCAATCTAAAAAATCTTGAAGGGCTCTACAAATTATAAAGATAAATCTTCTAAATCTTTTCCTAAGATTACTTTCTGAGAGTGACAGGGACTTCAACTTCATAGAGTTTAAAAACACGCTACTTACCTGAAGAGAGTTTTGGTCATGATTTCAGTTTAACTGCACAACTGTCATCAAGCAACAGTTATACAAAGGGTGTGTACTCCACAACCCTGGGTAAAAATTTACAGTTCTCTATTGAATGCAGAATTTGGAGTATATTTACATGTCAGCAGTCATTTTGTGTTTAAGAGCAGCCATGGGAGAAGGAGTAGAAATCACATTTACAAAAGTTCTCTCTCAGCTGCATAACAGAAAAATCAAATCTTCTAAATAGAGATGTATGTCAATATAAGGAAACACGTTGTTAATGCAAACAAAATAAGCAGCAGCCCAGAACAAGTTACCAAATAGAATAGGACCTCACCATTGGCTATTGGTACTCAGACCATAACTGAGAAACAAACTTAGTATTTCACAAATAAATGAAGGGTCACTTACTTTTGACTATCGTAACTTAATGTGGGGTGTTGGTGCTTTCAGTAGGGTTTGTTGGGTTTTGGTTTTCTTTGGTTGTTTTTTGTTTGGGTTTTTTTGTTGTTAGTTTTTTTTTTAGAGAGTTTTTTTGTTTGGTTGGTTAGATTTTTTTTTGAGGGAAAGAAGGGACTTGTTTTTAAGAAAAATTGCTTAATGGAATTAAGCATTCTGCTTCACCTTCAAATGAACCAGTATTAGAAGTTTAAGAACAATTTCACACCAGTGCTACTAAACACCAGCATTAAACTCCAAAAAGTTATTTAATGGTGAGCACATAATATTTAAAAGAAAATAAGTCTCTGCTCTGACTTTAAGAGCTGTCCATTTCTCACATGTTTTGTACAGGTTATTAAAAACAACTTAAACACCTGTGCTGTACCATAGAATCCTCCAAACCATTAAGTGTCAGTAAATCTACAGACCACATGTTGAACTCCATGCTTACCATCTTTAGTAGGTATTTGAAATTGAAAAATAATCTGAATTTGTAGACAGTTTTAAATGCCTACCATGCTTTAAAGTTACACATTTCTTAAAGTATCCCACATTAAAAATTTCTGTATAAGTGCAAAATTCATACAGTCAGATAACAAACAAGTATTGAGATATTACAGCAATTCTGTTAGGGTTAAAAGGACTATCTCCTGCTAAAACCAGCAGGGTTTAGCTCTGTCACCAAGTTATGCTGCTTCCAACTACCACCTAGCATTTGCCTAAAGTGAGCTTCTATTAACACACAAAGCTCACCATGTAATAACTCTTGTTGTTGATCAGCACCAGCACCCACCATGATCAATACCACTAAAAGACACTTAGTGTTGAATCCTTCTCACTTGACCCTGCCAAATAGCTCCCTCTGCACACCAGAGAGCTGGTTTTCCACAAAGAATGATGTGGCTCATTCAGGGATCCAGTTCGCTCAATAGGAAAGACCCATGTGCTCTTTACAGCACAGCAGTACCCATCTGTAGCAGGCCAGCCCCTCAATAGCAAGAGGAACCTCTGCAAGTTGGTCTACAATTGGCAAATTCATCTGAAATAATTGTTTCAAAATTTGTAACAGTATTACAAGGCAGAGACAAAATAAATATTTTCCCCCTAATCATTACCTGCTAAAGGTTGCCACAAAACATCCACTGAAAGATTATTTAAAGCATGTTTATCAGAATTTCAGTTCACATCAGGAAAATTACAAGATACAGTTCATATTATAAGTGTAGTCTGTCTTGGAATTAAACTACTACCTGAATTCCTAAAACATCCTATGGAGTATGTTTTTCAAATACAGTCCTAAAGAAATATTGTTTCGAAATTTTTTACTCTAGATGTAGGAGGAAAAATTGAACTACTCTTCCGTGATAACCAGGAAGAAGCCATCACATAGAGACTCTCCCCTACACACATAAACCAAATAACCCACTATCACCAAAATCAAATTTCTGGATGATCTGTTCTGTAACTCTTAAAACGAATAGTTTTTAAAAAAACTCTTGGACCTTTTGTCTTTGCTAGATGTTATACACATTTTCCCTGTCAAAGCTAGAGTAGTTTTGCAGACTCAGTTTCCCAAGCTCCTCCCTGTAGCACGCTAAGGACTTCCTCCAAGGGCAGAAAAGGGGCAGTGTACAGGATCAGGCCCCAGAACAAAAGCTGTTTAGAGCAACTGCAGAGTACAATTCATTCGAGGGGTTGGGTTCCCTCCCCATCCTCCTTACAGCTAGCCCTCTTGTCTATTTATTCCCAGAAAACATGAGTCCTGCCTAAATCCATGCATGTTAGATATTTAACATATAATTCCACATCTAAATAAAACGTTTTCTTTTTTACTTCATCCCTAACTGCTATTTAACATGAAGTTTTGGGAAACTAATTGTGAACCCTACTAATAACTTAAGATTTGTTTCTTTTTCCAATAGGATTTTTTTGTTCACACAGACTAAAATTCCCTCTATCAGAAATTTTGATTTCTGCACCATAATAGTTAAGAGTCCATTAAGGTGAAGAAAGCTCCATTTCTGAGGGAAAAGCTACAAGACTTGTATATTTAACATTTAAAAATAAAGTCAATTCACCAAAACAATAAAGCACTGCTATTTTCACAAAGAGGAAAAATGTATTAGACACATGGTGTAGACTACTTATTTTAAAATAGCGTTCCTAAAGTTCAGCTGAGCATGAAAAGTTAATCTTTCAAAAGTGAACATTCAGCTCCAGTTGTGTTCAAGTGTACCAGTATTAGCAAAAAAAAAAAATCCAACATTTCTATTTTTGTAAGTTCTCCAGATATTTTTAGCTGGTCTCTTCTTAAACTCCAAATTATTTTATGGTAACATAATCCTTAAATGCATGTATGTATATATAAATATACACATACATAGATACATATATATACACATTCTCTTTGAAGCACTTCTCTGCATTATTTCTCACCAACCAGACTACACTCAAAAATTATCAAGATGACAAAAAAATTTAAATGGTGTAAGGCTCTTCCCAGCTGAAGACCTTTCAGTAAGACACTTCCATTTTAATACTTAGTCCCACACTCAAGAAAAGGCATATCCCTCTGACTCACTGTTATCCACTCTCTTCTCGAAATTCTAACTTATAAGTCCAGAATTCCCTGTTTTACCTGTTAGAGGCAGTTTTGCATCCAGATTCACACAAGGACAGTTCTAGTTGATGCTGATTGCACTGCACCATGAAGAGACAGCAATAAGGGAAGCACATTGCTGCTAAGGTTACATTGCACAGGTGACAGATTTTGTACTACAGGTTTCTCTTGTGTCAGTTGCCATGATAATACAATTCCGCAAAATAACAATATTATAACAGAATTTTTCATTCTGCAATTTCAACATGCTTGCAGAAAAAACCTGAACATCTCACCATTTTTGGCTCCACTCTTATTGCCAGTATATGTACAATATTTTAACATTTACTCTAATACTAATCCTAATTAACACACTTTATTTGCTAAGTATCCAACTCCAAACATCAAGTTTTTTTTCTTGGTTGCATGTACGCATCTTTCACCACACAAAAACTAATATTGCAGATCTAAAAAGAAACAAAACTAGAAGAGAATACAATAATATTTTTTGTTAATTACCTGAAATATGCCCAAACACACAGGAGATCTTGCTCCCATGCAGAAACTTTTCAAAAATTCTAGGTGATGAGAAGGCACAACTACCATTGAAGTATACACACAGATAAACATGCCCAGAGAGGCTGGGTAGCACCAGTAAGCACTGAGTTTACTTTTCCCCCAAGCACACCCCAAACTCAGACAGCTGGGGAGATTTTGGATGGCACATTCAACAGTATTTTCTTTATTTGTACAGTAAACACAAGATTCATACAGCAAAGATGCAGGATGGAAAGGTATAAATGTCCATACACTTGGCATGCCCAGAAAAAGAGAAGGATGGAAGCAGCAGACTAAAACTGTAAAACACCACACACAAGTATTTCTGGCAACAATGTCACATTTCTAGACAAAATACGGAAGAGTTATGATTGTATCTTATATTCTAATTGCTATTGAAAGCTAACTCAACATATAATTCTATACTCTTCATCATTTGAGATAAAGAATGCACTGATGTGTAGATAAACATTTTGCATATGGAAACAAAATGAGAGAACACACATTAAAAAAGAATCAAGTTTAAGCACTCCAGAACTACACAAAAACCTCAATATTGCTAAGTGCCTCAATCCTATTCAAATTTTTCCACCTATCCCTTTTCCTCTGTAAAACATGAAGTTATCCTTCTTAGATTTTACAACATTTAATTTTTGCACCCATTCTCCATCTATTTACTAATTCTGAATAATCAAATTCCAAGAATAAGTTTGACTCTCAAATTAGAAGAAAAAAATCCCACATTATTATTGCCCTGTGCTCATGATCACTGAGCCTATGCGAGGATGAAATCACCAGAAAAAGAGTTTTCAACTGTGCTCCTTGGCACTATGCATTTGTTACCACCATCTCGAGAGGATAAAATCCTAAAAGCTAAGATATTAAGGAGAGGAACAGGTTTAAGGAGTGAAGAATCTTTTTTCTGAGGTTCCCTGAAGTGCTAGCCCTGTCTGTGGTTAAGTGTTAGGTGAGTTTTAATTCCACCTGGGTTGCTATCTCATGGCCAG
Source organism: Bucco capensis (assembly GCA_013396975.1). Lineage (NCBI taxonomy): Eukaryota > Metazoa > Chordata > Aves > Piciformes > Bucconidae > Bucco > Bucco capensis. Next base: position 1,824,484 of record VWZO01009494.1, on the reverse strand, counting down.
TATGGGAAGCTTCTTGTTTTCTGTTAGGCAGGTAAAATCCCAGGCCATTTAAGAATTTTTTAGGTCAAAACTAAGCATTTGAAATCCACCCAGTAGCTAGCCAGAAGCCATAAAAGGACTCCAGCACTGTAGAGATCTATGTTGTGCACTTAAAAGAGCAACTGAAATGAACACAGCCCCATTTTACAAAAATACCACCTTCAAGGTCTCAAAAACATGGAAAATGTTATTACCCCATGCTTGAGGGGAAAAAAAGGAGAAATAAAAATTTAAACATTTCCTGATTATATTTTACTATTCTTGAATTACACTTCTAAAACATGATTTTTTATTCCACCGCTTCAAAATTCACTGTATCTACACATAATTGAATGTCTGCTACAAATAGGTTTTCAGAATAACTTCTATTAAGGGAAAGTAGCAAAAAGAAAGCAGGATGAACCTTTCAGGTTATGTATTTAAAGATGTATTTCATGTACAGCAGATTACCTTAAACTACAACAAAAAGGGATTTTTTTTTAAATAATGAACAACATGAGTTATAAAAATTAAATTTCCAACAACATAAGCTAACACAGCGAAAAATTATCTGTTCTTGCCTACATAGGAATCACCACAACTATCCAGGTTGGTTTCTACTCCAATTGTAAGCTTTCGAAGATTATTTTTTTAAAGAAAAAAATAATTTCTTGTTCTCATCTGCAAAAATAAATGTGGAAACAGAATAAAAACCTGAAATCACTATCCAAAGTTTCAACCCTTTACTCTCAAAGCATTCCAGTTTGGATCCAGATGTAGTCTCCACCTCTTTCCATAGAAAAGAGCACAAATACAGCTAATAAATGACACATTTCATATCATGTCTTCCTACAGTCAGCATGTTTCTCTCTGCTTGATATTTACAGAAGCAAAACTAAGAAATTAGTGCCACTAAACTATTTTTTTTGTAACTGTGACCACTGTAGCCACCATACACACTTTAGCTTCATGAAGCCATTTCCTACCACATTATACTGAAAATAAGCAACAGTCTAATGCCTATCCAGCAGATGCCCATCCAACAGCGTAAGGCTCACTCCCTGGAACAGAGATGGTTGCAGGAGGGATTTGGGGCCTATTTTCCTCAAATCAGCCTTCAGACACTTCAGCATTAGCAGTGAAGCATAGCTTGCTAAAAGGTAACATTACCTACAAGGTACCCCTTTGCTGTCCTCTCCTGCTCCTCTCCAAAGCAAACCCTCCAGAAGAGATAAAGTGAATTTATTCTCCTAACAAAGAGCCCTTGAGGTGACAGGGGGGAAGGAGGGAAGAAAATAACCTACTAATTGAAGAAATATCTCGTCATTACCACAATTGAGGTGTTGTGAGCATTCTAGGCACCTGAAGGCCCCAGGAGCAGGCATGGTAGACCAGGTCTGGGTGGGAAGCCCACCTGGACAAGGAAGCCAGGAGCTTGCACCAGGCACAGCCCCAGGTGCCCGGAGTTAGCGCCTGCCCTCCCCCCTCACCACGCACAAGTGACATCAGGGCCATTTGAATAATCAGATTGCAGCATACATCGCCTTGTGAGATACCAGCTGCTCTTGGATTGCTGCGAGGTAGTACCCAAAGCCTTGTGCCACAAGTTCCATGGGCACGGGCGCACGTACACCATGGGCTGCCACCATCCTCCTCCAGCATTGCTGCTTTGCAGGAAGAAAACCCATCTAAGCAGTGATGGTGACTAACAGTGCCCTGCCTTCCCTTCAAGAGGGTGACTAGCAATGAGAATTACTACAATGCCTACTCCAACTTTTTCAGAGTGACCTAAACCTTTAAACATTGCAGTAGCCTTCCTCCATACCAAGGGGTCTGAATACAGAAATGCTGCATTCCTTTGGCATTCCCTTGAGATTTCAATAGTAAGTCAGAAATCTACTTCGAGCTTATAAAATACTTTGCACCTCCCCCAAAACAATTCTCCACCCTTCTATCAAGGAAACCTTGACCAGACCCGTCTTTCAAACACAGTGTATCCCCTTGTCTGTTTTTAAAGGCTTCCAGGGGGAGGGAAGACAGAAAGCCACATAGAAGGCTCTCTCCTTCCTTTCACAGCAGGTAGGAAGGTAATTTTGCAAACCTGGGTGTGCCCACTTCAAATCTGGAGATCCAGCAAGGGCTGGAATGCAGTGACTACTGGTCCCAAGAATTTCACTGTGAGCAACAAGCCAGGCACAATCCACCATCTTCTAGAGTAAGTTCAACTTTATGGCAACCCTAGCTGACATCACCTCTTGACCTTCCTTTATGTGACAAGGATATGGATTACCAAACCCTTTCCTCCCATGCACCTCAGCCACCTCTGGAGAAAGATACCCACAAACTACCTCTACTAGTGATAACATACACACACTGCTAAAAAAAAAAAAAACCCCACAAACAAAACAACCAAACCATTTTTAAGGAGGATCTAGGACTCTGCATGAGGCAGCCTCAAGCAGCAGAGGTCAATACAAAGTATTGAATCATTTCAGTGCACTGCAAAAAAACTTTTGCTCTTATGAAGTAATCATTTGACCAGACTATTAATTGTACACTCATGCTGAGAGACAGACATACTTGACACATTGACTTTTTTTTTCTTAAATGATGTCACTTCTCTAACTGCTATCTCACACACTGGAGCACATTGGGCTCTCTGCAAAGTGCTCTCCAGCAAACACACTGGGTGGGCCTGGTGAGCAACACACACCCCCCCAACCCTGCTGCCTTTACACCTTCCCTTTGTGTAAGGATACAAACACTTCAAGTAAGTTACTTTGAAAGCACCTTAATAACCAGTTTCACCAAAATAATGTTTGAAACTGTGGTTTTGCACATACCTAGCAACTCTAAATATATGCCCAGTAAGCAGTATTTATAGAGACATGGAAAAAAATCTCCAACTTTTTGACCCTCCCAAAAAAGTACTGGACATCTATAAAACAAACGAGAGAGTCACTGTTACATATAGAGGCCACTGAACAAATTTTGAATGGCTTTCTGTGTTTGATTTTGGGAGAGGGGGAACATGAACAAAGGGAAAGGAAGTGCAGTTATGAGAAATGCAATTTAGTTTTCTGTTAAACAGCAGTATAAATCTGAACTATATCTAACACATTCCAACATGATACTGCACAATAAAAAGTGTTTTAACAAATAAGGGCTTTGGGAGAAGAAATATAAGTACCCCAATATGATTACATTTGCCACTTTTTCAATATGCCTATGTATATGTAGGCAATATATGCCTAGAAAAGTGCTTAAGTCCAGTGCAGAATACTTTTCAAGAAGTTACAGGCAGATGCATGTTTCTGATAGTTGATAATTCACAAATAAAAAAACATGCTACCCAATATGAAGAATGGACTTGTACACCATTTCAGCTGATGGCTGAAAGGACAGGAAAATACATTTAAACACATTAAACAATGATAAAAAAGGGAGAAGAAACCAATGATTTTAAATTTATGAGTGAAGTGTATTTGTTTTCAGCTTCATAAATAGAATACTACTTGTGCAAGCTTAAGGCTAATAAGCATGATAATAAATTTATTCACTGCAGAGACTAATAGGAAATTACCAATGGAATTTTCTTCTTAAACCTAAAAATGTACTCTGTCTACAACAGTATTTTTAATATACAAAAGATCTAAAAGATAGGCTAGTGTGTATCTAAACCATGTATCTTGTATATTTAATGAGAAAAAGCACAAACAGCATATTACTTGACCATGAAAAGTATCAAATATATAAAACCATGAAGACTAACATGCTATGAATTAGTCCAGACAGAGGTTCCCCCTCCTTAATTAGAGTAAAAATTCTCCATACTTTCTCAAGGGAAGCTTTCCTCTAACACTAAATAGTGATGAAACTTCTAGTTCTCTAAATACCAAGATACATTGCCCATCAAGATAGCCAATTCACCCTTCCAAACCAAAAATTTTACAAAGAACACACTTCTAAAAATAACCCTGAAATAGTAGAAACTCCTTTTAACAAAGTTACATAGACAGACATACTTCCCAGATTGAATAATGGAGTACAGGAACAAGCACGTGGAAAGTTTGATCTATTTTGCTTTTAGTCTCTAGTGCATGCCAGGTTTTCTATGATCTAAATATTTCAGAAAGAAGCAGGCTGAATTGCTATAGGCAGTGTCAAAAAATTACTCTGCTTTCTTGCAGGTATTCCTTCTTTACATAAGGCCAAACAAAATTACTGCCTTGCAAAAATTAAACATACATTTAGAAATTAAAGATGCATAAATCCTGTCCTTATTGGGAAGAAGTCATTCCCTTGCTGCTTCTATAGAGCAGCTCAAAACCATTGCAGAAAAAAATCCTCTCAAATACAGATGATACTTCTACCACGTGCCTATAAAATGCTGCAGACTCCAACATGGCAGGATAAAAAAAAAATACGTATGCATAACAGTATATTTACAAGACGCTTTTTGTGGCTAAAGCAAAGCTCTTGTGCTTGCCCATTACATACATTTCATTTCCTGCTAACACCCAGATTTTAACACTTCTCACAGAACTTTAAATTTTAAAATCTTCACGATCATTTGCCACAACACTGTAATAACTTGCTTCTCCCACAGAAAGGCTTTTTTTTTTTAATTATTTTAATAAACTAAATACTACCACTGTTGCCTGGCCAAGACATTACATTAGGAATACATAGGGTAATTCTAGAAAACCCCCTAGGACAGCAGCACAGGGTGCACGACTGTGGGTTTAAGGACATGGTCCATTTATCTACAGGGAAGAGGAACACAGAACTAAGCATTTTTTAAATTGCTTCTCACTTGGTAACTGGCGGGGAAGGGGGGGATGGGGGTGCAAAAAAAAAAAAAGAGAAAAATAAATTACCTTTGTCTTTTAGGGACTGAATGCTCAACTTCTATGAGTTTCCCATGCAGCTCCACTTTACCTGCAAAGATAAAAAGAAAGGAGAAAATATTGGAACGCGGCTGTGCGTCCCCCGCTCTTCTTCGTCTCCCGGAGCGGGTTCATAGCGGTATAAGGCAGAAAACGGGAGCGCAACATGTTAGCTCATTCATCGGCAACCCGAGCACCGGCGGAGCGGGCAACGGGCGCCCGGGAAGGCGACACAGCCCAGCAACAAGCTGCTACCGAGCTAGGGCTGCCCTCGGCGGGGCCCCTTCCTCCCCCCCAGCCCCGAGCTCAAGACGACCCGTGTGCGGGAGCCAGGCTCGGCCCGCTCTCGGGAACGGAGAGTGGAGGCTTCACCGCTCCCCGCGCCGCCGCCGGGCCTCCAACTTCGGGCGGATTTGTGCGCGGAAGCGTGCGGGAAGGGAGGCGAAAGGAGACACCGAGCACAGCTCCAGTCCATCTTTCCTGAGGAAGCCTCACCCAACAGAACTCCGCGAAGCCGCTTCACGCGAAA
>VWZO01009494.1:1541151-1813162 GCA_013396975.1 Bucco capensis | reverse complement strand
GGGGGGGTGGAATCAAGTAGAGGAGTAAAATGGGGCAGGAACTCAAGCATGACATCCCTTTGGTGGGAGCAATGAGACCCTCTTCTCCAGAATGTGGTTTCTCTTAAGAGTGCAATAGTGGTGTTTTCAGCTAGCAGTATCACAGGATTATGGTGAATTCAGCCCCAAGACCTTCCATATATTGAAGTTATCAAGAAAGAGCATTAAATTTGGGGGTTAATACCTGGTACTGGTTAGATTTTGATGCCCAGAGTTCCTTCCAAGTAGCCATTATTTATTAATAAGAAAAAAAAAAATCTCCATCTCTCTTTCTCTGAAAATTCTGGTGTAATGCTGGCCTTTGAAGAAACTCTGCAGCATTTTGGCTTTAATATTTTAAAAAATGATCTAAATTAGGGGATTTTTGTTACATTAAAGCAAAACTGGAGATCTCAGTTGCTGAAATTTCATAGCTTATATTTTTATTTTGTTCTAATTTTGTAGAATATCTTAAGATATATTTATTTTGTTGCCTGAGGTTGGTAAGAATTCATTGCCTTCCACTTCAGGCAATAGTTTGGCTTAGATTTTGGTTATGTCTTTTACAAATTTAATCAGGAATTGTGTCTTCCAATTTCAATGTAAAGTTCATTAAAATAGCTGTTTAATTTGGTCATTAATACATGTATCCTGAGAAGAATGTGGTCTTCAATGTTTGTATTCAAAAATGTGTTTTCCCCACAAAGTATATATTTTATGATTTGCTACTTACTACTTTTTTCAAGATCAGAAAGCTATCTAATGTTAAATACAGTCGAGTTTTTGTTTCTGCTCTGTTTCTTAAGCAGACTGGAGAGTTGAGTTTGAGTTATAGTATATGGCAATTTTAAACTACCTGTGAGGTTGAAGGCTGAGTTGGATTATTGGCTCCTCCTGCAGACATTAGTGTTTATATCTGAATAATTTCATTAAGTCATTTCAGTTATTCTTTATCTGGTTTAAAATAAATTAGGCTTAGTCTTTTGTGTTCCTCATGAAAGCCACAGCATATAACTGTTTCCTCTACAATGGTTACTTTAATATATTATATATATTTTTAGGTATAAAATGTCAGGGAACTTTGATTACAAGAGAATTATTTAGGTAGGTATTGTCAGTATAAAATGGCTGTCATAATCTTTTTATATAAGGAAATTTCTGTCCCCCTACCCCCAAACCCATGGTTCTCTTGCAGTTAATTAGTCAATAAAATTTGACCTTTTTTTTTTTTGAAAATATTTTATGTACAGCCCAGTTGTTTCTGATAGTATCTAAGTAAATAACTAAAACTTCTTCAAAATAAGTATTTAAGTAGAAGAGAGATCTGTAAAACAAAAATCTCCTGCAACCTCATAAGGCATAGCCTGTAAAAATAAATGCAAATCTTAGTCTGATAAACTTAAAGTGCATATTCATGCTAATTAATTCCTGTTTTAAAGCTCAATTTACATCTCAATTGGGCAATCCTTGATACAACTGGAGGCACACAAATATGTCTTAGTCTAAGTAGTAGTTTGTAGAATTTCAGATTTAAGTTCCTGTAAAGTTTTGCAACACTAAACAGTTTATCTGAGCTTTTAAATGCTTTTAAACTACTACTAAAACCAAAGTTAAAAAATCAAGTAGGAAAACAGGAAATAAATTATATGTTTAGGTAAGCCTAAGTCTGAAAGTCTAGTTTGAAGCTATTTTTTTGCAAGTCTGCTTTGAGCCCATTGTTTGAACGTATAGTTGCGCTGTAGGAGTGAGTCTGAGCTTGCAGAATGCACACTAACAAAGTACCATAATGGGGTCACAGAGGCCAGAGAAAAAATCCAGCTTTCTTGCATCAGACCTGTGATAAAGCCCCAGCCTGTCTGTAAACAGTCAGTGAAATATTCTCATAGGCAACAGCTAGAGGCAAGGCTCATACCCACCTTATTTGCCATAAGTTAACAATGGAAAAATATAGTCAAAGTTGTGCTAGCAAAGAAATGCCAAAATTTGTTTATTTTCGTTCTTTGGGTGAAAAAAAATAAAGTTAATTGCATTCTTCAGACTGCTTTCTTACTTTAAATGATGGATGCAGGAAAATTCAGAATTGTTTCATATGCCTTTTTTCTAACTTTGTGTGCATTTCTAGTATTAGTACTTAGTGTTGAAATCCTCGTTTGGAACTGAAATATGGTTCCAGCCAAAATATTATCTTAATTTTTTTCAAAACAAAAAAATCCAAATATCAGTTCTGATGGCAATGAAACAGACATAAAGTAACTTAACTGAATTGAGTGTTCAAGTTGCTTGATTAAAACCTGAAATCCAGGAAATTTTAGTTAAACTTCCTGCAGCACTGGCAAGTTAGTAAAAGTAGAGCTTTCTCTCTTAAAGAAAAAAATCAAAATAGTTAAATCTGTATTTCTAAAACAATAAGAATAAATGGAGATGTTTCACATCAGTAGTATTGTCTAATTATTTGATTGAATATGATTTTTTAATATCCTTACTTTTAAATTTTAATTAAAACACTTTTAATGCTGACCTAAGCTTTAGGAAGCTAAAATTAGCCCAAATACTGCTACTTTTCAATGTGCATATGTTTTCAGCAAATTGTGGCTATTTTACTTCGAGAAAAAGAAAAAAAAAAAGTGTGGGCAGAGGGGGTTCAACAGTGGAAAGAAGAACACAAAAGTGTTTCCTGTCTCACTAAGTCAAAGGCCAACAGGTGCCTGCTCAGTTTCTTAGGAAATCCCTCCCTGGCCTGGCTAGAAGGTTATACTCATGAGCTGCAAATGGGATTTTCAAATGCTGGCTTTTGAAGAAACAGAACAAACTAGATCAGCTTTCTGGATGCAAATGCTGTCAACCAAATTTATGGTTTTCCCCATGTCCTGGAAGTAACTTGCAGAGGTTCAAAACTAACTTGGAAGTGGTTCATGGGTGTACTCCGATGAGAAGCAGCAAAATGTCATGTTTCAAAGTGCAGTTGCCTTAATAATTAGGAAAGAGGGAACAACAATTTTCCAACAAGAAAAATACACTTTGCCCCATACATGCTTCTAGACAGCTTAGAAACTCTTTTGAGTAGAAAGAGAAAACTTGACAAATTGTAGCCTAAGGGAAGATTTTGTTTTCCTTTTAAATTATGAGTGAAAAAGATACGAGGTTTTACACCTGAAATCCCCACAAGAACCCTATTGTATAGACATGCACAGTTTCTATCTGCTGCAAGTAAAGTTGCAATTGATTGTTTTTATTCTTCTAAAGAAAGATGTTGGGATTTGTTTTGTGGTGTTGTTTTTTGGTTTGTTTTAAATGTTGAACATATTGTTGCAAACTTATAGCACAAGACATCGTATCTGTGCATGCATAGTCTCATCTTAAAACTTCTGCTGAGCCTGGTGAAGAGGCAAAACAAGCCAGAACTTGCTTTGCAGTTCTGAAGTTGTAGGTCAAGCAGTGGAAAGCTCTAAACACCTTTGAGATCTGGTTATCAAATAACTGTTTATGGTTGTAAAAAATCATACATGTAGAACCCATATTTAAAATTTAAGAATATTTACTAAATCCAGGATTTATTTTCAAAACTTGAATTTCTAAATTAATTAAATAATCTTTTCTTTCAGTTCTGCAATGCATTTCATAAGCATATAGTTTTCCTCCTGTATCAATTTTTTTTCTTCCTGAAGTTTTAATTTACTATTATTTTTTTACCAACACATTTTCTGGTAAGCTTTTTTAATTTGTAATCTCAAAACCAACTTTATAGATGATATCTTTATTAGTATTATTCAACTTCTTTTTATACATTTTAAGGATACACACATTCTTAATTCCTGAACAAGTACATTTAAATTTAAGAAATAATCTTAAAAAACCAAGAAACAGTAACAGAGAAAAACATAAAGGGGTGTGGTGGTGTTTTGTGCTAGAGATTAAGCATTTCTTGCAGTTAAATACTGAATACAACATTTAGTCTTTCCAGATAATCCATTCTTTTCCTTAACTCTTTTTATATGATCCTTGAAATAAATTGGGAATAAGTTTCAGATATGGTGATACACTGTACTCCTGATTGCATTAGAAATCCCCATCAATGACTAATCAAGTCATTCTCACTCCTTGCCTTGGAAAGAGAACCTGCATCATATCTATTTGCTATTTTAAACTGTGATCTTTATGTAACTAAATTAAACAGAAAACAGCACCAATAGAGAATATACCAAAACAAAATCTTATACCCTTTCAACTATGGTCAATGTTCTCTCTTAAGAGCAAAGAGTTGTCCTAACATGAATTCCTTTCTAGCAAATTTCCTTTTTGAAGAGTTCAACAGTTCTCAGGAAAAAAGCCCAAGGGGTAAGAAATATGCTGGACAGACGTGGTGGGGCTGCCTTTGACTGGAGCCACCAAGCCAGAGAGAAAAATAGAGCAATAGTGGCCAGTGCAGCTCATTAGCATCACAGATGAAATTCTGCCTTTTCTTTGAGCATGCAAAACATCTGCCTGTAGGAACAGAGAGCTACCCTTTGGGAATGGGAGAAATCACCGCTTTTCCACTCACCATGTAGTATTTTTTCAAAAAGGACGGGCATGCCTCAGCAATGGAGTCAAATCTACACTGGTACTGTGGGTGTGAGTGGCTTCAGTATGCCATTTTAATTCGAAAACATAAATTTTCTATACTCTTGAGTTACTATGGAAGTCCTTGGATAAGAGGGTGGTTAGGAACCTGCACTACCTGCTAAAACCCAACTGATTTAATGGCATTTACAAGCCCATAAAACGAGTTCTGCAGACACATAGCCAATCTAACAGATAATTTAGGGGCACTAGTGGAATTTGGGTGGTATATGTCAGTGCCATCCTTCTGCAGCCAGGGCTTTGAACAGAAAGCTCTTTGAGGTGTATTCAATTCAATACATCCAGTTTAGTAGGTGGGGCATTGACTACAAGAACCCTAGAGTGTGTTCAAAACATTAGTGAAGAGGCTTTTAAAATTAATAAATGACACTTTCCCCTCCCCTTTTCCCCTTTGAGGGAATAGCTGCTGCCTAACAATTAGTTAAGAAGGCTGCCAGAGCGTCAGGGGAGCAGCTTACCTGGGGAGGTTGAGCAGAGAAGACATCTTTCTGTCTTGGGAAGGGAAGGGCTGGGTGAGGCAGAGCTGCACCAGAGCTAAACCAGCAGATGCCAAGGGTTGGTGTTGCTCTGGACTCCTTGGGAAAGCAGGAACGGTGGGTGAGAGCAGAAGTGGGGAGCAGGGCTGCTGGGGTCAAAGGTGGCTTTGGGGTTGTCGGGACAGTTCACGGGATCACCTTCAGGCTCCCTTCCTCTCCAACAGCAGTCAGATGCTTTATGGGAGGGGTTCGCGCACCGACAAGGCGTGCGACGTGTAGCCCGCGGCCGCGGTGGTGCAGCGGAGTCGAAGGCAGTGGGGATCCCCATGCCTCCCTGCCCCCGCGGCTCTGGCTCCGTCTCCCAGACCCAGCCCGCCGTGGCCGTGGGCCGCCAACTCCCGCCGCCACCCGCACAAAGCCAAGCGAACCCTTCCCTTCCAAACATGGCCGTGGGGCTGCGGGCGGGCTGCGGGCGGCCCCGGGGTGCCTGCTGGCCCGCCGGCCCTGACCGACGGATAGCTGCGGGAGCACCGGCACGGGGAGGACCCAGGGGACGCGCCTCCGTGCCCGCCCCCCCGGGGTTCCCCCTCGCCGCTCCTCCTCCAGCTGCCTGCTGCTCTCCCATCCCCCCTCGCGCGCCCCATGCCCCTTCACACCCCACCGAAACGCTTTCCCAGCCCCCAGCCCCTGCCCGCACTGGCTGCCCGCGCCGGGGCCGGGGGTGGGGGTGGCAGATTGCGGCGGGGGGCCCCAGGCTGGAAAAGGTCCGGGAGGGCAGCAGCTACTGGAGAACAGGCACACGGTGCCTTCTGGACGATGCTCCTTTGCAGTAGCCACAAAAGATCAAGCATAAAACCAAGAGAGATCCTGATTTCAAAGCAGCGGGAGAAGGGAAGACACCAATACTTGCCTTTGCATTGACCTCATGGAAGGTGCCCTAACCTCGTTGTCAAGGGAAATCCAACAGGCCCCCACCCCCAAATGTTTTAGCCTGTGCATGCTTTACATTAACAATTCACAATTGGTTCTATACATATTTAAATAGGGACATTATTAAGATTGTGCCTATTCAGATATATGCCCCTAGCAGGGGTGCTGGATTCTCTTATTCTCTTATTTTCTTTGGCTGTGGTCTTGAACAGAAGATAGTGGAGACAGAGGAGGAAGAGTGTGTACATGTGTGGTTCCCAAGAAAGTGGATATTGCATCTCTTCCTAGATAAAACACACCATCCTTCCCAAGTACTGCAGGTAAATTTGATCTTAGAAAGACTGTTTGTCTTAGGAAATTATTTTCAGAGCTTTTCCAAAAGCCAATGGGAATAGTGTAGCAATTGCCAAAGCAGAGAGCAAGTCACCTTGTGGGAGCTGTACCCAACAAGTAGGCTAGATTCACCATGCCTAAGGTACTGTCACAGTCACTGTAGACCTGCTCAACATCTCTTTTTTTTCTATAAAATGCAGTCTTATCCTCCTTCATGACTCACATTCACATTTTCGGGGCAACAGGATCTTTACTGTTCAACATGGGTGGCTAGTCATGAAGTTTGATGCGTATTTACACAGAAAAAGTGTGACAATCCTCTGGTGTTCCTTATTTTCATACTCATTGTCTACTCTTCTTTGACAAACTCATAGCCATGTCTTTCCTGTTCCATCTGGATTTTTTCCACCCTGCTTCCCTTTTCAACTACTGACCTTAAGCTCCCACCCATTTTTCTTTCCCCAGCTGTTATCCTCTCTCTTCTGGTCTCTCTACCTGCCTTCCTCCCCTCTCCTCCTTACTGAACAGTATTTTGTGCCTCCATCCCTCTGTTTCTTAAGGAGAATTTACTACAGTCCTGTTGTGCATCAGTACCCATGTCCTGTGGCAGGACTTTTATACTATCTCCATCCTGATCCATGCCAGAAGGCTCAAGTCAGAAAGTGAAGTCTTCTGTCAGGATTTCTACAGACTACATTTATACAGACCATTGATGCCCGGAAAGCACTGTACAGGGCACTGCTTTCTACCTGTACACCTCTTTGAGACTTTCCCACACAGGAGCTAGTGCAACACTTGTTCCATCAGCACAAGTACGATTGTGCTTAAGGCAGTGAACTACGGGGAAAAGCACTCCTCATGCCTCTGTAGGTTTCCTCATTTGCAGGCTCCCACTTGCCTCTGAGAATAGATTTAGTGGAAGTCAGGGTTTGCTTGAGCCATACTGCTGCTCTAGGGAAACCCTGTGTGCTCAAATCGGGTTTTGGAGAGGGCAGAGAAGCAGCAGGACCAAGGAGTGGTGAAAGACTGGTTCAATATAACATGCTTGAGCAGTCCCTTCGGGGGATTGTTCTTCAGAAACAGCACTCAGATATTTTACAGCTCTGTTTTGATGACTGATCTCCTGTGAGTAGGACTCCAGCAGTGGTAATGTCTCACCAGAGGTTTGGGTGGAGCAGCTGTGGGCTCAGGGAACTAGCCCCAACAGAAAAACTGGGGTCAGCATGCTCTCAAGCTCAGGCAAATGCTTGCTACAGCAGAGCTGTTTTCTGGCAAGAAGTTGGCACTATGTTGGGGAAGAAGAAGTGCAGACCCTGAGCTGAGAGGAGGAAGTTAAAAGCAGATGAGATCTTTGTGGGTTTGCAGTAACTGATGTCTGACAGGAAGAGCAAATTCATGCCAGAATAAAGGAAGGAAAAAAACGAGGAAGGCAGTAGTGAAAAATCCATATTGTATGTTCAGCAACTGAAGAGTCATCTGACTCCAGGAGAAAAACAATGTATCTATTGCAAGAAGAAAAATAAGACTATTTCCGTAGGTTCCTCTGAAACTGAAGTTTTGCTCCTTTATTATTGTTAACCCTTTAAGACTTTAAACATCACCTTCTCCTTTCTGCAGATTTCTTCACTGTTTTGAAATTTTACAATTTCCATGGTTATCGATTTAAATGTTAATAGTTAGTACTTAACAAAATGCCATACAAATGGATTCATCACAAGACAACTTTCTGTAATGAGAAGTGTCACTGTAGCTGGAGGTGAGGAGGTGACTTAGTTCCTAGTGTTGTAGAGAGACAAGGGGATAATGAAAGGGCTTGGCATGTAGGGAAAGTCCTAGCATTGGTTGTGGAAAGTGGACCAGGCAGAAAGCTCCAGGTAGTATCATTCACTGCCAGAGGTGACTTCTTAGACAAGTATAACATCTTCTGCATCTTCATCCTCCTCAATCCCACTGTCCTCCATATACAGCAGTCACAAAATTTCCACAGCCACCTGCTCTTACCACAGTGTAATCTCCCCCTGGTATGCCCCAGAGTTTCCTCTCTCCACAAGCTGTTGCTCTCCATGTTCTTCTGTTCTATGTCTCCTATATACCTTTCCTTTCCTTTTTCCTTCTAGCTTCTTTAGCAATTTCCTGAACTACTTCCAAATTTTCCAGTTTGTGCTGCTGTCTTTAGCTCTGCAGCTTGTTTTCCCCTGTCCTTGCCCATGGTCCATTACGGTTTAGCAAAGCAATGAGAATTCTTTCCTTACAACTCTTTTCTCTCTTTGCTTCTGGTGCGTTTGCTATTCTTCCTATCACTGAAGATCATAAATGCCATTCACATTTTGCCACACACCTGGATGAGCAGCAAATCCTGCCTATCTAACTGTCTTTTCTACATGACACTTATCTTCCATGTTTGTCAAGGAGGAACTGTATTTTGAGTATAAAAGTGATACTGATTTAGATAATGCTCTGTCTTGTTAGAGAGGAAGACCACCTCCCCAGGAAAGGAAGGGAATCAAACTGGAGTCTTCTCTGATTAAGCCTGACCTAAGGCACCTGGTGAAATTTTGGAAATTCTTGTCTAACTCTTCAGAGTCCCACTACATTCCTCCTGATTAGTAGAAGATTATGGGAAGTTTTTTGTATGGATATTACCATCAAGAAAGTAAGCAGGCAGCGCCCTTCAGTGATCAGTTGTCATGCTGATATTTAAGAATTCAACTCATAAAATTATCACTATAGCCACAAAGGGTCATCTTTTTCATCCAGAAGTCAGAGAGGAGACTGTAACAAAAAGACCTTGGCAGTGTTTGGAGCTGTCAGAGTTTTAGGGCTGCTTCTTGCCTAGGGCTGGTCCACACTGCTTTTCAGCAGCAAACAAATCAAACAGCTGCTCAGATGCATTGGGTTGCCTCTGACGTGCCTTCAGTAGAAGGCAGCGAGACACCACAGTGTAGTTGTGGTGGAACTAATGAGCTAAAAGTGGAAAACAGGAGGAGACAACAGCAGGTGGCTTTAGCAGGCGGGAAAATGAAGGTTTATATTTCCACATGCCACAGAGGATGATTTTAGTTATTCGGGTAGGTATTCGAGTGGAAATCCTCTCAGCCACTCTCCAGGCTCAGCAGGAGACAAGCAGAGATGCTGCTCATAGACTTTAGTTCCCTCCTCGTATCCATTTCACCAGTCCCCATGGGGTAGGTACATGGGTGTTGAAGCCCAGAGCTGAATCCATTGACAGCTGCTCTTGGTTCAACCAGAGACGATAGCAGCTCTCTCCCTCAGTTTTCCTAAGCTTCCCTATGCAGTGTGCTGTGACAGAAACAGCAGCCAGGAGTTACTTTTCCCTTCAGAAGCTGTAGAAGGAGTAGATTTCATCTTTGAAACACAGACTTTGCCATAGACAGACATACTTTTATCACCTGTAACCCATAGGGTGACAGGTGGAAGTAGATCACAAGCACAGCTCCTCCTCAACACTGTGCAGCTGGATAAGCTGGAAGAGCAGAGGACAGAAGCCAGGTACTCCTCCTGACTGGGACAGGGATTGCTGTGACATGCACGACAGCAGTTGGAGGGTTGTAGGTCTGCCCTAGGCTAGTAGGAAGCCCAGAAGGGCAAGGAGCATGAGCTATCTCCAGCACTCCCAGGGACACTTTCCCTGAGCCCTCTCCATCTATATGCTTTACAGGACAAAAGAGAAGGAGTAAGAAAACAGAATGTGTTGCAGGAAAATTCAGGGAGCAAGTTTTTATAGAAGCTAGAGAGGCTTCTTAGAGTATCCCTGTGATATGGATGATTTTCCTGCCCATCAAACACCTAAGTAACTTTGTCCTCATAAGCCATTCCAGTTGCACCTCTGGAACCACATTATTCCTGTAAAAGAGTGTGAAGATTTTGCCGTGATGTTACTAAAGGGGAACTCCTGTACAAAAGTCACCTGCAAAAAACAGGTATGTTTCCAAAATTGTGAAGCTGGCAATTGCACCTTCACAACACTCAAGCAACATGCAGGGTATTACTGAGGCAATCCTGTGCTTCTTCATTCTTCTGCCAAAAACATTTAACGTAGGGAATGAGTTTTGTGTAAAAATGCATAGCTCACAAGGGGGATACCTTAAATGCTTGGATTGTCAGCAGTTTTGCTTGACATCACATGATGCAGTGGCTGAATGGGGTGTGGAAGCCACAGAGCAAACGTGTTTCAGCTCAGGAGACAAAGAACAGAGGTGGGAAGCCATCAGACCTGTTCTACTCATCTTCTGCTAACCCAGCCCAGCTCATCCTCAGGGTAACACAGACTATCTGTGTGGAGAGACAGAGTGACACTGTCTCCAAGGGGATATTTGGTAATTTGGACTGCTTTTTTAAGGAGGGTAACACCTATGACACCTTGGAAGCTTGCTGTTTAAAAATATGGTACAGTACTTTTTTCAGGGCAGAGAAGGAATAGGCAGAGTTGAGATGAGTCTCTAAGAGTGATTACTGCAGGTAGTGTGGACTCTGAACCAAGTCTTGTCTTTCAGAGGGTTACTATGCTTCATATAAAATAAAAATCTTCTGCTTAGGATGGCTGAACCTCACGAGCTTTATTTAAAAATAAGAACATAAATAAACAGTACACTTTGTTTTGCCATACTCCCTAATCTATTGCTCTAGTGAGCCAGAAGAAGCTGCAGTTGTCTCCAGGAAGTGTGTGGTGGGATACATTCCTGCTCCCACCCTCCTCCTTTCTTTTCACAGCACCTCTGTTTCAGCAGATTCAGTTGCCACAGGGTTTTACAGAAACTGCACCTATTTAAGGAGAAAGGGAGTCACCTTTAACATTTACTTAAAAAACAGGTATCACCAGATGTTCCAGTCAAGAAAAAGACCAACATGCATTTTAAAAGATCAGAGAGGATCCAGACTGGAGCAAAGTTTAGTCCTACTTGGACATGCAAAAGCTAGGGTCTTGCCCCTGGTGACCCATGGAGTGCTGGATAGTAGCTCAAATCACAGCCACTCACTCTTGCTGTCTCCTGCCTGGAAGGATGAGTCCCAATTGCTACAGACTGTCAGCGAGTTTCTGACCACAGAGTTGGGGAAGAGACTTTTTTGCTCCTCATGTCAAATAGAGCAATAAGAAATGTGTTTGTGTCAACATATGTCACTAAGGGCAGAACATGACAGTTCCTATTTGTCTGTCAATTACCTACCCTTCATCTCTAGCCTTACTCCAGGAGGCTTCTCCATGACAATGCCTGAAAGATGCCTGAAGTTCTGCCTCCTCCAAATCTCTGTGGTGCCCATCTCATTAAAAAAACCTTTTGTCTTATTGGCTTGCTTTGCCTGCTAAGCTCCAAAGCTGATGCTACTGCTCTCCTCTCTCTCAAAGGTAGTGGGAATCAACATGTTCTGAGGTAGGTAAGCACAAAACCATCAGCTCTTTTGCTCTTTCCTCCATTGGGTTTGGGTTCAGGATCCCTTGCAAAGAGATAGGCCCATTTTAGATACATTTTGACCTGTCCATTTTGCAGCAAACTTCAGCTAAAGTCTTCATTTAGCTGGTTCTTCCACACGTCCCCTACACTGGATACTCCAGCCTGATTGTCTACTTAATTCTCATTGTTTCTACTTACTTAGTCCTCCTATGCATTACAGATGCCTCACCCACTTTCCCATTTGCTCTCTACAACTCCACAATATTTTGAAGACGTTTTGTTATTGTCTCCTTTCTGTGAAACCCTCAGATGGCTTGCTACATGGCTTCCTTTCTAGCCTCTACTAGATGGAAATTAAATATGCTGTATATAAGACTGTCTGAAAATCTAGACTTTGAAAGGTTGTTTTACTTCAAAACACAAAAAAATCTATGCTTTATTTTCTGCTAGGGGTGTGAGCTCCCACTAGTTTTGGTTTTAGTGAAGCTTTGCTCTAGCAGCTAGTATGATAGAATCAAATAATCTTTAGGAGAGCCAGCTGCACTGGAGGGAGGGCCTGAGCCACCTCAGCCACACACTGACAGCCACTGTTATTTGTGCTGCCATTGCTGCTCAAGCAGATTTGGCATCAGCCACTTCAATGATTATATTTGTTGTAAACATTTGAAGGACACCTCAGCACAAGCAAGAAGCTAGTCTTCAGCTTGACAAATAACTCAACTGCTCTAAAGAGAGAGCAGGGCTGCTGCACGTTCCTTTGGACATGGTCCACAAGGATGAGGCTGGCATCTTCATGGTGTATCAGATGTCCACTGATATATGATATATGAAATACAGGTTAAAAGCTATTATCTCTGCTTTTTTTTCTTCTCTTTTCTGGCCAAGGAGAGCAGACCATTCAGTGCACTATCCTGTGCTCCACATCATGCACTTGGGGAAGAACAAGGAGTGCCAAGCAGCAACCACCTAACTGGCAAGGGGCAGCAGCCAGGGAAGTCAGTGTTTCGTTAACAGAAAGCTCAACTGCCTGCAATTAATCTTCCTCTAAAGAGAATCAATTGCTCTGAAGGAAGAAAAAGTGTTTGAGGTGTTCATGCTCTGTGGAACTATACAAATAGTTCAGACATACTTAAGTTGCATTTGATGCACTGTTAAAATCTTATGAGGTTTTGGGGTTTGCTTTTTTGCTGGTTCCCCCCCCCCCCCCCCCTTCTTTTTAGGAGACAGCCTTCTAAGCATTTACTACACAATACTATCAAAGCCACAATCTAGAAAATAAAATTGGAAGCTCCTTATAGAAGAGAGGATCCTCTACCAGGAGGAATTCAGCTTTAAAGTAAGCACAGGATTTTTTATCTGGGATTCTTCAGCATGGAAGAGATCATCATATTGTTCCCTAGATGTTGCTTCTCTCTGCCCAGTCCCACAGTGAATCCAGTAGCCTGGAGAAAAGGAAAAATTGACATCTAGAGCAAGCAGCAGAAGAGAAACAGAAGCATTAGCAAAGCATGTCAGACTGCAGAAGTTGACAAGCAGAAGACAGCAGCTGCTGACAACGCCTTCCATTCTGTAGCCATCCTGCTCCAGTCCAGACCACACAAAAACATCCCAGCGGTGCATGGGAGAGCCATCAGCAGTTGAGTGTTCCCTGATGAAGGTATTTTGTGTGTTTGTTGTGAGATAGATACTACACAATATTTGTAAGGATCTGTGTTGCCAGTGTAGTGGAATCACACATTAACAGTGATTTAATAATCAACACTACCTGGTTCTTCATTCCTGCGCTGCTGCAAGTTAGGTGTCCGCTTCCAAAGAACCTATAGAAGAAGCAGAGCCACTGCATGTTATCAAAACCTACCAGCACAGAGGGTATAAGCTTCACTTACCTTTAGCCATCCTTCAAGTCCTCTTTATCTCCACATGCTTATGAAGTCTCTACCATGAGACAGAGAGGGCCAGCTAACCGTTACTGAAGTACTGTAAATAAGCATAACTGTCATAACCTTGGATCTACAAACCAAACCACTAAAAGACAGGCTAGTTATCATCATGCTGAGAACAGAAGGAATACACAGAGCAGTAAAAAAAGGTGTCCAAACAGCCCATGGTCCTCCATCTAGAGATCTGCAAGACTTGTTTCTACACAGCACTGATCCACTTCTTTACCGCAGTGAGTTTTTATGTGGTATTTTGATTCTGCTATTCTTATTTTCATTTAAAGCAAACATGAAGAGCTATGCAAGCACCTGTGATACATCTCTGTGCAACTTGAGGAGTTCTGTTAGTACTTTCCTTTGGAATAAATCTTGAAATAAAAAGTCGCTGAAGCATCTTGGAGGGTTATCTTGTTCCTGTGCTTACTGCTGGTGCTATATTCCATGGAACTAGGTTAGCATGAGAATTCAGCCTGGAAGTTTTGGCAGATCATAAATTACTGAATCTGAGATGCCATGCAGAGAATATGCATCCTGGTGCTAATGCAGTACTGAGAGGAGAATGAGGGTGGAATTACAGACTGGGCTGGTGAAACATTTCTATCAGTATTAGTTTTTGGGGACCACAATTCTCTGTTCTTGGTTCTTAACGTATCAGACACCTTCGTAGTTTGAAAACTGCACAAATGCCCCCCCCCCCAATAAATTAAGAAGCCCAGAGAAATAACTTTTTAATCTTAAAAAGTAATCTTACACAGGAAGCAGCACTAGCCTTTTTCACAGTGGGAAACCTATTTCCACTGTAGCTGCTTGTTCTTCAAAAACTGATTTAAAGAAAGGTTTGCAGATCTCCACTGACAAAAAACTACTTTAATCTTTTGCAAAATAATAGATGTTTGTTAATTTGAAAGATACCTGCTATTAGATACCAAAGATGTAACCCTCAACTGTTATCACATGGGTTAAGAAATCATTCTGTGTAAGGTGATCTCTCACTTCCCCATGAAATCCAACAACAGATCTTCTGAAGTGGCTCATAGGCTTTTCTAGGCCACTAGTTATCTGCCATTTTTTAAAGGAACTTTTCATTCTGTTTATCTAAAGCTGCAGAAACTAAGGTTTATTTATTCCAGTTTAATAAGTTTAACCCAAACTGAGGAGGTGTGATGGTGTCTGTCTGGATATACTTCTGGTCTAAACTCTGCTTTTTACCTGAACTTGATCAAATTGTTGCATTTACAGGTCTGTATGATACAGAAATATTCCTCTGCTGAACCTAGCAGTCCTTATCTGTCCGTAGACAGACACTGTCCTACCTGAACTGCTTTATGCACACGCAAGTTGTTAGCAATAGAATAAATGATGTCTACAAGTAGTGCAGATGGTGTGGCTTGAGTCTGCATTCTGTGTTCTCCTTTACACTCCTGTTTGAAAGACAAGCATGGCGACTGTCCACATGGGGAGTATTTGTTCATATGATTTGCTCACCCAGCAAGCAGTAGTGTAAGTACCTCACTGCTCTCCCTTCTGAAGCCTTGCAACACAAGGTGCTTTCACAAAAAGCATTCTTCAGCTGACTGGGTCACACCTCTTTCATAGCATGCAGTAATACAGCTAAATGCTTCGGTGAGTACTGAAAGAATGAAAGCTTAATGTCACTACCGATCTGAAGCATAGTTATATAGGACGAATGATAAAATGATAGCCTTAATAAACTTCACCTTATCCATATCATATTTATACATACACACACTCACACTCCAAAGTTATTTTCACCCAACATGTAAGCCAGTATATCTGTTGTCATCGGGTGCAAATTTTCCATTACATAGTCTCAGGGAAGCCTGTGTAGCAGCTGTTGTGAACTTCTTGTGGCCACTCTGAAGTATTTGGGGAAAACAGTACGTTTAAGAGCAAGTATTATCTTGCATTCTATGTCCTAAGCTTAGAACTGAAGCTATACAGAAACCTAGATGAACTGTCAGGTTTGTCTGAAGTCAACATTTAAGTATTTCCTGCAGTTCAGTTGTGAATTTACATTAATTGCTCACTAACACAAAGTAACACTGTATTGTTACTTACGTTGACTTTTTCTTACTTTGCTGGAAAACTTTACTACGGGACCAGAGTTCTAGCTATGCTTACAATTCCTTATCTCATACTAAAGAAAATATAAAAATGACTACATAATGTATCTGTTTAACTTACACAAGCTATTTTATATAAGCTGATTCTGTTTATGAAATAAGTGGTGCTCCTAAACCCATTCACAAAGCGGAGATGAGGCTCCTACCCTTGGGAAGAATGCAAGCCACAGAAGTTATAGAAAACTGTTCTGCCTAACTGATCTCAGTTAAAAAAAAGGTAGTAAAAATATATAACTGAGAAAACAGCTACAAATTATCCTTCCCATTTCAGGATTGATTGTTTTAGAAACAGCCATTTAAGTCCAACAGTTATTCATACATTACAAACCTGTAGAAGTGTGTTCAGTTCAGCAAGAATTACCACTTTCACCTGTTCTTCCAATCGACTGGATCACATCCACCAACATGAAGCACAAAATGACCCATGTAATACAACACTGTTGCCACTTACAACTTTATATGGACTCGTGACAAATAGAATCATCAGGTTGCTATGTCTAACTGTTGGAAGAAACACTCTCCAAGCTAAGGATTGAGATATTCCTTTCTAGCTTTAGCTTCCAGGCAAGAGTTGAACTGTCAACACAATTTCTAAACAATTTTCTAACTACCCAACACAATTTCTAAACCTTTTGACAATTACAGCCCACAAATACCATAATCTGGCAAGCAGTAGCCACCTCTCTCGCTCTTCCTATTACTGTAAGTCCTTGAGCCCTGCAGCTGTTTCCCATGCTTTTGGACCCAGTTGCCTCCAGATTTCTCCATACTACTCCCTTTAATTTTCAAAGAACAAAAAAAAAAAATCAAAAACATCAACAGTCTTCTACACTGAGACTTTGGCACTTTTCTTTATAGAGAACAATTTTTCTTAACATTTCCTAATTTGTCTGGATCATCAATAAAAAAACGTATAAGGTCATCAGAGTTCGAAGGTTATTTAACTTAGGTGTTTCAGATCTCTTGCTTTTATCTTACTGAGTTTTCAACTGCAATTTATGGATAAAAGATAATGGATAAAACGTATGGAACAATAACCAGTAAGAACTTGTTTAGTAATCAACTCTCCTCATATTGTAATCAATCCTTTAAAATAGTTGGATGTTTCTTTTAATTACTTGCTAATAGTTCCTGGCACTGACATTCAGAAATAGTTAACAAATTTACATTTCATACACTTGTCCTCTTAAAATTACAACAAACTCTTTTGGTGGCATTCCCTGACAATTAGGATGAAAGGATTTTTCTGTGAGAGTTTTGTAGTTCTATTCCTTTTGCTGTGCCAACATCGACATTCAAGCAGCGACATGGAGACTCATTTCAGAGGGCAAAACTTGCCAGAAATCTAAACAGAGTCAATAGTGTTTCTCTCTTTAACCCATCTCACCAGGACTCCAGCTGGTGCCAAAGTTGGCACAAGAGAAAGCTGGGCTACTCTGCTTAGCCATCCCATATAACTGCATACTGATTCTCAGAGAAGACAATGCTCCTGAGAAGACAGATAAATGCTGACTTTATTATCCATACAGCTATATCAAGTCTTGTTTAACCTATATTCCAAGGTGACACAAAATGCAGTACAGAAGACAAGAAATCCAATCTCAGTGGAATTAACTTTTATTGGGGGGAAAAAAAGGTTTACATGTAGTTGTAGGTTTTTTCATCTATACTTTCAAAACTCCAAAAAAGACTGGAAACAAAACTTGCTTTCAATTTACCGCAAATAGGAAAGACTTGGTGTTTTGTATTTTTCGGTCTTTTTTTTTTAAATGAACAGCAAATTATATAATTAATTGCTATGTTCAATAAATATTTGTTTCCTGCACTAATTAAGGGGAAATATTCAACTGACTACAATAAAACCCCCAGGATTTTTACAGTTTTAACTTCAAATGTATCCACTGTGTAGCAATCCAGAAATTTTATCTATAAAACACAGCCTTGAATTAATGTACAAGGATCTGTTGACGTAGTCAGTCAAACACCAAATTTTGCTTTAGCTCAAATAGTCTACACTCAAAGACCAAAAACAAACAAACAAAAATCTTCTGGTTCATGACTAAGTAAATTGTAATTACAGAAAAGGCTCAAAGTCATTACTTGTTTATCAAAGTAATAGGTAAACATTTTAACAGAAAGATTAACGAGTTACTTGGAAATGCAGGTTTATATTAAAGTATCTGAGTGTATATACTACGTATGACATGCAAGCTTTAAAAATATCAATGCTCTCTTCTGATTAGTCAGGAGTCCAATTGTTTTTAAAAAAAAAACAAAAAACCAAACAGGAATGACTTCCAAAACATCTCAGCATTTTGGGTTCTCCGTTTTGCTTAAGATGTTTTACTACACAAAACCTACAACAATTACAATATTTAAGAGTATTACAATAAGGAGGGATGGAAAACAGGAATACTTCAACTGAAAACATGTATATTCTAAATGAAACAAAAATTTGTAAAAGAGCTGGATGGAGGACAAGGAAAGGAGAAGGAGAGAGGAAGCAGTAAGGAAGCTAAGATCTGAACTTTGTTTAAAAATCATGTCCTTAACTGGAACTCTTCTGATCTTCAGTAGCGCCCTGGGGGGAAAAAAAAAAAACAACAAAACCAGACAATTACTATACACTAACTGTACAGACATCTCAGATTTAAAGCTTTTTTACTTTCACATTCGGAATTGCCATTGATTGACTAATACTAGTAACAACAAGGTTTAAGCCAGCCATTTAAACACTTATTTACTTACTCGGACTATAGGAGCGAGATCTTGATCGTGATCGGTACCGACTGTAGTAAGGTGATGGCGATCGTCTCCTTTAAAGAAAATTGAACAAGTGACACAACAACAACCACTCTGAAAAAAGACTTATTCACATCACTTCTACAGAACAGAATCATTCCCCTAGCACTGAAAGACTTGGACTGCATGAATAATTTCAGCTTTATTTGGCTGTGGCTTACAGTTACTTAACAAACGCTTTTATATTTCTCTATTTACGTGTTCAAAACTCCAAGATATTTCTAGATAAAAGAATTCAATAAACTCTCACTAGCCTTGCAAACACATGAAGTGCTTTTCCAGATGCCTACAATTCTTGTTGAACAACATTCTCTGAAACTAGATAACTCTCAAAACAGTGAGATGGTTATAAAATGTCAAGCATTAAAAACCCCTTCTACAAATAACTCCTTTTTAAAAAGCACTGTGTATCAGCTGTCCCTGCTTCTATATACAGCATGGAAAAACTAGTTCCCTTTCTATCTGTCCACTAGATTCACAGGGCACATACTCTACTTCCTTAGGTAGCAAAATTAACTCTTTACCCAACTGTTTACTGCATAACGGAGTTACGACACTCAAGATTATGACTACTTTAATCCCACAAAACCTAATGTAATAAAGCTCTAAAGCATGTATACAGAATCTTGCTACAAACTCTCCAACATTTTTGGGCCCCTGATTTTTCATTTTTTTTCCCCCATGAAATCCACTGTTCCTACAGAAATAATAAAAATTAGGTACCTGTATCTGTAGTCATATTCTTCATATCTGTCATATCCTCTGTCATACCCTCTATCATAATAGGAGTCACGGCGACGACCTGCTCCACCACCACCACCTCCTCCACTGCTATTAGGGGAAAACATTGACTTTGCGTATTTACTCTTCGTCTTGATTTAAAAGGTTTTTTTAAGTGTTCTTGCAAAACAGACACTGAAGACTACACCAAGAAACAATCTAACAATGAAACATTTAAATAAAAAAACCTTAAAATAATCCCAGAAAATCCACCAGGGATTTGACCCTAATTGCCATCAAAATCAGTGGCAAAAATGCACCTTAAAATTTCAGTAAGGTAAGTGTGCATCTATGGACTGTGCTGCAAATGTTTTATTTTATTTTATTAAGTAACTCCTTCAGCATTTTTTTTATAAATAAAAAGTCAACAAACTGTAAGATCTAACAGTACATGTGAAACACAGAAGTGCATTCTTTATATTAACTTTGATGAAATGCAATTGTAATAACTCCAAAATTAAAAAAAAAAAAAAAAAAGCAAGCAAACATCTGCAGCTCTATTTCTTCAACCAGACTCCAAGCATTCAGTTTAAATCCATTTTAGCTCTGTTACAGGAAATGAGTGAACTCCTTACTGTGTTGGCCTGCCCATGTAGATGCCTGGGGTGGGCGTATGTGCTCTCTTGGTGATTGAGTAATCCACCCGAATCCTCCTGCCATCCAGCTCCATGCCGTTTGCATGCTCCATTGCCTGCAAGAGACACAAGGAACAGGGATGTGAAATCCGCAACCTCCTAGAACTATGAATGGCTATGTCCAAAACACATTATTTTACATCAGAAAAACAAGCCCTGAACTTGTTTTATTTAGACTGGTTACTAGTGCCCCACTGTGGCGAATGGCTCATCTCTGCCCCCTGGCCCATTTGCCGGCAGTGTAACAGAAGTGCACTGGGGTGCCAGAGTAACATGACACGCAAGCCCTTCTTAACAGAGCACAGTGCTAAGCACTAACACAGTCACTTTCCTTAGACTTTGTCTCCTACCCACCAAAGAGGTAAACTGAAAGTCAAAACATTTTTTTCTGAAAGCTGCATCTTCCCTACAGCTGTTTCTGACCCAGAGGGGACAGGCGGATTCAAAAGCTGTACAAAACAGTGGCTTCCTGTAGGGTGCATATGGCCGGATTACTGCTCGTCGGCTGCCATTTCATGCTCTCCCAGCCTCCTGCCATCTCCCTTACAAGGACCTACTCCAGCAGAGCTTAGTAAAATGGCGGGTTCAGCCTACATGGATACCTAATTACAACCTTCCTCCCCACTCACTCTCACAATAGCAGCTTGCTAAAGCGATGCACATAAGAGTCTGTGCCTTCCAACCCACCCGCAGCTCACGCACACACTCGCTGCCTGTTCTAGCCCCTCTTTCTCTAGGCTTTGAGAATCAATACAATGGCCTTTCACAAACTCAAAATCATGAAAACAGGTTTTTAAAGGAGCACAGTGTACTTCTGAGAATTGTATTTGTGCAACCGTAACCTAAAAAACTCTCTCAAAAAACAAACCCACAACCTTAAGAATCTAACAAACAGTGAATACTGCACTTAAAAGCTATTAAAAACTGCAAAGCAGTTTTTTTTTTTTAAAATCCTTTCATCAGCTGCTCTAGAATCTCAGAAATACTAGTACATACCACTTAGTTTGTGACACTAAGCATAGCACTCAGCCCAATATATATTATTTTCATTTGTCATGTGCGGAGAACTGATACTCCGACTATCCTGAGTTAAAGAACAGAACCACTTTGCTATTATTTAACTGTGAGGAACAGTACACAACCTCAAGATATGAAGATGTCTCTAAGCAGAGCTTACCCTCCCCCCCCCCTTTTACTTTTAAATAACGAAACGGACAACTCTTCAGAAATGTAACTTTTTGCAGCTCTCTAACAAGAACTTCACTGAATTAACACACAAATTACAAAGAAAACAAAAACCTGACGCCCACAGACTGGAAGTGACTAAATGATCACTAAGCTTTTTAACTACACTTAGGTTTATGTTTTAATAATGCTGTTGCTATCGATACTATATCGCCACCTAGTGAGTTCTAATACCATACAAAAGTAACAGCTAACAGCAAGGCAGAGCCGAAGAATATTTCGAGCCCTTCAACTCACCCTAAAGTAGGTTTTGTCATTGTTAGCTTCAGTTTCCTAGCCTTGAGACTATTTTTAAGTCCTGTTCCACAAGGATAATCTAAAATAAAATTGTGCATGCATCCTAGGAATTTCTGTGTGCACAAATCTAAAAAAGAAGGCTGCAAACAGCTGCCTAAAAAGTTAACTTCACAATGAAAAGCATCGTTCTGGAAAAGCAGCAATATGCAATCTATTTTGAAAGGTAAGGAATTTTCTGCTTCATGGCACTTTTCTGTCCAATCAATGACCTACAGAGTAATAAGCTTAGCTGACAAGAAGCCACCTTAAATCCAGAACATCTTGTATGTGTCTTATTTAAAAAAAAAAACAAACCCTACACCTCTAAGATGATGAGTTCTTTGACACAAGGAGCAGTACAAAAAAGAACAACATAGCAGCAATACAGAAGAATAGCTGATTTTGAGATTCGATTGATTGTTTTGGAAATAATAAGAAAAGTGTTACATTTCGGTGGATAAAGATTAGATCACAGTTAACAGTTTGCATGAAAACTCAGATACCTTAGTTACAATGTCTAATGACCTATATTAAAGCTTTAAATTTCTTAGCTTCCAACAGCTGTCAGCAGTTGACTGCCAACTAAAATTTTAAAATAATAAATCTTTAATAGACATAACAAAGCTTCTTACAGTTCTAACTGCATCCCTGAAATGCAGAAAAGTCGAAACCTACAATAAGCCATTATGAAGTCAAGAGTAATTTATATTATTTATGACTCACACAGTTACTAGCAACTGGAAATTCCTTTTGAAGATCTTACAGAAAATTTTTTCAAATTCTGAGTCACTCATGTGCACATCTCATGTCTTTGAAACAAAGTACTTACAAAGTTTATTAGCTAACAACTGCTCCAATATGACCAAAAGACCTATTTGCAAACCTGGTTTCTGACAAGAAATGTAATAGTATTTATTTTGTACAAAGGCTGTAAAAATTTGTTGGTGATTCTACTGACATTTTTGGTCTGTCTTTAACATTAGAACAGTTTATGAACAGATTTCAGATTTTACAGTTTTACTGGACTACCATGTCACATTCAAAGCAAATTCCAATTTGCTTTTCTTGCTGGTTTTGGGTACTCATGAATGCTGTGTGAAGAACATTTAAGCATCAAAGTGAAAAAAATTGCACATTCACTCTAACAATGCAGAAGACACCCTCAAATACTGTTTAAGAAATGGAGGTGTAGTTATTAGACCATCAAATAAAACATTTTGAAGAGAGTATCACATTATATTGGGGGTTAAGACGCACAATACCATCTTGCAAACCTGTAACTGTAAACAGTCAATTTCTATTTCAACCTGGATTTTCTTCCAAATATCTGAATGTTGTTAGAAGGCTTGCAATGGCTCCTGCAAGATGCCAGTAAGCAAGCAAGCAAACAGGATTCCTACAGATATATGTACTATTAGTTTTTGTTGGCAACTAAGGAAAGAGTGACTTTTTGGGCCAGAATGCACATCTGTATGTTTGCAGTCAGAAAACGAGAAAAGGGAATGGCACAGATAATACTTAGATTACAGTTTTAACCCTACAGCAGTCTATCTGTAATAACAAATTTCCTTCAAATTACTACTTGTAAGGTGTTAGTTTGACAAAATGAGCGGTTCCCAACCTACAGGATCATAGCCTCCAGTGGCTTAAAACAGTTAGAAAGCAAGCACTAAATTTAGCAGATTTCGATTTAATTTTGTATTTATTACAGAATGTGGTGTTTTCTACATGTGTTAGCATTCACGTAGAGTAGAACAAGTTTAGAAACGAGGAACTTTTAACTATATGCATAAACTTTAACAGGTGACTGGTATTAATTAGGCAATGAAAATTCACTAAAATAAACAGATCTTTTGCTCTGAATAATGCCACAAAGTACATCTTCAACAAGAAAACAACATGGGAAATTTCTGCAAGCTGCACTGTGATCACTATGGGAAGGGTGTGTGCAGGAAGCTGAGAGAAAGGGAGGGAGAGAAGTTGACTTGGCAGAGTTGATGTCACAGTTACTTTACCTTTTTTACTACAGTTCAAGATACTACTTGCACTGATCATCAAGCCGTCATTTCAACTGCGTCCAAGTGCTTCAAAAGACTGCAATAATGTGACATCACTATAAAATCACTACAAAGTGACATATAGACTGAATATGCTTGAATAGTCAAATATGATAAATTTATGTGGGGACTCATTTTGAAATACATAAAATACTGACGTTTCCCCCCCCCCTTTTTTTTTTTACATTTAGTCCTCATATTGTATTTAATGCACCAACAGAAACATCATCTCCACTGTATCATAGGTACAGCATGGGATGAAACAGATACAGCTTCTTTCCCCCTAGTATACTGGTATCACTAGCTCAGGTCTGGATTTAATGAGGACATTCTGGAAAGAAAAGAAAAACTGATGTGATGAAAAAAGAAATTAAGACACCCAACTTTTTTACACTTACTGCACTCTGCCAAGTTGAATCCACGTGTCCATTTCACCTTTAAACAAGAGTAAATTTATATTCTCTAGTATGAGTTTTTGTTTTCTAAAATGAGAATACTGTTTTTTTCAATATATAATTTTCAGAGCTTAAACATCTATTGATTATTCTTTTTAAAAGTATATACTTTGAAGAGTCCAGAAATACAGGATTTTAGAGAACCAGACTGCGTAACTGAAAGTTTCTGCAAATATTAGTAATTTCATGGTATTTCAGTCTCAAGAAATCTCTAACTTGTAATTCCAAACTTTTGAGACATTCTTGTGTTCTTTTCTGGGATATCAAGGGTCCCTTGTGACACCACAAATCGTACCTAAAGCATTTCTTCAACAAGCTCTAGGAGAAATTTGGGTCAATCATGATGCTTCTAAGATGATCTACTTGAATCAGGGATTATGTCTTACAAATTAAAATGATAAATCATATTATAATTCCAGTCTTTGGTAACTGAATGAGTAGTTCAGTTCATCTGTATAAAGTTTGTCTTGATTGCTAACGAACATTACTTCAGAAAACAGTTCTGAGAGATTAATTGTACAGAGCATATAACTAGCATTTGAAAACAGAAAATTTTCTATTACCAGCAGTTGCTGTAGCAAATGCTTCTCAGGCGAGTTCTTACTTACAGACATGCAGTACTTTCACCGTAGCTTCAGTTTAAACAACAATTTCATATTCTGAGTTACTGAAATGCTAGATAGTTCAGTATTGATCAAATCTGCAAGAGTGGTTAACCAGTGATGACAAACATCCTGAGGGATTTCAGCTATAACAGAATTGACACAATACTGATACTGATCTAAAACTGAGTTATGACAGTTTAAACATAACTACTCACAATCCATTTGATTCCCAATTTTAATATTAACGGTGTTTGTGAGCGCATCAGCTGAGAGGCTTCCCTGTGTAACCTCTCTCAGAAGGACAACAGTGAAAGACAATAGTGAAGAACACAGGAAATCTTCATTCTTCTGTAGAACTCTACACATTTAGTTCATGTGTGACTACTTTAGAAGGGCTGGAATTTAGTTCAACGTCTCATGTAGGAGTTTCATATTAACTTTATTTAAATGCTTAGGATGTTGCAGGGTTTGGGGTTTTGTTTAGTTTTGTTTTTAAAGAGGAAAGGTATTTACTCAGAACAAAAGTAATTCAAGTGTCACTGATTTTACACATACTCAACTTTTCAGATTCTATCTTCCACACAGTGAATTACTCCATGTCCTTCAGTGTTCTCCTACAGGATCTGTCAGAGTTTCATGCCTGTAACTATATCCCTTTTTCTACACTAGCTGTCACTTACTACCATCTTCAAATTTGTCCCCCAGGCCAATGACATAAGGCAAATTTTCCTCCTGTCATTTTTGCCAAAGTATTTCAGTTATGTAAATGCCAAGCATTGGGAGGTTTTGCATTCTTCATGCACTAGCCCATTGGGGAGAAAAAACTGGCTTTAATTACATTTCCAATTATTTCAGTTCCTGCATAAGGTACTCGTGTTTATTCCTGTATTTCTCACTACAAGTAATAACCTCTTTCTTCTTTGTATCTGCCAAAACAGCTTTATACCAAACAAATTACTTCATGCTATTTATACAGAACATTTTAAGAAATGCATGGTGTCATGCATGACCATTGCCCATGGCAGCTAGAAGAAAAACCCTACTTCTAAGACATACCAAGTTGTGAAATAGAGAAGACTGGCACATGAATGTGACGAGAAATACTGTCAAATATTTTGTATGTTACATGTTCTAAAAAAGTCAGAGTTTCAAAAGCCCATCAAACTTGGAGTACAAAGAAATAAAAAGCCAGAATTTAGAAGAGAGCAGGCCACTAAAGATGCATATAAAGCTATCCATCCCATTAACATCTCTTTCAATCTGTCCAAGTGAGAGTGTGGAAATACAGAATGGATGGTAAATGAGATTTTGTGTCCTTTTACTTACCCCGTAACTTGCAACCACACACATATCTATATGTACGTGTCTACAAACCCCAGTCTTCCCATAAACTGATTCTCTGTTCAATCATACCAGAACTCAGTCAAAATCATAACTGAGTATAGCCTAACCAAAGCATCTATGAAATATTTTTTCATTAAAATATCATCAACTACCATCAGTTTTCAGCTACTATTGGTTCCATAGCTGTCATTCTCCCTCCCTTTAATGCTAAGTAAGAACACATATCCAAGCATTACGTCAAATGTAAACAGAATCAAACAGCAAATCTGAAACATTTGCCTAAGATTATTAATCCATAAGTAAGATGTTTGGAATCTGTGACTCAGTTTGCCCCCAAAAAACCCAATAATCCCACAAAGGAGGATTTGAAAGCTCAAAGAAAAAACTTTTTTTTTTTTTTTTTTAGAAGAAGGTCTTTACTTCTAATAACAGTTTCACCTACAAATATGAGTAACTGTAGTAAAGCTCACAATACCCTTAACAGGTCAAAAAGTACTGTTTCTTGTAGTGAACCACAACACAGGCTGCTGTTCATATTCTTTGATTCTTTCCTTACAGATCAATTATACCAACAAGTCAGCCCAGCTGTCAACAGCTATCTGTATAACTAGAAAAATCAGACAAAGGCACAAATCAAGACAGATCTCACTATTTTTCATATATGATCAAATGCCTCTAGAGAAGAAAATAAAAGGAGAATCTTCAGAATTTTGATAGGGAAAATCCCTTTCAAAAGTTAACTTTCAAACTATTTCAAAAATATTAGGGGACTTTACAATGTCTAAATATTTACTTTCATTTTAAAGTAACAGACTAAAATCAAAGCAGAATACTTGTTAGTGATTCAATACAGATAGTTCATGCTCAAAGTTTGCCCAAGCATCTGAACATTGAACTAAAATGTTTCATGTCTTTAAAAGTGCCAAGTTTTTTGAATAATTTTAAAATTATCTCATTGTGAGAATTTGCTAGTGAACACACACTCACAGTTGGGTGGTTTTGTTCTGTGGGGCTCTTTTTTGTTTTAACAGAGGTATTAAGACAATACAGAAAGAGCACACCTAATAAAAGTAATAAAGAATGCATTTACCTCTTTAGAATCATCAATTCTCTCAAAATAAACGAAAGCGAATCCTCTCGATCGCCCAGTCCGTTGATCATAAACCACATTGACACCAGTCAAAGGTCCGTAACGGGAGAAGACTTCACGCAGATCTCTCTCAGTAGTATACAAACTGAGACCAAACACTCCAAGGCATGTATTAGGATCTGGATTAGCCTGGTAAGACAAATGTTCAACTCAAATTAAGTTTATAAAAAACAAGTTATACATTCTCTTACCAAAATTCCTCAATTATTGAAAAAGTCAATCTGAAAAAAATTAACAGATTATCACAAAGCTTAACAGTTCCAACAGTTACCATTCCAAATGCAAGGTATTTTCAAAAAACCAACTATTTTCATTATTTTTAATTTAGAAAAAAAGGCAAACTTCTCATGTTGGTGAAAAACTTTGGAAAAATTAAGCATTCTAATTACAGAAAAGTTACAGAATAACAGGAAGTATTTTACTAGGTATTTCATGTTCAAATCACCAACAAGCTTCACACATGACATAGAAGTCTGTGGTAAGCACAGGTCAGCCAGCCTGACCACCGTCAGCCTTTCTGCACATCCACCACTGGTACTAAAACGTGTATGTTGCCTCCAGCTGCATACACAAAATACATCTAACCTCCCAGACATAGGACAGTCAAACTACAATTTACCTTCTGCCGAAACTTCCTCCCCCTTCAGTATTTCCTATCCTACTACACTCAAAGTCAGTATTTACATTTGAAAGTTTATCTCACTCCGCTTGCAAACTAGATGAAAATTAGCTGCCTCTCTCACCTAGATAACAAGTGCTGAAGGTCAGTTCTGTGAAACTGTAATTCAAAAGTTTGCACTCTTCTAGAGTAGGACTCCAGATTCTTTAACATGATGTGGGATATAGATCTAATTAATACATTTCACTTAAAACTAAAGGAAGTCAAATACTGGGTTCGAAGTTTCTCTACATGCCAGAGTTCACCTAACACCAATTCCACTGTAAGAATTATCAACATTTTTTTCAGTTAAGCTTTGGCCATCCGTTACACTAGATGCAGCAATTTAAAAGGGCAGCAATAGGCTTAGGGATTTCATGTTTCTTCTAAAGTAACAACTGGTAGTTAACACAAGAAAATTTTATTTCAGTTTCAGATTTTCAAAGCCAGTGATGCATAGAAATTTATGCCTCAGAGCTTGCTGTCCAGACAGATTCAGAGAATAAACTGGTTTATATCTCCTGTCACAGTCTTTTCAGAGCTCTTGTTCAGAAATCCAATGTAAAAATATGTTAACTGAAACTACTCATATATCTTGAATTTTCATTCCATTTCTCGAAGTTCAAACTTAAGACATGAATCTTCTACAATTCCTTATTAGAGTTGAGGAGTACAAGTACAACAAAAACTAACAGCTTCTCATTTGAAAGTTTTAATTATATAGGTTTAGGATTCTTTTTCACTCCAAATTTCAATCTATCTAATAATTCAGTGGCATTAACAGCTGTACTCATTTTATTACTCAAACTCTTGCAAGTGTAATGAAACGTCAGTTTATTAAACCATTGTTTGGACAGGTCCCTCTACACAGTATATAGCAGTATCATCCTTTTCTTATATCCCCCTTACACTTATACCCTATTACCTTTTCCAAGGCAAGAGAAGTACTAAGAATCAGTGTGCACCCTAAGTCACCAGTGTCATTTATATCATCACTTAAAGGACTAAAATGAACATGAAGGACTAAAAGACAGCTTGTGTATTAAGTTTTTGTACTGCCTCCCATGCAAGTTCTTTCTACAAGATCAGAAGTGGCAAAAAATTGCTACTATTTTTGCTGTTGTCTTTAGGACCTCACTATTTAGGAGATTCTAATTTTTTTTAATTTGAGCTTCATTCTGACACTACTAGAACTACTCCTTAGAACTGTTCAGGTTTAGGCTGCAATGAAGTTAATTTTTTTACCAGTAGCCAGTACCGTGCTGTGTGTTGGATTTAGGATGAGAATAACCTTGATAACACACTGATGTTTTTGTGTAAACACTGCTTAACCACAACTAAGCCAAAGACTTTTCAGCTGCTTATACCATCCTGCCAGCAGAGGCTGTGGGTGCACAATAAGCTCGGATAGGACACAGTCCGGATAACTGAACCAAAAGGGTCAGAAAGATATTGCCATACCATATGACATCATGCTCAGTATATAAACTGTGGGGAGCTGGTGGGGGCACAACAGCCTGGTGATTGGCTGGGCATCAGTCAGCAGGTGGTGAGCTACTGTACTGTGCGTCACTTGTTTTACATATTCTATTCTTTTCCCTTCCTCTTCTGTCCTATTAAACTGTCTTTATCTCAACCCATAAGTTTCATTCCCCCTCACCCCTGTCCTCCCCCCCCAAATCTCTGTTCCACTGGGCGTGGGGTGAGGAGTGAGCAAGTGGCTGTGTGGTGTTTAATTTCTGGCTGGGATTAAACCATGACAAGAACTAATGTGAAATTCACTGTGAAACCAAGTTTCATGTTTCACAGATATTTCCAAGGAAAAAAACTTCTTCACAGAGCAAAATATTCTGCTGTTTCCTAAAGCAGTAAAATAGATTGATTCATCTTTCACCAGGAAATCTGCTAACTCTTTTGAAGTTCAATTATTCCTGCCAATTTTACAGGACATTAGATTCATATGTACTACATCATGATTACAGCCTGGCAACAATCCACAAAGAGTATAACTATTAATGTCGCTTCACAACAGCTTAAACCACTGTACATTAGCACCGCTGTAGACTTGCCCTTTTCCACACAGTCTTCTCTCTCACACTGATATTTATCTGGTCCTGGTGAGCTGCTTCACCAAGGCAACCCTGCAAAAAAACTACACTCTTTTGTAGGATTAGTAAAAAATTTAGAGAAATTATGCCAGATTAAAACATAAGTACCATGGCCCTCACCAAGGAAGGGACAGACCTGTGTGTAACAGCACTCATATCAGCCAGAAGTAAGTGGAACCAGAAGCTAAGGCACTGAAATAGATTATAAAGAAAGCCACAGGTGTCTTGGAATGATGCAAGATTAGTATCTTAGATCTTGGTTGGTGTATCTATACCTCTCCCTGTCCATACAGACACTTCTAATTTACAGTTTGAGAGGCTTATTGATCCTTTCTGTAACTGTAAAATTTTCTAGGCTATTAAGATTTACTTATTAGCTAATAACGCGTGGGTTTATTTCAAGTTAAACCAGATTAAATACTCGGAGGTATAAAATCACAAACAACCTGCGATATAATATATTGTATATTATAAGCAAACAAGCATTTGAGAATTTTCTTGACTACTCTAGTCAACCTTATCAATACTGTCAGGCTGAAAGCATGCACAGAAAGGTCTTGTTATCATGAAAGTTACATACTATGAACTGTAATAAAATCAGAAGAATTCAACTTCTAAAGCAGACAGAAGTAGATGTCACTATCTGCACATACTGACTTGCAATGCACGGATTTCAATTAATTTCCACAACTGCCCTGCCAGTTGCAGGCCCCAGAAGTAAGCATCCAGCTGTAAGGACAGAGGTTGCTTTTCTACTTCCCACCCTCCTCCTCCAGTGGCAAGAAAGCAGGTCAAATCCAGCCTACATGTAACCTGGAGTACACTGATACTCAGCCTTGAGTAACATGACATACTCTGCTGCCAGTGTGCCTTCTCCTGTTGGACATTGGAGAATGACTACGGCTCCTTCGACGACGGTATTCTGGTGTGTACGATCTGCTTCGAGAACGTCTCCTATGGGAATGAGAATGGGAATGGGATCTGGAACGAGTGTAACGTCTGTGCGAATGTCTTCTGGACCTGGATCTTCAACAAAGAGAGAACTTTTAGTTAGGTCATATGCACATAATGCATTGTGTTACAACTCCTAGAGGAAATAAAAAATAATTTTTTTTTTAGATGCTCTTTACAATTCTTCTGCTTTGCACATCTAAAGATGGCATCGATATCTAATAACCTGCTCAGCAGCACCATTTTTAAACTTTGTGAGAGTGCTTTTGGTATACTATGAAGATTATATTCACGACAGTTTTCCAGGAAGTTCAATGTTTAAACTTCTATCAGGTTGGAAGCCCACATAACTAACAGCTGCATGATGATACAGAAATCAGATATGCCACATTGTAAAATATTGTCTTGTCGGAAAAAAATTAAGGTCTAGCAGATACAGTGCCACAGTATCTACAAATGAAGTTCACCTAGGCATGCAAATTATTCAAGACAAAAAAAGCACCAAACATGCTTATTTCCTCAAGCATTTCTTTGCAGACACCTAGTCAACAACAAGCTCAATTTTAAACAGGCATCATCACATCACAGTTGCATTATATCCTAACAACAGACAGGCAGTTATCTAGCTAAACATTGTTAAGAAGATAAGCCAAAACATTAGGCTGAACTTCCGGAATTCAGAGCACAGTAACTCTTTTTCGGCTGCCCTGGTGTAAAGTATATAAATAGGGAAGATAGATTATAATCTCTCCCAAGAATCGGGGAGGAGGAACAATGTAATGCTAGGAAATTCCTCTTCCCCCTCCAGAGCTACAAATACTGTTTTCTGGTTTCTCTCTCCATTGATGAAAGGATTCGATAGCTCTCAACTCTACCCATTTTCACCAATATGATGGTACAAGGGAAGAGATAAGATAGGCACTATAAGCCATGTAATACTTATGACATTTAGAGAAAATAAAGACAGACATTTATTTCTCCTCTGTTCTGAGTAAGCTCTCTCAGAACTGGAACTATAAACTTCACCTCTGCGCATACACACTTGGGGCAGAAAAGCACAGAGAAGGACATAGGCAGCATCAGGGAAAAAAAAAAAAAGAATTTAGATCTTAAAAGTTCCCATAAACCAAGAAGCTATTCACGCCCCATTTAAGCTGTAGTTTTCAGATTGTTTTTAAAGCCTCCCATGAAGGAGTCAAGAACTTCCTCAACTATCATCTTGTTTCCTACAGTTACATTTCCTTACTCCTTTTATCTAAACCAGACTACCTTTGTTGCAGTTCTCACTAGACTTCTTTCTTTTTTTCCTAAAGGAGAAGTCCACATTAGAGTTTCCTCCTGTAAGATTTTGGGGGAAGAAGGCAGAAGATTTACAGAATTTTAGACGTAATCCCTTCTCTCTCTTCTGGAAGAGATAATCCTACAAATTTTAGTTGTGATTTCTATATTACTACTATTATTTGTAGTACTTTCTCTATTCATATCCATGCTTTATTATTCATGGAATACATCTCCAACTTTGTCCACCTTTATAACCACTAACATGCAAATTAACATAGCCCTGTTAACACACCACAGAAGGTTTGTAATTTTTACAAGGGGAAAAGAAATCTCATCAATGTACCAAAAGAACAGGTATAAGCGGTAACAATGAATTAACATGAGTAACTCTCTGGACATACCTTGACTTTGATCTTGACCTAGAGTGCGATTCCGAATGTTTGGAAGCCCTTGATGGACTGCGAGATCCTGACCTGCTCTCCGATTTTACACGAGCAGGACTCCCAGCTGGAGATTTTGACTGGGAGCGAGACTCCTAACAAAAAAGACAGTATTAAAAATAGTATTGGTTGTATAAATGCCTAACTCCTAACAATTAAAGTACAGTAATACTATTATATTGATTGCTCCTGAAAAACAAGTGGTTAGGCAACACCCTCCAAAACAAATTTCGTTTTGCTAACCCACTGTTAATATTGTATGCTTTCCTCAAATAGGTCCCTGCTTGAACCAGATCACCAGTTCTCTATTAACTAAGTAATCATGCAAATTCATCTACAACTTGATCATACAGACACTGGAACATAAACCATACATTTACTTAACCTAGGACCCATTCATTCTTCCAGATTCTTTTAATTCTACTTCACTCTTGCTTTCTACTTTTCTTCATTCTTCATTTTTTCATTTTTCATACTTCGTGTATTCTTCCCCAATTCAAACAATTCCTTATAGCCTTAAAAAAATATTCAAGTGCTTCTATCTGACCAATCTTCTGTTCAATTTTTTCCCCCATTCAATTTTAATTTTCTGATCTTTAATACTTTTCATTAGCCTTCTTTTATCTTGATTTATCTTCCACATTCTTGGAAAAAACTCTTCAATCTCTTCACGAACATTAACCTTAATGGAAAAAGAACATTTAGTATATTTAAGCACGTGGGGATTATAAAACTCTGCTGGAGTTCAGATGTTATCTACCAAATTGAAAAGCCAGCAGGTAAAGTGCAAGAAACTATTTTATAAAACAACTTTCTTAAAAAAAAATCTTTAAAACTGTATAAGTGTCTATGTTCTAACAATGAACTTACTGAGTTCTTTTGTGTTTTACTGTATTTTCAAAGCTACCCTCCTCCCCTTTCAGATTTTATTTTGCAAGATACACAGATACACTACAAACTAATTAACACAAATATATGAAATTATTAACAGCTATTATTTCCCCCCTAAAATAGTAAAATAGTAACTATGTACTTCCCAGTACCAAATACCCCAAATTCTAAGCCACTCTCAGTTCAATGGAATGGTCAAAGATTTCCAGTCAAAACCTATCTATGCACATACTTAGTCACATAATACAGGCACATAGATATATGCAATATGAATTATTTTTCTTCCTAATTCTTCTTCCTCATTGCTATCCTGTTTTTCTTGCATAAAATTTAATCCATATAAAACAAGATGTACAGTTCAAAGCAATCCAATAAAGACAGGAGGGTTTTTTTCTTGCATGGTAATGAACACAAGAGAAAAACTAGGAAAACAAGCAAAAAGAGCATGTTAGGATTCCTTGTACTTCATAGTGTACAGCATTTCTAGGGAGTTAAGCTATTAAAACAACCCTAGGAACAGTATACTATGTGGATCTGTTACGTCACAAAAAACGTGCAAAATTTTTAATAAAAACACTCATATCAAGTTCCCCTCCCATAAGTGTTCATTTCATGTTTATTTGCATGGATTCTCCTCCTGCCTGTTCTCATAATGCTTTTCTCAATTTATTTCTTACTCTGTTAGATTTGCATTTCGTTTCACAGTTAAACTCTTCTGTAATTTGGGCTGAAGTTCTTTTCAAACGATACTGCATTTCACGACAATAAATCCACCAGAAGTAGAACCTGAGTAACTCCTTACTAACAAGTGTTACAGCTGAACTACCTTTCCCCTTTCCCTCAATAAAAAGGACAAGGGACACATGGAGAATGTCACCTACTGGGATGATAAGCCTGCCAAACTTATTAATGAAGGCCAAATTTGAAGCTTGGCTGCAACATCTAGACCACAGAATCAGGTCTGCTTTACAGGTTACCCTTATTAAGCTGGCTAGCTGTTGATCTAGCTACATGACTTTCACTGAAATAGAAAGATGCCTATGCACTTAAATATTACCAGTTTTATTTGGTGGGTTTGTTTTCACATTTGAAATCCACTATTCACTATTAAAAAAAAAAAGAAAAACCAACCAAAAACAGCAAAACAAAAAACCTCCAAAACATTTCCTTCTAGAACCACTAATATGCTTTTCCATCACCTCGCCTCTATTGTTGTTCTTTTCTTTGTTTGATAGCCTCCTTAATTCTTCCCTTTACACTTCATCCTCTGCAAAAATTACAGTTTCTCTGGGAGTTAATTCCACTTCTCCCTCTAGCAAAACTGCTTAACAATAAAGAAAAACATTGAATGTGACATCATTCAGATTTAGAAAACATCCTTCAACAAAAAGACAAAGAATTCACCCTCCTCAGTCACTCCTTCATGAGGATACTGTGTTGTCCATACTTTTACATTTAAAAGATCAATTCTTGAACAAGAACTTTGGAAACTTGAACAAAACAAAACACAAAACACCCAGATACTGCAAAAGCTAGAAATCCTGGGAGGTGCAAAACTATGGACCAAATCACTCCCCTACAATGTAGAAGTTAGCTTAGGGTCCTTCTCTCTTCAACTGAGGCATCTTGTAACACTGTCCATAGTGTTTCTAATGGGATCAGTTATGACAATGAATGTGTTAAGTTGCCAAAAGCAAATGTTACACCACTTCCTGTAGGTGAAGTCATTTTGGAACTGTTCAGGCCGTTTAGGGGCTGCACTCACAAATATACAACTTCAGAACTGGAGTGACACAGGTAACAGCATAAGTTCTTGCACATTTCAAACTCCCTCAAAGTAACTGTAGATGTAAACTGCAGCTAAAGAGAAATTACCTGTTAGCAGGTGCATACTCTGTCACTGGCAGGCAATTACATCTCATCTTCTGATGCAACACAGATCACCTAGTTATATCTCCTACAGCGCTTCAAAAGGAGACACTAAGAAAATCACAATAACCTGCAAGAGTTTAAGAACTTAAGGATGATGCTGAAAAAGTACCTAGTAAGATCCGTATTATCAAGACTACCAAGTTTTGGTATTAGAGATTCAAAGATTCAAGGAGTCACAAAGGAAGGTTTTAAAGAATTTCCCTCCTCTACTTCCTACTACAACAAAGTATCTTAGTCTCTATCACAGACCAACCCAATTGTTCTGCATCAACAATGTACATCCACTCTGCAATATGAATGAGAAAATTAGAGTCAATGTAATTTCTTAGCACACCACCTTTAATGACAGAAAACAGACACCTCTATTATCCAAAGTATTAAAACCTCTCAATTCTACACTAGTCTTTAAGCTATCTATACATTCTGATCTTAGTTATCACATAAATAAAATACTGCTCAAGACAGAAAAGACAAAAATTTTTCTCTGGATCCTCAACATTTTCTCAGCTTTCTGTTCTAAAGATTCTCAGCCATTTAAGGGGCATGGGTAAGACTGCATTTTCTTAAATGCAGCTTCTCATCCCACAACTATCTTACAAAACTGCATATATTTTAATGCCTTTGGCTCTATTACACAACAATCCAGTCACTACTTTCACCCTTATAAAATGATAGGCTCCCTGTGACCATGTCATGCTATTTAGACTTGCTGGAACTACAGCCTGCAGGAACCGTCAGCCAGCTAACTTCCTAATATTTTTTAGATCAGACTTCCCTTTCGAAATTCCCTTTCAAAACAATTGTTACATCTGTCAATAACAGGGCAAAACTAAAACTAAATACTAGTAATTTCTTTTTTTAAAAAGCAAAAAAACCAAACCAAACCAAAACCCCACACCTAAGTAATAATTAAAAAAAAAAACCAGTTGTAACAGCATGCTTCCCCAGAAAAAGATGTGGTGGCTTCCTCAAATACAAACCAGGAAATTGGATTAATGATTCACCAAGAAGTGGAACTTGCAACCAAAGAAATTACTGTAGGTAAACACAAAATCTAAAGACTGTCGCTTTAGTTACCGGTTCTCTGGATATGAAGATGTTCTGCTAGAAGTGTTTAAAGACAACACTACAGAGTATTTTTCATCCTTCCTACCAGCTCTCTTCCCAGAAAGAAAAACTCCATTACCTCATAATCCAGTTACTGAACAACTATCAGCTCTAGATGATCCAGCTGAGCAAGACATCAGTCATGTCAACGCACTTCATCCATTCTGGTGTAACTGTTTAAATCATGTAATTGATGCAAGTTACATCTACTGTTTATCTTCCTCAGGTGTGGAGAAAAAAAAAGCCAAACTGCTCTTTATTTTACATCACTCTTCTGTCCTGAACTTCTGTCATGCCTTACCTCACCCTACATCTTACCATTTCAGAGTATGTCAGAAAGGCTATCAAAATTTGAACTGAGATGCTAAATAAAAAGTACTGAAAAAGCTTGTATTAGGCTTTCCATAGCAAAGTACAGAAAGTGAAATGAGAAGAAAAAAAATTGTTCAACCACACAAATTTCAGCTGAAATTCAATTGACCTTGTTAATAAATACAGGGTGAAAGAACAGAAAAGACAACAAGTAGTCTAGCAATACCATTAAACCATCAAAACAAAAGTTCAGACTTTAGGAAAATCCTTCTAAGAACTCCTGCCCAAACTCAAAAAATAAATTAAGCCAAACTTCATGGGGAGACAGAAAAATATAAGCAGTCAAAAAGAAACAGAAATTTAGCAGCAGCCTATATTCACTGGATAAAACTGACTGACATCTCATAAATGAGGAAGAACAAGGTTATATTTTAACCACTGTTTTGACAGGAATCTACCAACCTTCCCTAAAACTCACAAGTTAAATAATTTTTGCTTCAAACTACATTCTGTCAATCTATACTAAACCTGCTCCCTTAATCAGCTGTTCTTCTATAAATATTTCTATAGTATACGTAAAAAATGTCTGTTTAGAAATGAACTCGTAAGTTGTGCTATATCTTGAAGACCTATCTCAAAAAGTTACCAACATCAAACTTTATGCATTTCTCAATGATACTGCTTCTGATTAGAATAAAAAGGACAATTCAGCAATAAACTTTTTGAAATTACAAGTTAATCGTCTCACTGAGTCTTGAAAATATGCCTCTTCAGGGAAGAGTTCAGTTCTGTCACTAATTTATTATATATAGAATATATGGAACAGACTTTTCTTAATGGGAAAAAAAAAAAAGTAGGTCTAGAACAATCTAGACCTTATTAAGCTTGATTAAAAATAAAAGAAAAAAAAAGAAAGAAAAACCTGACTTCCAGAAAAAGTCTCATTTCACACATTGGTCATTAGAAACCACAGGATGATCACAGCAGTCTCTCCAAGCGAATGCACAACTACAGAGCTTAAGCAGACCGCCTGTATTTCAAAAGGTATGGAAAGTAACACGCCTGCTTTTGGAGAGATTGAGTACAATAGCTGACCAGACTCTTCCTACCTCTTTTTTTTTCCCCCCAGAAATGATCTTGAAGTTGATTAGATTTAGGTAACTAACATTAGAACATATAAAAAAAGTATTTTGTATACAAACTTCATGAAGCAAATACAAGACACATTCACAATTAAGTTAACCCAAAAGCCCCTTGCATACCTAAGA
Source organism: Bucco capensis (assembly GCA_013396975.1). NCBI lineage: Eukaryota > Metazoa > Chordata > Aves > Piciformes > Bucconidae > Bucco > Bucco capensis. The sequence continues at coordinate 1,774,996 of VWZO01009494.1, read as the reverse complement.
ACTGTGTATACTTTCTTCCACGACATGGCTCACATACAAACCCATGTATTTCTTCAAGTGTTTTATTACAGAGCAGGAAGAAGCATCTCTTCAGAATGAAGACAATCAATGTGGCATCCTAAAATGGAGTTCTAACTTTGTTCCGACAAAAAGTTTCATATATATAAACAGCACGTTAACATTGATAGAACACTACTAAACCTTTAAGTTTATAGAAATCAAACATCAGAAGCTCAAGAAAGTAACTGATCAAAGTTTCAAACAAAGCTTCTGAAGTACAGGTTTTTTCACTGCTCTTGGCAACATTTTAATAAAGTTCTATCGGAATGTGCACCAAATGAACAATGTGTTATTAAAAATAATGATAAATACAAAAGAGTTGCCTGTCCTTCAGCAGCAATAAAACCCAAAAAAATCCTCATTTGTCCAACCTGCTTACAAAGAACATTCAATGGTGATAAAATCCTGTGACTCTTCCAAAAGTCAGGTTACTTGATGACTTAAAATCTTGTACTATTCTTAGTTTCCATAAACTTAGCTCTAGCAAATCCACTGTATTTCTAATTCTGTCAATTTCTTTCCCTTAAATTACCATGCTTGCTGGGGGGGGGGGAAGGGGAGAAGATTTCTTCTGTTCAACCAGCCACATTCTTAATACAGGACTTGTTTAAGTTGAAACAAAGTAACACAAAACCAGAGCAGATGTTAGTCTGAGCATATTTGATTAACATTTGCTTAAAAAAATCCAAACACGATGAAGAAATGAGTGAGCTCAAGAATAAAAAAACCCTTCTGCAGTGATTTAAGTTTTTAAATTGATTTAAGTTTTTAAATAGAGCAAGTTATGCTCTATAATCTCATTGGAAAGTTATTTCCATGATTATTCTAATTTCCTGCTCAGATTAATTAACATTATGATTTTAAAATCAAACTAGAGGCAAAGCATATACATGGACAGCAGCTTAATGCTGGTAAAAATAAGTTTTTTAAAAAAGTAAAATACCTGATCATATTGTGGGAAAATTAAAAAAGAATAACTGAATTATTATTTATATATGAACACTTTTTCTTCAAAAATTAACAAAACAGGAAAATACTTTCTAATTAATCTCTCTAAGACAAAACTTCAAAAAATTCAATAAGCTTGGTATCACATTTCATCACTACTTGCAAGAATTTTCATTTAAGTGCTTTTGGGACAATACTCATCTACATGGACAGAATATAAAAGGGTTTAAACTAAAACTCCCTTATTCCTTTTGCATTTGTTTTTTTAAAAGCACATCACACTTCAGTATTTAAATTGAAAGTGGGGGGTGTGTGTGTAGAACTAAAAAGGTATTCCAGAATTCTGATTTGTGACACTATCCAGGAAAGTAGGTTCTTTACAAACTTTTTTCCAGTTTCTGCAGTTCTTTCTCCCATTGAAAACTTTTGCCATACTCCCTCAGTTCCATGGTGCCTGCATACAGCAAAATGGATCCAACTGGGAATAGCAAACTAAACACTAAAGCCCCAGAGTTACACATTACATGCCTGTGAGCACTTCCAATGAAAATGAAATGTAAAATGTTTCACCCTGAAATAGAATTTATTTCAAGTATTTTAGTAGCACCTACAACAAGAGTATAATTGAAGGAAAAAATAACTCCTTATGAATGCTCATTAGCAGAATTAAAAAAAAAAGGAAGAAAGAAAAAAGTATTCATAGACAAGACTGCCATATGCCAGACTGATTGAGAAATTCCCATATTAGGGAGAGAAAAGTCTTCCAGATGAAGGCTAATCACAGTAAGCAGCTCTTCCCAACAGGTAAATTTTCCACCACCACCCAAAAAAAACCAAAACAAACCCCAAAAAACCCAAAACAACCCCCCCCAAAAAAAACCCAACCTCCCAAAAACCCCAAGCCAATTAAGAAGTAGCAGTAGTCACAGAAACAGCTACATAGGACTTCTCATACTTCACTTACTCTCAAAACACTATTTTACATCTACATTTGGAAAAAAAGGCATACAAAAATACTGAAACCACCCAGGTGCATCAGCTTTGTAACAAACTCCTCTATCAAGGAACCCAATACAAATGTTCTGGAGATGAACTTAGCATAAATGTTTCCTAACAATGAACTGCAGTGGGAATACAGTAAAAAATAAAAGCATATAAATCTTACTGTGACATGGGAAATTGAAGTAAAAATCAACAAAGCATACTTGTGCTCAACTTTCTCAGACTTAATTGGATTTCCCTTCAGAGATTAGTTTATTTAGCTTCAGTATATAGCCATTTTTGTCCAAGCAATCAACACAAGAACAGATTTTGTTTACCTCACCTGAGGAAGCAGCAGTAATCACTGTACAGCCAGGAAAAGCACTCTCAGCCTAGGAAACGTTTTAGCTTGAGTGCTTAGGTTTGTTAGGAAAGGCTAACATCACTGGTGTAAAAACGCTTATTAGAACGTGACACCACTCTTCCAGTATTTCATTGCTCGTTTCCCCAGGCAGTAACCCTATATAACTGCAAAGCTGCTGTCACTGGTTCATCAGAGAAAGTCACCAAAAAGATGCTCAGGTGCTCCTCTAAAGAATTTCCAAGAGTAAACAAACAAATCAATAAATCTCTGCAAAATTTTAAGAAAATAGTGCAGTGAAGACAAAGCACACATTTAATTCCTATTTCAAGCAGCTTCTAATTCCTGCTTGCCTTGATCATCACTAAGAAAACCCTCCCCCACACTGAAAACGGAAAGGACGAATCATACGTGTACATGTAAACCCACAGAAAGCAGAGGGAACAGAGCAGAAACAGGCCTAACAACATTACAAAGCCACAGTAGCTTCTTGAGATAAAGTCCTCAGCTGCGTAATCAATGAGTTTCAACGGTTTAACAACAAAGGCCATACCTCCCCGATGGCTTCAGGAAAGCTGGCCCGAAGACGATCCTGTTTGCGGGCCAGCAGCCAGGAGAGGCAGCGCACCTCTCACAAAAGGACCCAGTCCCTCCTCTTTCAGGCGGGTGGAGGTTTCGGCTGCACTGCGCGGGATCGCGCTCTCCCAGCCACGACTGGGAGGCGGCACTGCCCGCAGGCAGAGTTGGGGCGAGGAAGTGCAACGACCCCGAAGCCCAGATCCGGCAGAAAACAGCAGCCCGGGACAACAGTCCGGCTCATGATCAGGGAAAGGAAAGAAAATGACGACAGAAGCGGGGAGAAACACCAAGCTACAACAGCCCTGCTCTTAAACAAAAACACAGCGCTAACAGGGTGGAGGCGAACCCGCAGCACTAGAGATCAGGGCCGCACCCCGCCAGAAGTGGATGGGAACGGAGAGACATGATGGGAGAAGGAAGTGTGTGAGGGTTAATGCAAGGAAACTCAGCTCCGCGCTGGGCCAGATCCTCAGCGCCGAGTTGGGAGGAGAGGGGGGGAACAAACCACCGCAAAAAAAAAGAGGAGCTAGAGAGAAGAGAGGGACGCGAGTCGCCCACGGCACAGTCAAGACTCGGGCGCCTGAAGAAGCCATTTTAGAGAAACTGCGTTGCTTTCACCCCTATGGGGCCGGTGGAAGAAGAGAGCCCCCATCCACCTTCTCCAGATTAGCTCACCCCCTCTCAGCATGGCCCGGGTAGGGACGGCCACTCACCCTCCCCTCGAAGTTGTTCTCCTCCACGTCGCTCATGTCGGCAGAGTCCTGGCCACGGAGATGGGGCGAATAGGGACGCAGTCCCAAGCTGCAACCGTACCCACAACCGCTACTAGTGCTACTATTGCGGGTATTATTATCGCTATCGATATCGCTGCCACCTCCCTCCCACCAAAGCCTCCCAACCCCTCTCCCGCAGCAGCGCAAAATGGCGTCTCCGCTCCGTCTGCGCCCGACACCGCGCGGGGGGCGGGGCCCGGCTCGGGCTGCCTGTCACAAAGGAGACGACGCCGCCGGTGGGATAACGAGCGCGCCTGTGACAAGAGGTGTGGGGGCTCGCTGCGCACGCGCGCTCCTCAGCCAGGCGGGAGACGCTTCTTCCTTCTCGTCCTCTTCCTCATCCTCTTACGGCGGCTCTCGGGGTTGCGTCGCCGTGGGGCTGCTGGGCCCGCCCCGCCTCCACTTGTGGGGGGCTGCGCTCCGCACAAAGGCAGCCTCTCTTGGTCGGGCTGCTGCTTCTGCATGCCGTCATAATCAGACTTGCTTCCCATCTCTGTCTTCCTTCGGCTTGCCTCCCCCTGGCACATTCTTCGGCGGTTCTGCTTCCGCGCCGCGGGGGGAACATCTAAAGTTAGTACATTTAGAACACCTTTACCCGTGGGGTTTTGTTAGGTTAAAGGTTAATATGCAAGGCTGGAAAGGTTGCTTTCGTTGTACGAATTTGGAAATGACCCACGTGATTCATTTTTGAATACTTCTAGAAAACCAAAGGTCAGCGTTTTCACTTGCAGTCTTAAGAATTGCCTTTTAACTAGAATTTTACTGAAATGCTTTTATTTTCTGCTCGGCTACAAGAGCTTCCCTGCCTTTTCTCTGTCCCGTGGACCTTTGGCGTTTCCTCCAGCACACATCGGTAACCACAGCAGCTCATACCTTGCAGGCAGCAGAAGCTCAGCACTGAGGCCAAATAGGTAGTTACTTAGGTGAGAACGTTTCTAAAGATGATGAAACAGCTAGACTTGCTCTGCCTGCACTAGAAAGCCAGGGGAGTAGGTGAATGGTTGCGCTTTCCCAGAACACCACTCTTTTATCCCGTTTTCCAGCCTTTTGCAGGTAGTGGTAGCAGAAAGGTCAGTCACTGCTTCTGGTCCACCTCCACATCCTCCATGTGCTGCTTCAGGGGCAGGAACTTCCCTCTGTGGCTAAGAAGCTGTTCTATCCAAATGCCTGTATTAGCTGAGCCTGGTTATCTTCAGTTTGCCATGGTTGTAACAAACAAATGACCTGCCTGAGTCACTGTTCTGTGAGTATTCCCAAAAAAGGAATGAGGTGCTCAGAGAGTGATTCCCAGGTAGGAGATGATTCCCTAAAAATCAAATGCCTTTCCTGCAGGAAGTGTGCTCTCAGGGTGCTTTTCCCTAGGAAAAAGAAAAGCATTTTGGGGGGAAAGATGGGTCTGCATGAGGCCCATTCCCTAAAGCAAAAGGGTATAAACTACTGGTAAGGGATCAGGAAGAGAGAAAAATAGGAGTGGCAGTAAGGAAAGTGTAAGGTTGCATACGTTCTTTTCAAAGTATACAGATCAGACAAGCACAGTCTGAAAATCACTTGGGGTCTTCTGTGGCCCCTGGTGTGATAACTGTGCCGATAGCAGACGGAGCATTAAACTCATTGCCCACGGTAAAGTGTGGGGAGTGATACCCATGTTGCTATAATGCTTGTATGGGTAGGATGAGCTCATTAGCCTTCTGGCAGTCATCCTAGGAGAAGGACAACTCTGATTCCAAACCCAGGCAGATGGAGCTTGTTTAGCCCTGTAAGGCCTTCCATCTAAGAGGTTAAACCTCCGTCCTAAGGACCTTGCTGCCAGCGTCCAAGCTTGCTAGGCCCTGGCAGATGAACCTTAGGACTAAAGGGTGGGTCCAGCTCTGCGCATGCTGTGTCTCACCTAAAAAAAATCCATTGCGCAGGCTCGAGGGTGCTATCCGCTATCCTCTTTTTATCAGTGTGCTTGTAAAGGGCACTGATGAGGAGCGTGGATGGAGCCCTCCCTGGATCTTCGTTCACGAAGCCTAGCCACGATGACGACAACAATACGGATCAGAGGATCAATTGGTCAAGTAAGAAAGCAGCAAGTAGACTAACCACAAAGCACATTCATCAGAATGCCATTCTCTAGACATTACCATTAAGCAGTTTAAACATACCATAAGAGAGGAAATTCTTAATACATATTTGAAAGGGGCAGAGCAATAGCTATGCAAATTAGTGTCAGAAGGACAGTCTACAGTGATAGTGAATGGCACAGGAAAGGAACAAAGATAACACTGCAGCAACAACTTCTTTTTTTGCTTTTGAAAAGTATGATAGAACACTGTAGCACAGCAAGTTTTTACTCTTGCAGTCCTGGGCTGTTATCTATCCCTTAAAATGGTACTGAGAATATTATTACCCGTGAATATAAGGACCACGTAAACACTCTTAAGGTTTGGTTTTCATATGTCATTGAGGAATAACAAGGTACTTGATACTGTATTGTTTTTACCACACATCTTGGATAAGAGGCAAAAACATCTCCTAATGTTGTGAGATGCCTGCTCATGGAAGATGACCAAATACATGAGGCCTTCGGGCAAGAGGAATTAAGAACGTTATTAATAGTTGAGTGTTCCTGTCAACAGAGGGTACAGAATTCTTAATACAATTTTGTGACCTCCACAAGCAAATCTTCCTGTGATTACACCACTGATTTTCCTTTCTCTCCCTAGTAAGCTCTAAATGCCATATAAATTATATTTGCAAAGACATTACAGCTGTTCACTGCATGTCTGTGAAAATAAAGGATTAATCACCAAGCAAATAATAAATGGCAGTAAATAGCTACAATATGTTTGTTATGTGAAGTTCATTTCAGCCCATCTGTTTTTGATCCTTTCAAGGAGAAATCTTGACAAGAAAATACCCACAGAAATGGATGAGGTAATTCTGCTTTAGAAAACACTTTTAGCAACAATTTTATTGACTGTATGTTACACAGCACCAATCTGTTCACTCAAAAGCTTACTTATCAAGAATTTAGGTTTTGTTTTTTTTTCCTGTCTTCATTCAGTGTTGTATAATTTAGCAAAAGACTTTTTTCCATGGAATGGATTGCATAAGTAAATAAACATATATATATAATTAATTCAATGCAGCTTCTTCTGAATTCTTTGTGGGAATATAGCCTTCTATTCAGTTCAATGGTTGCCTAATTTTCTCAAATTTAAATTCACTCTCAGTTGAACACCCATATTTTCCAGATCAACAAGAAAAACAGAAACAAACCCCATTTTTTTTCAATATATATTTCACAAGACTCTGAAATGAGGGACTGCAAACACATCAATACTAGAAAAGTATTATATGCAACTGATTCACTGACTGACATGATACCACTTGCCAACAGTTTTGTCTATCTGCTTAGGTCTAGGCCACTAGCCTCTGATGCATCCTTTTTTTTTTTTTTTAATTAGAGCAACAGATTCAAATGCTGAATTTTCCTGCATCTAATTTGTGCAGGAAAAAAAAAAGTTTAAAACCAGAGAGGAGCCAGGTGGCTTATGAGGCGCACTGTAAGGGAAGAAAAGCAGCAGTGCAGTGCAGGTGTGGGGTTCAGATATAGAGCTGAAGCAATGGTGGGATCAGCAAGCTGCCATGAGAACACCTACTGTAAACTGTATTTACTTTACAGAGGATGCAATGTTGCAAACAGAACCTTCCCCTACAGCCACTTGCAGCATCTGAATCCTGTAACCAGTGCCTCAAGTTGCCTGGTTAGGTAGGGACAATCTTGAAGGGCTTGAGTATTCCTGAATACTAGCAACACTGTAGCTGCTGAGCATGTCCTTAATTCACCTTTAGTTAACCGATACCAACTTCCTTTAAGTATCACCTTGCAGGAGGAGCCTAAGGTAACTTGCTAGCACTTAACAGGTTTTATTTACATGACTGTCACTATGAAAGTTTATATACTGACCCAGCCACGAATAGTCCAGCTTGTGCAGCTGCAGTTTACACAACGAGAGTAACGAAAGAGGGCAAACTCTGCACCAGGCCTGACAGACAGCAGTCGTTTCTGAGGTCACTGCCACAATTTCTCCGTTAGAGGGCAGGAACGGTACCTTTCCAGCCTGTTATCGAGGCAATCTTTACTTGTGGATATCAATGGGAATTGACAGTCCTTGCCAAGCAGCTTTCCAGCTTCCCAGGGATTTCCTGCCTGGACCCCGACGTGAGTTTTTCCAGGAACGACTATTAACGCCTGCAGCTACGTATCGCCCTCCCAGCCTTCGTGCAGCCTGCCTCGCTCCCCGACAACGCGCTGCGGTTCTCCCTGCAGCCGAGGGCCCTGTAGCCAGACCTGTTCGCTCCGAGCGAGGCCCCGCGCCACACACGCAGCGGAGCTCTCCGGCCGCGGCCAGCGATCCTCACGCTCCCGCCCGGAACGGGCACCACCCACGGCGGGCGAAGAGGCGGGAGCTCGGAGGCGGGAGCTCGGCCGTGCACGTACCACAGACGCTGCACAGGGGGCGCTGCAGCAGCTTTCCTGGCCAGGACAGCTGGGGGTGGAGAGAGGCGGGGTTAGGGGAGGGGCCTCAGGTGGTGCGGTACTTTGCGTCGCGAGGCGGGCGGAAGGGTGGTGAGTGGTGTCTGTCAGATGGCTGTGGGTCGGGNCGAGGAAGGCCCTTCTGCTGGGCGGGGGGGAGGGGAGCGCCAGGCTCCGCCGTGGGTGATGAGGGAGGGAGCTGGGTGGCCGTGGCCTGGCAGCGGCTGCCAGGCAAACCCAGGTCTTCACCTCGCCTGAGCGCCCCGCTTTGTTCTTCCTCTCAGGCTTGCCCCCTACTTCGGGACAGGTTTATGTGCGTTCTGGCTTCGGCCGTGCTTTTGCGCCATCCCCGACGGCGTTTGTGAAGCAGTCGGCTTTAGCTTTTACCCCCGGTTTGTCCTTCCGCAGCGGGTCATGCTGTTGCGCTGTGTGGGCGCCCGGTGCTGCCTGCAGGTCGGTCTCCTTCCTGCTCTGCAAGCTCTGTTTGTCGGTGGGTACGCGGGTCTTTCTGGTGGCTCGTTGTAGGCCCTTCTTACAGGTGTCTGGGTACGGTGCGTTCTGTTTCCCGCTGTGGCTAAATGTTTCCTTCGGCTGGATAACCGTATTCCAGGGCTGTGATGCAATGTCCTTCGATGGTGAGGAAGCAGTTACAGTTTCTCTCCTCATTTGCAGTGGCCTTCTTGTCATAAGCTATGACTGCAGTGACTCTGCAAGATGTCTTGCACAGCAAGGACATTAATTTAAAAGAGACAAAGCATGCTTGTAGTGATGTGGTAGAATTTAGATGGGGGAAAAAAGGTGTTGAATCCATATTCAAGCAGAGGCAGAATCCTTAATAATGTTAGTTTAAGTGACCTTCTGATACTAAGAAGTTTGCATTAAAATGTAATGGGTAAAACTTTTATTTTGGAAGGTCCTAAAATATCAAACTTCTTGACAGCAAGGGATGTGGAATGATGCTTCCTTCTTACAATATAATAAAATTACTTTTATATATAACATCTGATGATATTTTAACTATATTTTAAATTTTCTGCTAGTTTCTTTTTCTGTAAATATTTATAACCTACTACTAGAACTTATTTCTGTAGCTACGTTAATCATTCATTATTAATAAGCTTTCCTTTCAGTTTCCTGATCTAGCATGGTAGCATCCTGTAAATTCTCTTTTATGTACCTTTGTCATCTGAAGGATACTGACAGTTAGAATGGAGTCTAATTTTTTGTTTGTGTGCCACAAAGCAAAGCAGAGCGAATTTTTGTTCTGTCTTATGACATGATGTGGAGTTTCTTTAATGAGGTTTATCTCAGGTTACAACTGGGGTTTTTTTGTTGTTGTTCTGGGTTTTTTGCTGTTGTTTTTCCCCCCTCAGTGATGTGGATGTGGGGCAGATTTTCACTGTGAAAAGTGAGCTCTGTAGGAATTGTGACTTTTTTTAACAGAACCTTCAGAATAGGAACACACTAAACATAATAGCTAAGCATGCATGTGATTTATTCTAATTATAATGTAGTGTTTATTTCAGAGCAAATGTCATGAATTCCTGTTTCACTCTTGTGAGAATATAAGAGAGACAATATGAAGATGATAATATATTGTAAGTGGCATCTTGTTTTAATGGAGTAATTGCAGTTTCAGATCAAATTTGGAAATTTATTGCTACCTTTGTTCCTGTTTTACTGCTGGAGATACCCACGTGTATAAAGCATAAATTAGTCAGTCCTCTTTTTGTTATTTTATGTTTAACAATATATAATTGTTTAAGAATTCACTTCAGGTACTTGAGAGGAACTTCTTGAAGGAGGCCTTGGTATTAGCTAATCATGTATTGTGATTTAGGGGTTGGACATAGTTCAACTGCTAAAAGTAAAGTATTTCCACTGGAGTTCATGATCACTTTGGAAAGAGTGGTGTAAACAGCTGTGAAAGCTCACAAGAGAGCAGTGGTACTAGTTAAGACTTTGCAGGGGAGTGCTTAACATAGCCTAGTGTTCAACTGCAATGAAAAAACTGTGGCAATCTTAGAGGGAAATAAGAAGCTGAGAAGGTACCTCATGCTGTGTCCTAACTGTGGATCTTACAAGCAAGTGCTCTACTGTGACCTGAATGGGAGCAATAAAGCATAGAGAAAAAATAAAATGTCCCAGATGGAATGAAGCGCTCTCTATTTTTTTTTTGAGAAGCTGATGCAGAGATACAGAAATGTTTTGAGGCCCAGATGGACCCAGTGGGAGAAGGGGAACTTCAGCAAGTATAATATACTGTCCCCATTGATATCTGCTTTCTTTAGTTTTCTTCACATCCCTTGCCAAGTCATTTCTCCTCTGCAAATACTGAATCTTGGCTAACAGCACACAGGCAAAGAACAAAGAATTTCTGTTTTTAAATTGTTTATTTTAAAACCATACATTCATGGTAGTAGTAGGCAAACAAAGGGTGGGGGAGCTGAACTAAAGCCGGGATACTTTATAAGATACCAAAAAGCAGACTCCTTAGACATAATGTAAAATAAAAAACAATTGTTGGCAGAAACTGTAAAATAAAACCAAGGCAAGCAGGACTACATGCATTCAAAATAGAAACAAGTCACTAATATTTCTAATACACTGAAATAAAAAAGATAATCTAGTGTTTGGGCACTCAGATGCCTTCGTACCAGAGCCACTGTAAATGTGATGTGGTTTATGGGTTTTCAAGTATAGAACAATATGGTTTTGCTTTCAACTCAAAGTCCAGCTACAAAACAAATTGGTTGTGTGCTGTCTTTAGCAGTCTATAATAGATGAAACTGTTCTTGGTTTAATATTTGTTTGAGGTAGTCCCAGCACCTTATTGACAGTGGCAATATCTGTCTGCTTTGTGAGCTGTGATGTTAGTTGGCTCAGAAATCCTTTGGCTTCACTGAGAGGCAGGGATTGGCAGAAGCACACAGGGAGATTTTCTTTCTTTGTTGCAGCACTGTAGAAGAATAGGTATTCCTAGTATTCCTACCCATTTTTGCTGTTCTCTTAAACCTAATGTGTTTGTGTGATTTCACTTAGAGTATGCATGAAAGGCATTCCCCAAAAGACAGGTAGCAATAAGGCAAGAGGCTATATTTTCGTTTGGTGTGTTCTGTTTTCTTTTTGTTTGGTTGTTTGTTTTGTTTGTTTTTTTAAACATTCCTTGATTGTTGCAAGTCTAGGGCATGCAAAAGCAGAGAATGAAGGAACATATGGTGTGAGAAAAGGTATAAAGATTAGATGCCTGAAAAAGACACCAAGGGCTAGGCAGACGCTTTGGGTGGTGCATTCTAAAAGTGGTGTAAAACTGCTAAAACCTGCAGTCCAGCAGTTGTCATGCTAATAGGGTAGGTTTTTGTTTGGGGTTTTTGTTTCCAGAAGTATGCCCTCTTACCTATTCTTGAGATGACAGTGTGTTGTATAGTGCTGTTCGTTTCACTTGAACATAGCAGATATTAATATATTCAGTCTTCTGTCAACTGATCTATGATGCAGTCTCAAAAGACTCTCAAGTCTCATCAGCACACAGGTGTAGCATTTTGATGGGCTCTGTGTCAGACATGGCAGAGGTTTTGTCAATAGGGTATCCTTCTCTTTTCCCTCTCTCCTGGTGACATTATCTGTTGAACAGATTTTACAGAAACAATAATAGGTATTCTTAACATGCTAAGAGTTGATCTTGTCAAAAGATAGCTCAAACGTGGTTTCACTTGTCTGGGGACACACTTTTCTGTTAATTGCTTCCAAGTAAATTATTTTGTTCATTTATGGCACTATGCAGCTGTCCGAGTGAACCTGATTAATGAACCTGGGAACCAAAGAGTAGTGATGGTCTGCAAAGTCACCAGTATGGATGTGTTACTACAGGAAAACTATTTTATTTGCATGTTTTTGAGAATTCATGTGCTCTTAACAATATGAGGAATGCGATTCTTCCTTGGGCACCACTTTTAAATATGAATTATTTGGGTAGGATGATTTGTTAAAGGGAGTGTGTTTTATGTGTAGGACAGAAAACTGACGTTTCTGTGCATCGCTAGGGATTGTGGTCCTGTGTGACAGGATATACTTAACTTCTTTGGACACTTGTTTGTCAGCTGCACCTCATGCAGGTTTTTTCCTATTGCTAAACTGATAACCATGTAAGAATGCAAATTACCAGAATGCAAACATCTTTTTTTGGTTTCCAGAAAGTATCAGCACAGCTCTCAGACTTCTAGGAGCTTATTCATTATTTTGTTGTCCCTGTCTTCAAAGGTTAATTGGTCAGTGGATATGTTCTATGCTTTTTTGGTGTGTTTAGACTTCCCATTTTTATTGCTGCACAGCGACTGTGGTGATAGATCTCCAGATCACATACAATTAGCCTGTCTGGTCTCAGAATGGTCAGTTTGATATCTTTGAGTTGAGTGAGGGTGATGCTCAAAGTTTTCTGTTGGAAAATCAGAACATCAACGGTTTTGGAGGTTACAGAGACCTGCGGAAGTATTTCCTAGTATTCTGTAATGCCCTGTGGTTTTTTGTTGTTGTTGTTTTCCTGACTATTGCAATGACGTATCATCATGTCTGTTACAGCACAGCTTATTTTTTACTAATATACTACCCTCACTGTACTGAGAGATGTTTGCTGACATGAATTTAATCAAAATTTCTCATATAGACATGACTTTAAAATCCTTAATAATTTCATAAACTTGTGACACTCCCATAGAGCTGGCAATAAATTATAATTTTCTATTGCAGAATTATTTTATAGTAATTATTGTCAGCTTCTATTTGTGCTGTTCTAATTTCTATGTACTTTGTTCAACTGCAAGATTTTCTTTTCCCCCCTTCCTCTGTCTCTAGTTGGATACAATCTTTTATGACTATATCTGGCAATTTTTTTATCATCTCTCTTGATAAATCATGTGTTTATACAGTTAATAATAATAATTGTGAAGCCAGACTTCTGAATTCACTGTGCCACATTGCTGTTGATTGGAATTTGGCAGTGAAGAGTAGCTATGTACTATGGTAGTAAGTAATAGATTGAGTAAATTTCCCATTTATCAAGGCTACTTTCTTAATATATTAGTTTGTTAGAGACCTATGTAGGACTTCTAGGGTGCCAGTGAGGGACTATTGCCTCAGTATTTGGCATTATGCCTTTCAGAATATATAACCAAAGAGGTGACTTTGTTGGCCTGTATGTCAACAGTAGTATTTTCAGTACTTTTTTTTGGCTTTACTCTTAAACTCTCTTTGATCCTTGAATGGAATGGGATTCTCAGGCTTCAGTTTTCTCTATTCTTTAGCTCTTGTTGACTCTGTTTTGTTATTTTTTTTGCTAAAGCTGCCTACTAATAACTACCAAAAATACCTGATGGACCTGCAGCTTGCTTTCTCTTATAGTCATCATAATTTGTCCTGTAGATTTTTCAGAACTAGAATGTCCACACTATCTCTGCACCATAGTTTTAAATTTTCCCAGCTGATGTCAATAACCACATCTTGTGGTTTAGGAAGGCTGGGATCTTCCAGACAGACTGGAAAAATGATGACAAGTATGTAGTGGTCTTTCATGAACTGACTGACTTACAGAGCTGACAGTGCTGTAAGGTGTGTTGTAACCTTTTAAAGATTTGGGTACACATTGTTTCATGATACACTGAGATTGTTTCAGAGGATATGAGTAATTCCTTTGCTTTACAGGCTGTTGCATTCTTTGTGTTGTACATTAATGTATTGTCTTTAGCTTTTGCTGGGAATAAGTAAAGCAGAATCTGAGGAAGACTTCGCAGCAAAATTCAATTATGGTGTTTTGTAATTGTGAATTGGTTTCCACAGAGAAGGGTCAATATTCAAACCACAGTACAATAATATTGTTTAGTTAAGTAGCATCAGAGATACTAGAGCTTCACGTTATTATGGAGCAGATAATGTGTTTTTTTTCTTTGGTTCTTGTTCCATTTGTTTCATGCACTTAAAGTAATTTATATTTGACTGATGTTGTAACACAGCTCAGAGGATAGAGACATGATTTTATTTTGGAGAGGATGAGTTCCTTAGTTGATTGCCTTAATTGCCAGATGCATGTCACTGTTTGTTGTGATATTGCTGAACAATGTTAAATTTATATGGGCAGGCTTTGGCAATACATTTCTTAGATAACCAGCAGTGGCATGAGTGAAGAAAATCAAACTTGCTGTTTCTGTGAAAGGCAAACATAGTATCTGATCCTCTGTTCGGGAATTTCTTGTCATTACGAATTCGAATGTTGTCCCTGACTTGGGCTTGTCACTTTCAGAATAATTTAGATATGCAGGTTGATTTTAAAGAACTTAAAAAAATTTGCCACTTGAATCAGTCACTTCAGGCTGCCTATTGAAAGGGTTGTCTGGAAGATACTCTCTTCATGGATTCTTGAATTGCCATTTTGCCTGCACAGTCAAGTCGGGTTTTGTTTGATTTGGGGTATAGTGGGAGTTGCATTTGAGTTTGGGGTGGTTTTTTTTTTTGCATTTTGTATTTTCTTTTCCCTCCTCAGACTTTCAAATTTTGTCCTGATTGTACTTCATCTTCATGGTCATCTTTCTTTTGTCTCAGGTTGGGGATGGTAGAAATTCCAACATGGCATAGCTCTGATGTGCCCTTTTTTTCCTGCTGTTCTCTGCAGTGCTTTGACATCCTTTGCTGTAAAACCCTTCAGCTGTGATGGGGGAAGTGGTAAGCCTGGGTTCCTACCCAAGCAGAGTCCATGTAAAGAAGGAAGTCTCAGCTTCCTTTTTTGCTTGCTCAGAGCACGATGGGTAAGGAGGAGGTGAGAGAATGAGGGAGAAAAGAAAGATAACAAAAGACTGTGTTCCTTCTTATATGTATGGTGTTACCTCATGGGGTATACCTCTGAATCACTGAAATCACAAGTTTATTCTGAGGATGAGTTTTATGTAAACTATAATGTAGATGAAAAGTCCTGACCCTTCAGGGCAATAAGAAAGAGGTAAAAGAATATTCCAGTCTGTCCATCTTACTGTGCTGTTTTTCCCAATATGTAAGACCTGCTGCTCTGATACCCTTTTTTCTTCCTTGCAAATCACGTGGGTATAAGCTTGCTTGTTTGTTACTCCACACTGTAATCTTGGAAGGGAGCGTTACAGGTCACGAGAATGCATGCTTCAGGAAGAAAGAGATCATCAAATCTACAGAACTTTGAAGTTACACTGCAATTTATTGAGCAATGGCCTCTAAAAATGCATAGGAAAAGTGAGAAGTACAAATAGTTCCCTTCCTTTTGGTACACCTTACTCTCAGTTCCTTTGCCCAGTGTCAGTATTAGTGTATTTTGCCTTTTGCTCAGTGGGTTAAGTCCTTAATTTTTGTTAGTTTCAGCAGTCAGCATGTGCACTGTGAATCAAATATACATGGCAAAGACCCAGACTGCAATTCCTACTGCTCCTTGGCAGGAGTTTATTCAATCTGTTCCCCTTGGCTAGGACTCTTATCCTGGTTTGTGGTCTTATTTACAGTGTGATGGCAGAGTTATTTCCACTCTAAAGCTCTGTAGTGATATTGTCTAAATGCTTCAGGATGATATATAGCTGGAGATCTGTGGAGAGCTGAACTTAATTTAAATTCTACAAGAGCTGTCAGTCATTTTCAGACTTGTAAAAAACTAATATAAAATGCAGACTTTTGGGAATGGGGTTTGAAACTTGTAGTCTCTCTTTGAGAGATACTCTTTGGTCTTCTGAGCCATCATGTGAATACCCTGCTCCTGGACCTCATATGTAGATGTTTTCAATCGTGTTTGATACTAATGAGGGATTATTTAGATGCATAATAATTTAGTTGCAGTTTATGCTTTAAAGTCTAAGTGTAAAGCCAGGGATTTGGCAGAGAGTTAGGGGGGGAAAAAGTTCTGGTTAGCTCATGTTTAGGGAGGATCTGTTTCAGGAAATCTTTAATGACACAATTCCAAATATTCATGCTGATACTGTAGAATATAATGTAGAATATACAGTTATATAAGTAAAAATGTTTTTTTTCCTCTCTCCTTTATGTACTTAAGACAAATTTGTATTTTAAACCCAGGTTTTTCAGGTATAAGCACATTCTTTGAACGAAGTACATGCCACTGAATTACAGTGGAATTTCAAGTTACTGCACAGTGGCTCCCTGTGCATGGTCATATGCCACAGTTAAGGTGAAGTAAGCTAGTTGTCATTCAGTGACTTGAGATTGCTACTTACATTACTATACCCAACAGTAGAAGATTTTTGCATACAGGCAGTTACTATAGGGCATTTAAAACACAGTAGCTTGTTATTTTACAGCAACTTTAGTGTCAAAGTCCTAATACTGAGCCTGTCCTTGGTTGATAATTTTCAGAGTAATTCAGATGTGCATGTTGATTTTTAGAGTGCTTTGAAAATTTGCCATTTGAACTAGTTATGTTGTCTTGCCCATTGAGAGGGGTATCAGAAGAGTGAAGGTGAAGGACAAGTAACAAGCACAGCTCGGAACCCTACTGGTAGAGACACTTGTGTTTGTAGCAGACCATGATGCGTCATCATAAGGCTAGTTGAACTGGTCAGCAGTGCAGGTGTAGTTAAGTTTAGAAGAGTGCCTAGCAGGATAAGAAATTTGGTCTCACTACTCCAATAAAAACAGAGACCTAAGTACCACTGTAGAAGGTCAGGTGGGCAACTCTACTAAATGTGTAACTGCAGTCTGAAAAACGCTAATGTTGGGTACATTGTGAGGAAGAAAGGGGAGTAACAAGGAAAACGTAACTGTTATGTAAAATGAGATTATGCTAGATAGAACTCCTGCAGTTACTCAGTATCTGAGAGGGAGTTTGAGGTGACGGGAAGATGAGAAACACAAGGTATTACATATGTAAAGAGACTGAAAAGTTTGTATTTATTTGAGGGGGAAAAATGAAAGAATGATACATATGTGAATATATGATGAATCTGGAACATCTACTGTCACTATCTTATAAGAAAAGGGACATGTTTCAGTGAGATTCTTAGGTTTTTTTAAAAGTATGTTGAAATTGGTTATTGGGCATTCAAATGTATGAATTTATAATAAAATAGAAATGGATTCTGTATTCTTCCCTAACAATTGCTTCATTTTAAGTTTAAAAATGGATTTCTGCTTTAAAAGCATGTGACTTGAAGCCTTCAACTTCAACCATTTTTCTCCCTGCCCAGTACAGAGCTCCCTGAAGATGTTTGACTCATCCTGCTTCAAACTGTTTGGACACTTGTCATTTAACTGCTGAAGCTTTCCTACTGTTTGTTTTTTCTTCTGAAGCCTTAACCTATCAAGGAATCAGAATTGACTGCTATGGTAAGAGTTTTTTAAAGTGGTAATAAAGGGCTAAAAGCAGATGCAATGTGCCAGTTCAATTTTATTTCTTTATTGATAAGCAAGACACAAAAATAAGCCAAAAAAATCTTAGTGCTGTACAAAACAAAAAAAGGCTGATGCTCAACTTTGAACTAATCAACCAAGGAATTTGGTTCTGCATTTTATCTTTTAATATTTGCCCAGTGCTTCTAAGCGAGGAATAAGAATCAAGTGAATAGTTTTGCCTTTTGTGTGTGTAGAAGTATGTGTATAACTTGTCAAGTTATACAAGTGTCTTCTAGTTACTGTGTTTGTTTTAAAGGGCAACAAGGCTAGTGAGGGGTCTGGAGCACAAGCTAAGGAGTGGCTGAGGAAACTGAGGTTGTTTAGTCTGGAGAAGAGAAGGCTCAGGGGAGACCTTATGGCTCCCTGGAAGTTGTAGTGAGGTGGGGGTAGGTGTCTTCTCCCAGGTTACCAGTGAGAAGACGAGGAAATGGCCTCAAGCTACACTAGGGGAGGTTTAGATTGGATATAAGGAGGAATTTCTTCACTGAAAGGGTTGTTAAGTCTTGGAATAGGCTGCCCAAGGTGGAGTCACCATCCGTGGACGCATTTAAGAAACGTCTAGATGTTCTACTTAGGGACATCATTTAGTGGTATGTTAGTGATAGGTATGGTTGGACTTGATCTAAGAGGTCTCTTCCAAAACATTCTGGGATTCTGGTTTAATGTCAGTTCAAATTAAGGCATTTAAAATAATGTGATTTGTAAAAGCGTAGAAGTTTTGATTTTTGGAGAACAAAAATTGGTAAAAAAGAAGAGGAAACCTTGTAAACAACAGATGAGATAAAAAGCTGAATGCATCTGTAAGTAGCCAGAAGTCCACAACTGTTTGCTAGATCATGTGATAATATTGCATTTGGAAGCTGGGTTCTGTCCTTGTTCTCAACTGTTGCGGTTTTGAATAACCAAGTGATATTTTACAAATTTCAGGAATCAAGGCCAACTGAAACATGAAGATGTAATCAAGATGATCCAGCCAGAAGATTCTTCACTTTATGGATTTTTTTATATGTAATTTAATTTGACAAAGCCAAGTTCAGTTTCGTTTTTGAAACTGACACCTGTGGCTTTCATCAGAAATGTTTCTAACATTCTCAAGAAAAAATATGTCCCAGAAACTGAGTATGTTTTTACTGATTTTTGGAATCATTTGGGGTTTGATGTTGCTACGCTATACGTTTCAGTATCCAAGACGCCAGAGCAGTGCTGAGCTGCGTGGACAGATACTAGATCTGAGTAAAAGATATGTTAAAGCACTGGCAGAAGAAAATAAAAATCTAATGAATGGTGGTGGTGGAGCTTCTATGGCAGGCTATGGTAAGAGGAGAAAAACATACTAGTTATTCAAAGATCTTTTTCCTGAAAACTGTAAAGTTTTATACTTTTTTGTTGTTTTAAAGTAATATATACTGCTCTGTAAGAGAATAAACTCTCTGTATTAACTGATCTGATTTTAGTTTATTTATTGAAGTTGAAGATTAAGATGTGCTGAAAAAATCAAGGTTGAGACATGAGATTTTTGTCTTCCAGGAATTTTTTAGATATCTCCAGGTATCTACTGTTACTTAGAGACTTAACAGTAAGATTGTGCTTTTTGTGAATCTTAAGCTCTTGAGGAATAAGCACATACTTGATATGGAGGTGAAGTTTTAGATTGTCATTGTGACATTCCAGATTCTTGTGCCTCATTGCTAACTTTATGCTTTTCTTTAATTTTCTTTGAGTAGTAAAAAAGCAGTGGAAACCAACATAGTAGTTGAGTTTGCAGTCTTGAGAGTGCAAGGCAGTTAGGAATTCAGCAGAATCTCCCCTTCCTTTAGAAGTAACCGTTAGAGATAAGGTCCCTTGTCTTTAGAGCTTTGATACTTGCTGCATTGTATCTCTCTAGTTTACCTGTTAACACGATGAATATCTTCCAGTATTCACTGGTACTGTATTACTAGAGCCTGTGCCTGTATTCTGAAATACAGAAAAGATAGTTTTGAGTCTATGGTTTTGAGATCTTTTTAGCCAAGCTAGAAAAATGTCCTTGTAATTTTAACTCTTTGGTCCCTTGTAGCTTCTCTTGAGGTAAGGCTGCAGTGTGCTTTAGTTAATCCCTTAGGATTTGAAGCAATTCCTTACATTTGAACAAACTACCTGTATTCTGTCATAAAGGAAAAAATGTATCTGTGAAAAATAAGGGCAGTACAAGGATTAAAAAAAAACCCCAGTGTTTATAAAGATGTATGTTAATGTACTTTGATCCCCTTCTTAAGAAATCCTTTAAGGGTGGGCTCTACCAGTTGTAGGATGCCTTTTATAGGCACTCTGGTAAGAGTAAAAAAACAAGAAAAATGTGTCTGAACTCTTCTTGCTGCTACTTAGGAACAACAAAGCAAGTCTGATGACAAGATGAGCAGGAAGTGAAGCAAGAGGCAGAGGACAGTATCAATGTCTTAGCCTTTCATTCTTTCATTCATAAAGTCAACATTACCACAGAAAGAGACTAGTTTTTTCTTCTCCCTTTTTTTTGTCTTCAAGGATTTCCTCCCTTTACTGTGTAATTACTTTTCTGTGTAATTTGTTTTTCAAAAAAAACTTTCTGTACTGCAGATTTCCACTGCTCTGAAGTCTAAGAGTGTATTTCCAAATGAGATTTGCCTTCTGAAGTTTTATTAAAAAATTAAGGCAACTCTAGATCTATGTGCTGATCATCTGCATGCTGGACAATGCCCTTAGTCACCTTGTGTGACCTTGGGGTTGTCCTGTGCCTAGATGGGTGTTGGACTTGATGATCCTTGTGGGTCCCTTCCAACTTGGGTTGTTCCATGATTCTGTGATCATCAGACTTATAACTCGATTAGACAATTCCTGCCCTCAGACTGAGCACAGAATTGTACTACAGAGTACATGACCGATATAAGTCATTGGCAGCAGACCTTGCTCTGACTTGAATTGCAAAGGAATTTTTTATTTTTAATTATCTTTTTAAAAGATGACCTCACTAAAGAAGAACTGGTTAATTTTAGAGAGAGGGACTGACCTGAGTGGTTTTTATTTTAGTACTATTGTTTTAATTTTATGTGGGTTACTCCTCTTTTTTCACTTTCATACCTCTGTGTTTCCTTCCTTGTTTTTCTGGTTAGCAGAGTTGGGGGCAGAGAGTCTATGTGTGTCTGCATGTATTGAGGGGAATCCTTACACCTTGGAAGACCTGGAAGACCTAGTAAATTTGTTCATTTTTTCCAAATCTGAGAGATGTTATGAACATTGACAACAGCATAATTAGCTGTTGTTGAAAGGTCTGTTACTGGTTCTGTGTTCCAGGATGGAGGAAGGGGAGGTTGTTGTCCTTTCTTGTGTTTTTCAATCAATATAGGCCTAAATCTATGGATCTTTTTCCCTACTTTATAACTTATGTAAGAAGTGATACGATACTTTGTCATAACAGTTTTTCTGTGGGATAGACCTGCTAGTTAGAGGAAAGCTATTAAGCTTTTTTATGTTGGAAAGTATTTAAGTATATTCTGTTATTGTCCAAGGCTAAAAGGTGTCATAGCTGGGTATTCCAGTGCTGTTGTCTGGATGAAATTTGAAATACTTCCTTTGAATAGTCACTAGTCTTAATGTTCCAACTAGTAGCTTCATTTTTATATATTTTTACCAATTTAATTGGCTTCCTTCACAGTTCACTATTATCATGGTATCTTCTTTGCCTAAAATAACAAAGAAATGGTATTAACTAAGCAGCTATTTAATTCTGTATTTGTATACTAATCTGTACTCTTTTCCCAGTAAGTATAGTAGAAAGGACAGCAAGTCTTAAGATCTGAATATGTTGAACTAACAGTTCTTTTCCACACATAGTAAATAACAGGATCTAATTTGTGTTTGTTTTTTTTGCCTGTTATCTTCAGCTGATCTTAAGAGAACAATTGCTGTTCTTCTGGATGACATTTTACAACGCCTTGGGAAATTGGAAAACAAAGTTGATTACATTGTTGTGAATGGCTCAACAACGAATGGCACTAATGGAACTAGCAATCAGGTGCCAGTAACTTCAAACAAACGTGGAAAGCCAGCAAGCAGCATTAGATAGCAAACAGGACCAATTTGAGTTGCTACATTCATCATAGGTAATATTTAAGATAAGCTTTATCTCTGGCTAGGGCAAAGCAGTAGTTGACTCTAAAAGAAGCGTGAACTGTTCTGTTATACAGTGTGCTGGATCTCTGTAGGCCTAACTTTTATGTGCATAGGTTCTCCAAGCATTATTTTATTGCCTTTGAGCAGTCCTTCTGAAGTGATCTTTGTTGTCATTAAGGATTTGATGTAGTATGCCATTGGATAAGAGTAGGGAATAGAAAGCAATGGAGAACTTACAGGTAGGTTTCTAAATATATTTATTTAAGTATAAATGTAACCCATCTTTTGGATAGGTGAGCAGTCTTGTAGCTTAATCATTTTTTGTGATCTGTGTTAAGCTGACTAAGGAAATACTTTGTGAAACACATGTTATACAATGTGTATTTAGAATATTTTGTTACTTGCTTATAAAACAATACTAAATTGAGCATAGCATTGGCAGTAATGTTTTATAATTGTGATCCAAAGAATGTCTTTATTTGCACTATCTGTCAGAATAGCTAAAGAGAATTTACTGTATATTTAGGAAAATTAATTATATAGGAAAACATCCTAGTTAATAACACTGTCCAGATATAACTTTATACCACAATTAGGGCAGTTAAATTATCAAAAGCAAATTATAATCTGGGATATGTTAGATGATTATTTCTTACAAAAGATATTTAAGTGTATGTATTTTGTATTTGCAGATTATTTAAGTGATGGAAATAAGTTTTGAATATGTGAATACTGTTTATTTTTATTCATTGCTGTTTCTTTTTAACACCTTGTGATTTGTGATGAGTACACCACACTGGCTCCCTAAATTGCTTTTTTGATCAGGAGGAAAAGCAATGAAGGGAATCTACATTTAAGAGGGATAAATGTACTAAGGGTGTCTTACCATGGAGTATTTGAGAGTTGAGGTAATGTTTGCCTTATGTCTAAGCTAGCCTTACAGCAAGTGAATTGCAGTGTGGATGCACTGTATTTCAAAATGTTACTGAAGTCATATTAAAGAGAAAGTGCCACTGAGCCTATTTTTAAAAATGTACTGAATGTTTGGGGGGACGGAGGGTATGTTCAGGGACTTTTGTCAAAAGTATGCTGTGACTGGGTTTTTGGGGGTGGTTGGGGGTGGTCTAATCCTTTATTAATAGGAAAAAAAAACCACCAAAACAAATCGCCAGTAAAACTGGAGGTGCTGGATGATATACCATCCAAAGTTACCTGTTTTTTGTTTTCCTCTATTTCACTGCTGATGCTCTGGACTGTTACAAAGGATACACTTACAACCTTAATTAGCATCCAGATGATTTTTTGTTGTCACATTGTGTGTAAACATGTACTTGCCTCAATGCAGAAGGAGAAAAAATAAATTTTTAATTGTACTTGTGAAGGCTCTTTTTTTCCCCTTTTTTTAAACGGTCTTGTCATTGTTGCTCTAGGTGTTTGTGGATTGGAAAACTGTACGTGCCTGAAGTTTAGCAGTGGTCTATCTTGTATTCTTCCTGTTGGATCACTGAGTTATTTTGCTCTTGAAATGCGAATGACTTAAAACTTTCCTCAGGGTAGAGGTGAGGTGAGAAAGAAATGAAAGTGATTGGCTTAAATATTTAATGGTGAAGACTTCACTTTTTAAGAGTGAAGACAGGTGCATAACTTCTTTTGAATCTGCAAGTCTGTAGTGACACTGTGAAGATATCTGTGCTTTTTATTTCCTGAGAGCTTGATTGGTATCAACTAAAACCTCAACTAAAAACTAAAACAGTGGAGTTGTGACCCTTTGTGCTATAAATAATAATGAGTTGTTTGTGTGTGTGTGTGTATGCAAAATGACTTTCTTTTCTTGTAAGGGTATGTGAAGTCTTGCAGAGGATTGGTAGGACAAGCATAGCCAAAGTTGGAAGGTGAGTATTTGTCACTACGTGCACACACAGCTTTTGTGCAGGAGATTTTGGAGACCTGAATACTAACTTACATGCAGTTCTGTACTCCTCAAAGTAATTCATGGTGCCATTAGCAAATAGTTGCTTTTCTTGCTGGTTTAATTAGTACAACAGTTCATTGGAATTATCTTGTACTTGATAGATATATGGGGAGAACTGTTAACTACCTTTATCTTACGGCACAAATGTTCTATTCATGAGTATAGGTGAAACAACTGTTTATCAGGAAGCAAGTTAAAAATACTATGGTAGCATTCTGCATCTACTTTTACATGAAACCAGCATTTTAAAGAGTTGATACAGTCATATGTCAGTGTCTATGATAAGTCTTGCCTCTCTTTTTGTGGCCAGTTGTGTTCTGTGCTGTATTGCTATGCTGTGCCTCTAACTTGTGTTCTTCCTTCACCAGCTCTCTCACACAGTACTATTTCCATGATTTCTGTGCTTCCAGCAGGGCAGAGGGTGGAAGCTGAGCTTCATCCTTTTCGCTGAGATGATGGCATTTTTCAGAGTGGCAAAAATGAAGGAAGCGTTCAAAAAACATGTGAATGTGATGCTTGGAGATGTGGTTCAGTGGTGGCTGTGGTAGTGTTAGGTTAATGATTGGACTCTGTGATCTCAAGAGTTCTTTTCCAACTATAATGATTCTATAATTCTGTATAACCTCCTTGCCTGGGACTGTGTTCCTTCATTACTTTGTGCTTCTCAAACTGATGCTGTCAGCTGTCTGTGGGGTTTCATTGAGTATACTTGATAGTATGCAAATTTCAGAGAAAAGAAAAACACCTAAGCACCAGTGAAATCACATGCTACTGAATTATCTTATCTGTAAGTGATCCTAATTAGTACAAATTTCCCTACTATGTTTGTCAGTACCTCCAGCAAAAACCTTTCAGTATTAATTGACCCTTGCTTGCATATGAGCTTGCATATTCCCTGTGGCATTCATCAGCTTACTGTGTTCAGTAGATGTCTAATCATGTTCTGTTTCTCAGGCAGCAGAACTGAAGAGAAATATGTTGACACTTTCAAATGCCTGTAAACTAGGTTTATTAATACACAAACTGTTATTGTAGCATAATATTTGGTCGTGGTTAGAGATTTATAAGCGAGTACTGCTTGCATTTGCTTTTAAGTATATCAGAATGTTGGTAACAAATGTGGAAGGAGAAGACAATTTGATGGATACTGTATCCATTATTCTTTGTTATTTCAATTCTTTTCATTTTCAGAATAGCTAATTGGAGATAGTCATTGACCAAATGCATGGAAATAGAATGACTAGCTACTACTAAAAATGGTTACTTGAGGTCTAAAATATTGGAACAGTTATTTCTAAATTATTTGTTCTTGCATTAATAAAGTGGCTATCTTCAATTTACATAGGTATTTCACTGTGATTTAATTTTAAAGCACTTGTCAAACTTGTAAGGATTTTAAAAGATTTAAAGGGTCACACATTTTATTGTTAACAGAGGGTGTTGAGAGACTGTCAACGCCCTATGAAGGATTAAGCTGTTGCCTTTGTGTAGGCAGCACCTTAAGTCTCACAGAGCTGTACTGTAAGTGAGTGTCCATATGTTCAACCCACTTTGTGTTCAGAATCTTGGGCCAGCAGTGTCCATATGCTACATCACAGCCATAGGAGGTAAAACAGGCCATCTGGATTTCTGTTCCTTTTACTTACCTTGTGGCATAGCCTCTTTACAGTAGCAAAAAGCCTTCCCCCCAGCCCCCCACTGTTCAAAATCATTCTATAGTTTACCATGGAAAATCTGGTTTGACTTAGCCATACTGAATTTTATTTCAGATGTTCATAAACATACTCTTAGAAGGGGTGGGAGACAGGAGAGGGTTTTCTGAGTTCAAAACATATTCCAATACTCATATTATGACAGTAAAACAGTGAATTCTTGAAATAAGGTTATTAGCTCTTTAGAACTCAAGTTTTTTAATTAGTCTTTCACCTTTTATAGTCTATGAGCACAAATTTGGATCAGAGCAGATGCTGAGGTTCTGATAAGCTGTGCACTGTCTCTTTATCACAGAGAACACTTGCTGTGATCAAATCCAGGAATAAATCCTCAATTTTTAAGATGGGAGGTGGTTCATGGGACAAGGGCCCCATAAAAAATTGCTTTTGGCTTCCTACTCTCAAAACCTTCACTATTTCACAGGTAAACACTAAATTGGCTCTAAAGTATGGTATAGTGGTACCTAGTGACAGAACTGGAGGTAATGGGAGAAAACTAACACCCAGGAAGTTCCATCTTAATATGAGGAGGGACTCTTTTACTTTGAGGGTGATGGAGCACTGGAACAGGTTGCCCAGAGAGGTGGATGAGTCTCCATCTCTGGAGATATTCAAAACCCGACTAGACACTGTCCTGTGCAATCTGCTCTAGGTTATCCTGCTCTTACAGGGAGGTTGGACTAGATGATCTTCAGAGGTCACTTCCAACCCCCAACATTCTGTCATTTGTAGCTGACAGCTGTCTCATTTGGAAACCTAGCTCTGCTCTCCAAACTTGAACTGTATTTCAAAGCACTGTTTTAAACAAAGATCTTGCACATATGAGGTACAACAACCCATGACAT
Source organism: Bucco capensis (assembly GCA_013396975.1). NCBI lineage: Eukaryota > Metazoa > Chordata > Aves > Piciformes > Bucconidae > Bucco > Bucco capensis. The sequence goes on along the minus strand of VWZO01009494.1, from coordinate 1,748,707 downwards.
AGGAGCTCTGCTCATTCTGTGTGAACCAGGCTTGCCAGAGCTTCCCCATGATTTATTGGCAGTGCTGGGATCTCTGGCACCAGTGAAATGTGCATACAGGTAAGGTTCCTCAAAGACCTTCAGTTTTGTGTGGCTCCTGTGCAGCAATGTGTTTCTCAGTATATTGAAATTCCCTGTCTGCAGAGCCTCTTGTCCTGCTTTCAAGGTCCCCTTTCCTCCACCTGTTTCTTTTGCGAAGTTTTGGTCACAGGAGGAATTCTTTTTTTCTTTTTTTCCCCCTGGAAAAACAATCCTGACATTTTTGAGGGTGATTTTACTTTCTTCTGCTAGCTTACTTGAAGATAATAAATGGATTGCAGTAATGACTTGGTCCTTTTTCTTTTCAGTGTGACAGAACATGCATGTTGCATTGCAGTGCTAGCTGCTCGGCTGAAATTTCTTACACATGTGGTGTAGCCACAGGACAAATGCCCAAACCATATGTCCTATCACCTTATTTAGATATTGCTGGAAATCTGAGTCTCTCTGTCGTTTCATAGAATCATAGAATGGCCAGGTTCGAAGGGACCTTAAAGATCATCTAGTTCCAACGCCCCTGCCATGGGCAGGGATGCCACACACTAGACCAGGTTGCCCAGGGCCACATTCAGCCTGGCATTGAACACTGCCAGGGATGGGGCATCCACAACCTCTTTGGGCAACCTGTTCCAGTGCCTAACCACCCTCTGGGTAAAGAACTTCCTTCTAATCTCCAGTGTAAATTTCCCCTCCTTGTCACATTGCAATTAGACCAGCTGAAAAGTCTCTCCTCTTCGATCTTGTAATCCCCCTTTAGGTACTGAAAGGCTGCTATAAGATCCCCTCGAAGCCTTCTCTTTTCCAGGCTAAAAAACCCCAACTCTTTCAGCCTGTCCTCATAGGGCAGGTGCTCTCGTCCTCTGATCATCTTTGTGGCCCTCCTCTGGACCTGCTCCAACAGGTCCACATCTTTTTTCATGCTGAGGACCCCAGAACTGGATGCAGTACTCCAGATGGAGCTTCACGAGGGCATCGTAGAGAGGCAAATAAGTTCCCTAGACCTGCTGGTCATACCTCTCCTGATACAACCCAGCATGTGGTTGACTTTCTGGACTGTGAGTACACATTGCTGGCTCATATCCAACTTTTCATCTGTCATGACCCCCAAGTCCCTCTCTGCACAGCTGTCTTCAATGAGTTCCTCTCCCAGTCTGTACTCGCATCTAGGATTGCCCCTACCCGGATGCAGGACCTTACACTTTGACTTATTAAGCTTCATTTTATTGTCATGGGCCCACTTTTTGAGTTTGTCCAGGTGCCTCTGGATGGCATCCCACCTTTCTGGCATATCAACCATGCCACTCGGCTTCGTGTCATGTGTAGACATGCTGAGGGTGCACTGTATGACTCCTGCAGAGCCAAGCAAAAAGGTGCTCATCAGTGTAAGCGCCGAGCCCAGTTGGGGCTGCCTGCCGGTGGTATTGGTGCTGTCCTGTAGACAGAGTCTACCTCCAGCAGGAAGCTTTGCTCAGGGTTCTAGTCTTTTGGGTTTGACCTCAATGAATAGCCCCAGCTAATGCACCTGGAGGAGGTTACAGCTGAGGAGAGTGGAGTCTCTCTGGTAGGCTTCAGCCATTGTGAAAGGTAACTCTGAAATGCTGCAGCACGCTGACAGAAGCATAACAAGTTCAGATGTTACTTACAACAGCTTCTTGGTGGATCTGGTTCCTTACCTAATAATATCTTGCCTATGGTAGGGCAGAAGTTAAGCTGTGATTGTTGTCTGAGTTTCTCCAGGTAGAGTATTCAGATAGCCCTTTTTAAAACAGAAACCTGAAAGGAGTAAAAAGATGGTGATGCTGAGTTTTAACCAGGAACTCTTCTCTGATCAAATTGATGGTGTACCCCTGTGAACAGCATAGTAAGCTGCAGCAGGAGGAAAGGGATGACTGGAATGGTGTTTCAGTTTCACAAGTGGAATTTCTTTTTTTGCATCAACCTGAATCCATCTGACGATCTCACTAAGAAGCCAATGGCAGCATGGGGTGCTGGTGGCCTCATATTTGCAAATTCTGACCTTTTTGGAAGATCTGATACCAAGACTAATAGTTTAACATTTATTAAGGTGATTTCTTCTGTTTACCAATAGAGCAATAGTGGTAACTAAAATTATAATTATAGAAGTGGTTTTCAGTTGAGCTGCCCAAACTGAAAGAAATGCTGATTTTAATTTTTTTCCCCTATTTAAAAAGCTCAGACTTCTGGTACAAGAGCAGAAGGATGATCCATGTAATTCCTTGCATATGAAAGAACTTTTTCTCCTCAGAGGAGGAGCTGGCTTGAGCATTGTTCATTTAAAAACAGTTATGTGGAGCCAGAATTAAAGCTGACTCTTCAGAGTCAGCTGTTCAAGAACATTTGGGGTCTTCATACTTAGCATTATCATGTATTCTTCTCTCACTAATATACAGTCAGTTCTAGCGAAACTAATCCCCTTAACGTTTAACCCTCTTCTATAACTGTTGGGAAATTCTCTAATCAAAAGGTTTTAGTATTGTAACTCTATCAGTAGGGCTTAGTTGTACATTCCTTGACTTCACTAGACATGCTTAGTTCATGGACTAATGCAGGGTTGCTGCTGCTTCGTGTATACCAAGGACACACCAGCCTTGAGGACAAGGCTAAAAATGGAGAGCATCATGGCAGAGGTGTCCTAATAATGATGATAAGGAGGACCACCTTGGCCAGACAATGCAGTTAGGAATCCAAGGAGAAGTAGTTGTCCTTAAAAGACTTATGACCATAAAAAGGAAAAAGTAATAGAGGGTTAACTCCCCAAATGACCACCAAGGACCACCTGAGACCCCTACGCTTATGCAGAAGGAACTTTGTAAATGATTAACATACGCATCAAGCTTCCCAGAACCAGGAGGGGACTTCTTGTAAATAATATGAATATACATTCTTTCAGTGAATATGACGAATGTGATTTTATTCTCAGGTGTGCAGGGTTAGGATGAGCTATCCACCCTCACACCTGCAGCTGAAGGAAGTGATGCCTGCTTTCTCATACTGAAATTATACTATTAGAGTTTTATTCTTCTGGACTTTTTGGTGACATCACCAAGTCCAACCATCAACTTATGCCCATCGTGCCACTAAACCATGTTCACATTTATGTACCACATGTGTTCTTCCCAGACGGCTCTTCGCCTGTACCTCTTCGGATCACACCTAGAACTCCAGAGGTACTAATGCTCCCACAGGTTGGCGGGGGCAGTGGCACTACGCCTATGCCCAGGGCTCTGCCTCCTCCCTGCCGTCCAAGCCCTGTTCCGCGTCGCGCACTTTTGACGTCAGCTCGGCGCCGGCGGCTCGGGGCCGCTATAGTGGTTTGTCAATTCTGCCTGTAGGGTCGCTGTCGCTTCGGCGAGAGGTGCTGGAACGACCATCCCCGCGGCGGCAGTGGGCGCTCCGGACACTCTGCACACCAGCAGCAAGGTACCGCTGAGCACGGCGGCCTTGGGCCCCGCAGCGCTGAGGGCCGGGGTGGAGGCGCGGGGGCGCCGCACGGTTGCCTGGGCAGCCGCTCGCGCCGAGGGGCACCCTCTCGTTTCAAGCACCTGCCTGCCATAGCTCTTGAAGGTTGTTTTAGCTGTACTTGGAAATGGATTTGGGAACCTTTCGGGGGGCAGAAGCTGTGATGGGTAACAGGGAGAGGCAGTTATGGTAAGACAGTAACACAACTGCAGTTGCTCATATTTACACCTGCAGAGGAGGGTCAGAGTGTGCCTGGAACATGCACAAATGTGTCCAATGTCTTAAAACTGAACTTGGGAAGTCTCTGCTATGCAGCAGAGCCTCTGCAATATCTACCTAGGCAGGAATCCCTAATGAAAATGTACTGTGATATATTTATTTATTTATTCTGCTGGGGTAGTTTCTCAATGAAACAACATAAGCCAAACTGAAACATTCTTTTTTTTTCTGCAGTGCCAATGAGGAGTTGTTGGCATGGTGATGTGAAGGGGGTTCATATTTTATCTCTGATGTCAGAACTATTCTGGGTAACTCACTAGGTTAACCCTACTTCTTAATACTATGATAACACTTACAGTTTTTGTTAAAGTCATATTGTCCTGTATCTTTGTAATTTAAGACTTTTATTGTTTGTTTGTTTCAATGGAAGGTACTGGCAGAGGAGGAGAATGGGGTTCCACTAACCAAAGATACACTAATGTTATCCAGCCNGACCTGCTGGTCATACCTCTCCTGATACAACCCAGCATGTGGTTGACTTTCTGGACTGACTAATAGTTTAACATTTATTAAGGTGATTTCTTCTGTTTACCAATAGAGCAATAGTGGTAACTAAAATTATAATTATACAAGTGGCTTTCAGTTGAGCTGTCCAAATGGAAAGGCTGATTTTTAAAAATTTTTCCCTTACTTAAAAAGCTCAGACTTCTGATACAAGAGCAGAAGGATGATCCATGTAATTCCTTGCATATGAAAGAACTTTTTCTCCTCAGAGGAGGAGCTGGCTTGAGCATTGTTCATTTAAAAACAGTTATGTGGAGCCAGAATTAAAGCTGACTCTTCAGAGTCAGCTGTTCAAGAACATTTGGGGTCTTCATACTTAGCATTATCATGTATTCTTCTCTCACTAATATACAGTCAGTTCTAGCGAAACTAATCCCCTTAACGTTTAACCCTCTTCTATAACTGTTGGGAAATTCTCTAATCAAAAGGTTTTAGTATTGTAACTCTATCAGTAGGGCTTAGTTGTACATTCCTTGACTTCACTAGACATGCTTAGTTCATGGACTAATGCAGGGTTGCTGCTGCTTCGTGTATACCAAGGACACACCAGCCTTGAGGACAAGGCTAAAAATGGAGAACATCATGGCAGAGGTGTCCTAATAATGATGATAAGGAGGACCACCTTGGCCAGACAATGCAGTTAGGAATCCAAGGAGAAGTAGTTGTCCTTAAAAGACTTATGACCATAAAAAGGAAAAAGTAATAGAGGGTTAACTCCCCAAATGACCACCAAGGACCACCTGAGACCCCTACGCTTATGCAGAAGGAACTTTGTAAATGATTAACATACGCATCAAGCTTCCCAGAACCAGGAGGGGACTTCTTGTAAATAATATGAATATACATTCTTTCAGTGAATATGACGAATGTGATTTTATTCTCAGGTGTGCAGGGTTAGGATGAGCTATCCACCCTCACACCTGCAGCTGAAGGAAGTGATGCCTGCTTTCTCATACTGAAATTATACTATTAGAGTTTTATTCTTCTGGACTTTTTGGTGACATCACCAAGTCCAACCATCAACTTATGCCCATCGTGCCACTAAACCATGTTCACATTTATGTACCACATGTGTTCTTCCCAGACGGCTCTTCGCCTGTACCTCTTCGGATCACACCTAGAACTCCAGAGGTACTAATGCTCCCACAGGTTGGCGGGGGCAGTGGCACTACGCCTATGCCCAGGGCTCTGCCTCCTCCCTGCCGTCCAAGCCCTGTTCCGCGTCGCGCACTTTTGACGTCAGCTCGGCGCCGGCGGCTCGGGGCCGCTATAGTGGTTTGTCAATTCTGCCTGTAGGGTCGCTGTCGCTTCGGCGAGAGGTGCTGGAACGACCATCCCCGCGGCGGCAGTGGGCGCTCCGGACACTCTGCACACCAGCACCAAGGTACCGCTGAGCACGGCGGCCTTGGGCCCCGCAGCGCTGAGGGCCGGGGTGGAGGCGCGGGGGCGCCGCACGGTTGCCTGGGCAGCCGCTCGCGCCGAGGGGCACCCTCTCGTTTCAAGCACCTGCCTGCCATACTTCTTGAAGGTTGTTTTAGCTGTACTTGGAAATGGATTTTGGAAGCTTTCAGGGGGCAGGAGCCATGATGGGTAACAGGGAGAGGCAGTTACGGCAAGACAGTAACACAGCTGCAGTTGCTTATCTTTATACCTGCAGAGGAGGGTCAGAGTGTGCCTGGAACATGCACGAATGTGTCCAATGTCTTAAAACTAAACTTGGGAAGTCTCTGCTATGTAGCAGAGCCTCTGCAATATGTGCTTAGGCAGGAATCCCTAATGTAAATGTACTGTGATGTATTTATTTATTTATTTATTCTTCTAGGGTAGTTTCTCAATGAAACAACATAAGCCAAACTGAAACATTCTTTTTTTTTCTGCAGTGCCAATGAGGAGTTGTTGGCATGGTGATGTGAAGGGGGTTCATATTTTATCTCTGATGTCAGAACTATTCTGGGTAACTCACTAGGTTAACCCTACTTCTTAATACTATGATAACACTTACAGTTTTTGTTAAAGTCATATTGTCCTGTATCTTTGTAATTTAAGACTTTTATTGTTTGTTTGTTTCAATGGAAGGTACTGGCAGAGGAGGAGAATGGGGTTCCACTAACCAAAGATACACTAATGTTATCCAGCCATCTACCTTTAAATCTAATGCATGGGGTGACAGCACAGATCATGGAAGAGGACTTTTTGGCTCCACTGATTTTGGACCATCAGGCAACAGCAGCAGAAATGCAGGCTTTTCACAGAACAGATTCTCTGCATTACTGAGCAGTGACAATACTGCTGATGGCTATAAAGATGGAGAGACTTTTGTAAGCTACAGTCTAATTGCTTCTGCTGATTTTGTTTTGACCATGTAATTTCACCCTCATGTTTTAGTTTTTGGTTTTATTTTGTTTTTTTTCTAGGGAATGTATAGTGAAAGACAAGGAAATTGGGGAATCTTCAAGACAATGGAAATTTTCATCTTGCTCACCAGTGAAAGAAAAGCCCAATATCTCAGGTATGTAGTGGTTTTGGTGTTGCCACATAGTGCTTCTTTTTAGGGTGTTTCTTAGTTATCCGCACTGTTGTACCATTTTCAAGGTGATGATTTGCCTACAGAAAGGAATACTGGATTATGGCAAATTCATTTTGGATGTTCACATCTTTGAAGTTCTCTAATGAATCCTTTTTGTGTCTCCGCCTGTGACTTAAGAGATAATGTACAAAGGCTTATTTCTTCATAATTATAGAGGGTAATTGGAAGAATTAGCATATTTTCTTGGAGGTTTTTGATTGATTGTCTCCTTCCAGGCTTTTCAGATATCTCACCAGAAGAGTTGCATCTGGAGTATTATACCTGCAGAGAAAACTATAATATTCAGAGCTATGTAAGTATTTTTTAAATGCTGACTTTTTATGAGAACACATTTTGAGAGAGCTTGTTTCTGTTCCTCAGCTGGCAACTCTTGACTCTGACATGAGAACTCCAGAAGTTGTCATTAGAGTTGGGGTTGGAGTTACCAAACTCCAGGAGATGGTCACAATGCCAAAATATTTTTCAATTACCATGCACCAAACAGAATGCAAAAATAGCTTTTAGTCTGTACCATAACTTCCTATTTCTGTCTGAGATCACAGGCTAGAACAGTCCAATCTGGGATTCTAAAACTGGTAGCCTACCTGCCTAGACACATCACCACCTGCCAAAAGTGGTGTCAGTAGACTTCTAGCTAGTCTCAGTTGGTCTTTCTGAGCCTAGACAATCCTTGTCCTAGTCTTGTCCCTGCCCTTTTGTGTTCTTTTTAGAAGTTTGTTGAACCTTGTCTCAAAAGTTTAATACTTTGTATACTATTAGTGAGTTTGATTGTTGTGCCTGTTTGTATGCGTATGTATGTGTATATACACACATATATATATGTGTGTATATATATGTGATATATGTATGTATATATGTGAATTTCATTCGCTAATGTAACAATACTTGAGAACAACTGTTGCTTAAAAAACCCACAAGAGTTAAATGTATACGTGTTGGTAAATCATACCATGCTGTAAGTGCCTACTATGTAGACAAAAGTCTTAAGAGGAATAGCTGACCTTGTGGGTCAGTGAGGAAAACACTGAGATGGAGGTTTAGCATCTACCTCAGCAACAGACTTCCCATGTGATTTTGTGCATGCTGGTTAGTCTGTGTCTGTTACACATCTGTAATAAAACTTATTTACATTTCGTTGATGTAAAGATAAACCAGTGAACGTTGTAAGGCACTCTGTCCTTGTGGGGCACATTATCAGAGATAATGGCAGCCCTGTTTTGAATAGGGGAGTAGCTGCAGAGCTATGGAAGTGCTCCTTTGTCCTACTATGCAAAAGTAAGCAGTGCTAGGTTGGGCTAATAATGATCTGTAGCTCTCTCCACTGCATGTATCACGCTGGTAAATTTGTGTGACTGGATGTAGAGATTTAATACTGCATTGCCAGCTGATTTGCAAATTAACACTTGAACCACTTTTGGTGTCTTTGTTACAGCTGAAAAAGGAGAAAGCTACTAAATGGAAAGAGAAGAATCCAGTGCCATCAAAGCAACAGTGAGATCAATAAAGAAATATTTGTTATATGTCACAATGTTAATCGTTGGATTGAGAAGTTTGGGGTTGGATTTTTTTGTTTTGGTTGAGTTTTTTGTTTGTTTGGTTAGGTTTTTTTGTGCCTACCTGCATACTTTTATTTCTTCATTTATTTATTCTGCTGTTTTGGTCTATAGCTGAAATTATTTTTTAATTATCATTTTCCAGTAAAATCAGTAATTTAATCATTGCATTCCTAATCACCATAACTATTACATAGATATTCCTTTGAGAATGGAAAATCATATTTAGAGATATATAGAACTGTTATTTAAGATCTGAGAGAATAACCATGTGTTTAAGTATTACATTGTAGTAGGACAAAGAAAATATGTGTGTTACTCTTTGACTTTTGTGATGCACTTTATTTACAGAGTCTTTAGCACTTGTCTTTTAAATTGATTTTTACTTTGTGGCATTTTTTGTTAATATTGACATTTTAATATTTTTTTCTTTCTGTTGGTTTGATCACCTTTACATAAGATTTGAACATTCTCCTTTTCTCTAGGCTCTGGTTTTGCCAACATAAAATACTTTTACATGTAAAGTTCTGTATGCTTGTAAACTCTTTTCCACGCATATTTACTAGCTACTTGAAGGAATCCTTCTTGTATACTTTGTCCCAGATTTCTTTAGTGGTTCCATCCTCCCAATTCTCTTTGTCTGATACTGTCTAATAACAATCATTCTATTACACTACAATTCTGAAAACATGAAGTGGGGATGGATATGCTATTTACTGAATGTAAACAAATAATTGTACAATGTTTGGTATAAACTTACTTATTCACAGTTTGTCTTTCACCATGTTAAATCCAACACTGAATCCCTCAAGAAGAGAGATATGCTTTTGTATTCTTTGACCCTATTCACAGCTGTGGTTTCATATGTTGTGTTAAAGGTAGGGGACTAGAAAATCTAAAATTTGGTAACTTTTTGTGGTGGTTTAAATCTGTAAAGCAGCACAGCAAGAACAAATATAGAATAACTGGCAGAGGCTGCAGTTTAGAAGGCAAAAACAGAACCAGAGCTAACTTTGTTAGTCCCCTTTGAAAACAGAGAGGTTTGTCAGTTTGTCTTTAATACATAAAGTTGCCTGTTGGATTGAAGACTTTTCAGATGGGGGGGGTGCGTGTACTAAGACCTTATAGCAAGAGCTGGGAGACGCTGACAAAGTTCAGATTCCTATCAGAGAGAATGCCTCTCTGTGCCTGATTGGCAAAGGAAAAGAAGTGAGGGTGAATGCCTTTGGTGCAGGGTATCTTGCTTGTTTATTCAGATATCAGCTGTGGGAGGGAAGGAGAGTCCTTAGGAGTGCATGCAGGTTGTACAGTGACTGATGGAGGCAGCTGAAATCTGAGTGAGATGGGAATGGAAGGCTCCATTGTCCAAATTCAAAGATTAAAAAAGGCTAATTTACCTTAGCTCTGAGCTGTACTACCATCAGAGAGGTTAATCTGTTACTTTAAATGCGTAATATATCAAAATGTCTAATAAATGTTTTAAAAGTATCTTTACTTTTAAATTCTACACTGTTACAGACTACTTTATCTTAACAAATGACATGAATTTGAGCTCCCTCCTCTGGTCCTAACAAGCAATAGTTTCTACAGATCTACTTAGTCTCGTAAGTAAATGGAGATTTTATAATAGAATTACAAGAAACAAACAAATGTAAATAACATTGGGAAAAAAGGTAAATAAAATACAGAAAAATACTTTTATTTCAATGTTTAGAGGAATTATTACAAGCTTAATAGTGGAAGTTTATTCTACTTTTGTATTTATCCCTGTGGGTATAACTGTTATTAGGGAATGCATTTCCAGAAAGGTGTGAGTGTATTTCATAGATGAGGTTTCTCACAGAACAGTGTTGTTATAGACAGAGGTTTCAATAGATACAAAAAAATATATTTTTTGTTTCCTTTTATGCTGAGTACTTCTTAGTTTTAGGAAGTAATGTTTTGTGCTTTTATTGACATTGAGTTAAAAATCCATACCAGTTTTAAATGTTTGCTCTGTCAAATTCATTCTTACTGAACTGCACTTTGATCACTGTGAACTAGTTTTATCAAAGTTAAATTTAAAAAAAAATTAATCTGTGCTTAGACTTATTTAACATTTCCACATAAGTGATACAGAAATGTTATTGTATTTATTTAATGATATTTCTTTGTAGTTGGAAAGCAGGTGAGATCATGAAAATATCAACTGCATTAAATTTTGCTTAGGAGTTCTGACGACTCTTCACCCATGTTGATGGCATGTAAGTAAAAGAAACACCCTTTCCATACTAGAAGGTGTGCTTTTGGCTTCTTGGTATTCAGGTAGTACTTTTTTTTTAATAATTTTGATTTGTATCTATGCCTGAAAAAACAGGTACCATATATCTCATAATGTTGCTGATTGTGAAAAGTGGATACAGATGTCATTTCTTAAGTGAAATTTGCACAGAAATCTTATTTTTACCTTAAAAACATTTTGTTGTTTTGTAGGATCAGAATTGCAGCCTACAATGCTATTGAAAAGCCTCTTTGTACTTCTATTTAAAAAAGGAATTTTTTTGTAAAAGTAAAAGCAGAGACCAAGTGCTACAATGTTTGCCTTTAAACAGTGGTCATTAAATAAAGAGCTTGTAAGACACACTTGTTGATGGTTTGTTTTTCTGAGAGCAGTCATGAGCTTTGAACATAGGATCATGGAACAGATAAATCATACAGATGAACCAATAATTTATTTGTGGGTGTGTATCTGCTGTGCAGCTAGACACATTAACCATTTCTGACTCTGATACAAGGAATCTGGCATGGGGGAAGTGGTTTCCTGTCATACACAGGAGTGCTCCAAGCTGTTAAATCCTAATTGTGTAGATCTTGGGCAATGCTTAAGCACTTCTCATTTTTTTTAAATAGCTGGCTTTCAAATCAGTATTTTGCCCTTTTCCTAACATTCCTAGCATGTAGAACATCATTTTTTCACTAGTTTTAGTCATCCTATGAAAAGGCTTACACATAATATGGTAATAGAGACTGGTCAGTGATTGTAAGTAAAGGGAAAAGATCTCCTTCCCATTATGTGAAAATGCATCTGCCTGTCTCAAGTTTGGGAGGAGGGGGAATGTGATGTGTGAATTCACAGCAAGGAACAGCATCTGTGCAGGATTACTTCGTCAAGTTGTCAGTGTCTTTGCAGTATGTTGTGCATATTAAACAGTTTGCAGGTTTTGTGTCTGTATGTCCCTGGAGTCTCTAGCAGTAGTGTAGCCATGTGGCTGACGAAAAGAGGTAACTTTGCAGGTGGTGATAATATTTTTTCTTACTACAAATATTACTGAAAAGAACAACAAAGGTTTTTCAGTCTAAAAGACCTTGCACAAGTACACACTTGTGTAAAAACACCCTGGGGTGGTTTTTTGGTTTTTTTTTTGTTGTTTTGTTTTTTTCTCAAGATACTGCTTTTATCTCAAAGCCTGCTCTTGCTTTGGAGCCCTTTGCATTTGTCTTCTGGTAGAATAAACTGTAACTTGCTTTACACTGTTTTGAGCTAGGATTTTAACGTTCACTGTACCTGTGCTGACCAACCCTGGCTGGGCAGTGCTCCCTCATTTACCTCCCTGGGGAGGATCCTACACTCAACCACTACATGTCGACTGTGTAACACTGACACCCATCCCTTGCTAATGGCACCATTACACTTCATTCTCATATTAAGACAGGAAATTTGCAAATGCACTGTATGTGAAACCATACAGTGATAAGTACTGACACATTGCACAAGGGGAACTGGATGAGCATGCTCAAGGGGTACATGGAGGCCAGCAGAGAGGACACGGTCAATGCAGAAGCCTCTCTGCTGCTGCGTCGTTTGTGCTTCAAAACCAGGATTGGTATGCACTGATCGCCATCCATGTGTGTGGTGAAGGATGCACCTGGGCATACCCTTATGGGTATGGAGGAAAAACCTGGTGCCTACAAGCTCTGAAGACCCCCACTGCTGGCTGGGCAGCGGGGCCTCATCACAGGGCAGTAATGAAAACCCTGCCTGGGCCTGGGCAGAGGGGTGTGGCGGCCAGGGTTGACCCCAGGAGCACGTGTGGCTGCATTTGGGCAGACTGCCCCAAAGTGTCCCCAAACTACCTGAGGTAGCGGCGGGAGGGCGACATTCGGCCCTCGCTCCCGGTGGCACCCAGGGGCGTGCAGGGCTGGGCAGTGAGGAGGGGTCCAGCTCTGCTGGTGGGAAGGCACAGCTGTGGCAGCCTTATGGCATGTCCTCGAGTGAAACCAGCATTTTTTAGTGAAGAAACATGTGCCTCTGCATTGGCAGGGAGAGGGGCTGGGGTGAAATGTGGTGCGAGGTGGTGGAGAGCAGGAGCCCAGTAAGCAGTGAACAGGAAGGTGTTCAGGGGAGGAACAAGGCATGTAGTCCTGTAAGGAGGCTGGACATAGCTCCTCGCAACTGGGCTCTGGAACAAGAGCATAATTTCTTTTTAAACTATAGATACGATGTGATGTTTCAGCATCTGTTGTCATGGATGGAAACATGGAGTATGAGGAGGTAAGGTGAGGTGGTTTTAAAAGCAAAGCCAGCATCTACTCCCAACCATAATCTTAATTTAAATCACATTTGAAATGAACTTAAATATTTTTTTTTTTCTTCTTTCCCCTCAAGTTGAAGATGGTGTGGGCTGCCGTACTGAAGATGCTGTAACATTTTGGGCACTGGTGAATTCAGAGAACTATTTGATTTTAATTGACATGTTTAATCTTATCTCTTCCCTGCTCCCCAAATAAAAGTTTGCCTTTTCTAATTGGTCTGGTAGATATTTGTGTGTGCATATTAATCAAGACCTGTGTAGCTTTGATCCACTTGGAGAAGGTAATGCTGCTTGTCATGTCTCTGATAGCAGCTTGGGGAAGGGAACCAAGCTTCACTCATTCTGTTTATGGAATAGTAAGCTTTAGGGGAAAACAGTGTCTCTGCAACTTGTACTTGCATTGACAAAGAGGTGGTGGTAAGTTGGCAGTTGTTGTCAGAAGTCTTTTTAAAGACACTTGTCCTACAGTTGCTAGGATTGCCATGGCAACAGGATGCTGAGGAAAATGTGGGTGAGAAAGATAGTGTAAGAAATAATGTTCTTCAAAAAAACTTGTTCAGAATTTGCTAATGTTCCATAATTTCAGTTTTTGAAACATTCTAACGAGTCGCCGGGGGGCACACTCCTCCACATACCAGGGTAGTATCCAAATCCGTTCTACAATTATGTCATTTAGGCAAGTGTGTGCTGTTAAGAAATACTAATGAAATGAGGTGCTTTTCAGAAAAGTCTAGATTTTTGCTCAAGTACCTCATCCTGAGTCATTTATATGCTCTGATCTGCCCTGCTGTGTGGGTTACAGATACATTCTGAATATGATTCTAAAAAAGAAATTGCCCTTTTTTTTTTTTGCACATCACATGCAGTTTTGAGGTGGTATCCCTGTGGAGAAAATAAAGAAGCTAGGATATAACCAAAGCTACGCAGGTGAGGATGAAGTTGATGCAAGGTCTAGTGGAGCTTTGATACTATACAGTAAGGTCACAGTACTCTGAGACAGATGGCTTCACATCATTCTTCTTTGTTATAAAAATAATTTCTAGGTTATAGATCCAAACCCCTAACCTTCAAGTACATTGTCATGTGTAGTAGCTGGAAGATTTGATTTACAGTGGACCTTAACTTTCGGTCTGCAGTGAGGTGTATTATGTGGTTTTTTGGATGGGGAAGACTTCTAACTTAGTGACTGAAAACATACAAAGTGTTGTCTTTAGATGATGTATTTTTTTCTCCTCAGTGTTGTGTAACAGTGTGGAGAGGGATACATGTTCTGAAGAAGTAAATCATGATTGTGTAGGTGCTTATGTCATCTTTTTTGATGTGGCATTCTATAGTCATTACTGATATTACAATAACATGAAAGAATGCACATACTATGTTGGGTTTTTAGATTATTTAATCTTAAATAATTTTTAAAGGGAAAAACTGGCAAAAACGTAGCAAATCTGAAAGGCTGACAAGCTTTAAAGTCTGTGTTTCATTACCTAAACTGGATTTTATAAAAGCATCTCTGTGGTATAAAAGTAAGACATTTTAAATTTAGCTTGCTCCTTGAGGAATATAGCCTGATGTGGCGTATGGACTGTTTTTGGATCAAGAATATTCCTTGTAGGAAGCTCAAGATGGTTGTACATAGAGTTCTTGTTTAGCAGCACGACTTTGAGATGTGGTAGTAATGAGAGTCAAGAGTTTAATGAGGACCTGAACTTAATTTTCCTGAATTAATGAGTAGGAATTTCTCAGCATGTTATCTGAAGACTTGCTAGCAATTCAATAGTAATTGAGAAATGCACTTGAACACACCACAAATGATATAAGAGGAAGGAAATGAACAATTAATCTTAATGAGGCTATTAAAGAAAATAAAATTATTTTGATTGGTTTGTATGTCTTTCTAGGCATTTTGTTAGTGTGTTCAAGAGGATCAATTGTGCATATTTGTGCATGCATGTGTGTGTTTATTTCCAGTTTTCAAAAGTCTAAATTGTGTTCTCCATGCTAGTAATCCTGGCTGACTGTTGTGATTGTTGATCTACCTTTACCTATCTCTGTTGAAACACTGCTCCAAAAATTATAAATAATGCAGAGGGAGAGGCAGCATCTATGAAAAAGGCTGAAAGCTTTGAAGAAACCCTAAGTACTTACATTGGAATGAAAATGAGAAGTTTGGCTAAGATGAAGGCGTTGAAACAAATTAGCTATGTGTTTTTGTCATCATTGCCCTGCTTCTCTCTTGAAGTCATGCATGCTTTTTTTGTTTCCCAGAAGTTTCGTTTTGTTGCCTTTCTATGAAAATGTGGTGTTGTGTACAGAGGGAAGAAACTCTAATTGGAATTTGCTTTGCTTGCTTCTGTTTATCAAATTATTTCAGTAGTTCACTTTTGCTCCTTTACTGTAACTGTTGCAAGAAGAGCTTTCAATTCCATCTTCAAGGACGATGCTCATTACTAAATGCAGATAGTTCTTTAAAGTGACTGGGTAGTCTCAGTTCCTTGGGTATCTGTATTGCTGTGAGAGGTGTATCTCTTTGGGAAGCCCAAATGACCTTTCTAGTTTTAGGGTAATCCTAGGGACAAAACTGCAGTGGGGAGAAGACTTGAAACAGAAATGAGCATCAGCCCCTTTAGGAAGGAGAAAACTATATAGATATATACATACAAATATATATGTGTGTCTGTGTTTAGTATAAAAATAGTTTAAAAACATACTGAGGAAGGAAGTAGGACAAAAGAAATTTAAAAGCAGGGAGAGAGCTTCCATGTGCAACCTCATTAATATTGAGGTATAATGAATGTATTCTTGGTTGTTCCTCCATCAGAAAAAATGTTTAAACACCTGAATGAGACAAATTGCTGCTGCTACCTTTTGCAATAAACTAGGTTATTAACCTGGCAGTCACTATATCAAAATTTGTATGTTCAGGGTGTCTAAATGGCACCGATTTTTAAACTGGTTGAGTTCTGGAAAAAATAATCCTGTTAAAATGTTGTTTCCTGTTTAAAGCTTAGCACACAAATAAGAACAATCATTGAGATGAGCAGCTGTCACAAACCATAGAGGTGGTTACAGAAGGATGTCTCTCTGTTCATGTTCTTCTGAAATATTGCAGATGATTTGGACAGAGTATGACTTGACTCAAGAGAGGATTCAGTTATGAAGAAATGTGGTAGGTTGGAATTACTTTTTCCCAAGAGCTAAAATTTAAGTCGTTGACAGAGTATTTTAAAAGTGTAGTTGGATAGTGTGAGCACAGCATAGAAACATCTGTCCTTTGCTAGATAGTGTCAGAGGCTTTGCTACCTTTGGTACAATTGATTTATTTATGGAGTATTGAGTTTTTGTGTTAAACCAAGACTTTTTGACACTCTAGATTTTGTAAAGAAATACAAGGAAATTAGAATATGGTAGTTAAAAAGAGTTTTGTTCTATAGTAGTTAGAAACCAGTTCAGCTGTGCAGCTGCAGTATCTGTCTTCAAAACCTTTTGTCAAAGCAGCATGCCACTGTTTGGTATATGCTTCCCTTGTAGGGAGAGCGGTATGCAAGTGCGGCTGGTTAGGAAGATGGAGTTGTATAGGGGAAAGCTGCCATCTAGTGCAACTTGTCTGTAACCGCAGATCTGAAAAAGCTTGCGTGGATGTACATAGACATGGCTGTGTTCATAACGATGGTCCTGTACTCCATCTCTTGTGTGGCACAATGCTCCTTCTGGAACGGGAAGGTTCCCTGATCTGTGACAGGCATAGTGGTAAGGCAGGGAAGGGATGGCAGTTGTGCAGCTGGGAGAATAAGAGCAAATGTGTTCTATTTTCAAGTATAACCTAAACTATATTAATGTGTTTGTTTAAGTAGTATTGCTGTATTACACTGAATTTAACCGTTCATGAAATGGACTAGCAAATAATGAGTGATGAAGAGAACCCAAGTAAATTATGAGTTTGTTACTTGTGCAGGGATAAGTACTAAACCACCTATAGGATAGAACTGTAGAATGTTGAAAGGGACCTTTAAAGGTCCTCTAGTCCAACCCCCTTGCAGTGAGCAGGGACATCTTTAACTAGATCAGGTTGCTCAGAGACCAGCCTGATCTTGAATGTTTCCAGGGATAGGGCATCTACCACCTCTCTGGGCAACCTGTTCCCATGTTTCACCATGCTCATCTAAAAAAAAAAAATAAAAAAAATTTCCTAATATCTAGTCTAAATCTACCCTCTTTTATGTTAATACTGTTATTCCTTGTGCTGTTGCAACAGGCCCTGATAAAAAGACTGTCCCCATCTTTCTTATAGGCTCCCTTTAACTACTGAAAGGCCTCAATAAGACTTCCATAGACCCTGATCATTTCTGTGGCCCTCCTCTGGACCCATTCCAACAGGTCTTTCTTGTGCTGAGGACTCCAGAGTTGGACACAATACTCTAGAAGAGGTCTCACCAAAGCGGAGTAGAGGGCCAGAATCACCTCCCTTGAGGTCAGGACAGTGTGTTATAGTTACTTGTCATTTTACTTTTTTATTTTCAAAGGTGGGTGTAGGAGGAAAGAGCAAATCTTTATAGCAGGTCTATAAAGCTGTAGTATGGTTTTCCATATTCAGATATATTTTCATATTTTTCTGGACATGGGTTAAATCACTGTGGAGAGAACACTGCAAACATGCTTCTGAGTAATTTGCTTAATCCGTTTTGAAAGGTTTGGGTTTGGTGAGTCTGTTAGATACCTTGTCTTATATGAATGGGGAGTTCTCACATCAGCAGAACTAAGCCTGCCAGTCATCCAAGGGAAACTTTGTTTCTAGAAAAGTATCTTACTGCAGATAATCAACAGGGAATTTCAGGTCACTTGTCTTTCCTGCTTAGAAGGCAAGGAAAAAGTTGGTAAAAGGATTTTTATTTGTTGTTCTAGAGTATTCTTCTCCAGCAAGACATCTTTTGCAGTCTGACTTTGTGGATGTAATTTGGCATGTATGGAAGCTTGGATAACCCAAATTTTAATTTCTGTAATACAGTCAAAAGCTGCTTTCAGTTTCCAGTGGCAGTTAGGACCCTCAATGTTGTTAACAGTCATGCAGTAACTATTTCTTATGTTGTCTGATAATTTAGTCATATATTTTACACAAAAGAATGCTGTGTTTGTGCAAGGTGGTCGTATCATAAGAGTAGAGGTTAAAACCAAAATCTACTTTTTCACCCATCCCTAGTCAGGCATGTATTGTGCTATTCATGCGCTGCAGGGATTAACACTTTTTTATATCACTGTGTCACTTCACATAGGATATGTAACATTTGATTTTGAGTTGCTAAACAGCTTTTCCTTCTGCATAGGGTGACAAAGATGATGATTACCAAGAGAGATGAGGTGTGGCAGTGCTTGCACTCAGCAGTGGAAGAATTAATCTTGGAGGTGGATCAGCTGCCTCTCTGTGAGTGCTCAAGAACATTACAGGTGAGGAGGTTGCTTTTATCAGTTTTGATTCTGAAACACTGAGAACCTTTGGAGGATGTTTAAGTGTTAAATGTTTTATAGTTTGAAACCTCAACAGCAGCACACAAGGCTTTTTTGCTGTTGTTATGTGTTTAAAGGTTATGCTGTGCTAATCCACTAGGTGGTAGGCATTAAGCATATTCTAGATAATGGTACTGCAGTGGAATTTTAGTAGCTTTTTGAAAATGTTTGAAGGGGTACTGGAATGCTAGCAGGTGTGTTAAATGAATTTTGTGCTTTAGCTTAGCTGTGTTGATGAGCCTTTCTTGCATTAGGAGCTAGAAGATCACACTAGTTTTCCCAAGCAGGGAAACAGAAATAAGTTTTTACCAAATATCACTGAGAACCTTCGTTGCAATTTCATAGAGCTGAAGAGATCATGCTGTTTTTTTTTTTCCAGTGTCTCTTAGAATAACAGGAGCTTAGAAGCTAAAGGCCCTCTCACTGAGGCTGTGTATTGCAAACCTCTTCTGTATCACACATCTCTTCTGACTTGTGTTTTATACCTTCAAGTGAGAACTGTTGTTGGCCTGAAAGACAAATTCAAACAGCTTCAGCCACAGCTGGGTCCAACTGGCTTGGACCAAAAAACCAGTTGGTGAGCTATACAAGTAACTTTGAAGCAAGCTAGGATGTAAGCTGAACAGCTGCCAGCTGTTGTGTGTTAGCTATCTGTAAGCATGTTTCCTTCCCCCATGGTTAGTGTGTGGTAGTTTGTTCTGCTCCTCTTGACTTGTCACACTCGCAGACAGCAACTGGGACAAGTGCATGTAGGCCACTGAGCTGTCTTCACATAGCAACTTGTTATCCTTCTGGAGCCTACTTCTGTATCCATATGCTGGTGAAGTTGCTAATGCTTTAGGGAAGTGTATTTATAGGATGAAAAGTAAATGGGAAGAGGGGATATAGTTTACAGGATTCTTTCCTTGAGGACAGCCTTATGGAATGCATGTAGATACTCTTCTGGTGTGACTAGTGCTATTATTTTTGTAAACAGGGTGTGATACTAGATATGAAACTGTTATTGAGCACTCTTCTCAGTTCTGTTACCCATTTTTGGCTCCTGTTAAATGGGCTGAATTTTTGTTTTTCTCCCTCCTTCAGACTGCCCTTTTGAACCTGGCTTCTCCCATGCCATTCCATTTTCTATCCAGGTGTATCCTTGTGTATTAAAATCCAGCTGAACGATTTAAATAGCGTCCATAAGTTTAGCACAAACCTCTTTGTGTTTGCTTATAGGCAGATTTGTACATGTACAAAGTTCATGACACCTGGCTCAGCTGGAAACTGCTGTTTTAAATGATGGATTGTACTGAATGAATGCTATTTGTTCTAGTAGCTGTTCTTATGAAAGTGGTTTTGTAATTTTTATAAAATACTGTTTGGTGTGGTGTTTAGTTGTTGATTTCTGTTTGTTTTGTTGTGGGGTGGTTTTGTTGGTTGTTTTTTTTTGTGACTCTAGTTAGTTATTTATACTGTGAGGAAGTTTTTATGCTTTTGACCCCAGTTTGAATTTTGCCTGTGCTCTATCTGTATAGCTGGGGCCTGGTTGTGGCATCATCATGTGCAGTTCTAAAGAACTGGCCAAGCTCACTTCCTCACCTCCACAGTACCTCCAGTCCTCAGCAAGAGGAGATCACTGCTGCCAGGTTCTGGCCTGTGTTGGTCATGTCATTCTGTTTTACTCTACATTATATTTAGTTGTTCATATGACCTCTGTGTTTTGAGTGGTCCTGACAAGTGACTTCTAAGTTCAGTCATAGTGTTTTTTCCATAATATTGGCTACTGAGTGTGAAGGGGTGCAGAGATGAAAACCTCTCTGAAGAGGAGGAGGGAGAAGTATGTTGGTGTTTTTCTTCAGCAACATGACCTAGGTGGTTGTGGAAAGGTCTGTGACATTTTAACTCAAATGTTCTAGCATCTGAGAAAAGAAAAAAAGTGAAATGCTGTATATAAGCAGATTGTCAGCAGCCTTTCTCAGGGTTTCTTGTAGTCATCTTGTTGGGAATGATGTGGATAAGTGAAAGGATGGATTTTGAAAGCTGAAACATGCTATTAATTAGAAAAGCACAGGTTCACCCAGTCAAAGCAGGAAGGGGATACCAACAGGAATGCAGTAAGTAAGCCCAGGGTTGGCATGGCATTTTGTGAGGGTGGCAATTGTAGTAGGAACATTTACTCTGCTCCTGGGAGCATCTTAAAAACGCTTCCTAACAGAGATGTAAACTGCAAGTTGCTAGGTAGCCATTGTCACTTACCTGTGCTGAGGAGATGAAACTAGTTCATATAAAAGTCACTCTTCATTATGTTTTATTCCCAGTGTTGGAAACAGTTGCTTAAAATTAAGACATTTTTCTACAGACAGAGATGAACTAAAGTGTAGCCTAATATCATAGACATTTATATAATTTATTAATGTGGTACAGTTTAGTTAGAACACTTTCAGTACTGCTATTCAGATCTTCATCTGTTGTGAAAAAAGGTTTTGAAAGTAGGAGTAAAAAAAAAAAGATATTAAAAAGACAGTTTTGTAAATGGCTGACTCTGCTTGGAGAGAATATCTGGGATGCAGCAAGACTGGAATTATTCTGAAACCTCATCCAAGTTTAGCAGCTAGATTTCAGATTAATCCACATTTAACTAGTCTTCAGCTCAGACTTGCTGTTGTATTGAACATTTGATGGAAAATTCCAGCTCAAGTGTTAGTATAATGTTCAGTAATTGCCAGTTTCATGTTGGCCACCTGAAAATGTGTTCTCCCTCATTAAACAGCAGTGCCACTTCTAAAACTGGGACAGTGGTTTCGGAGTTATCTGCTAATCAGGGTCACAAGAGCCCAGCACTGACCAAACACGTACTTCCTTTTGCTGTCTGTCTAGTTGTTCAGAATAGAGACATTTTCTGCTTAGCCTACAGGAAGGGTTTTGAAAAATGCTGCACTTGGGCATGGATCTAGGTAATAGTAAAGATAGGGAAAATTTCACTTGGTTTATGAGTACAGGGTTCTCATTTATCTGCTAGAGTGCACTTAACCCTTAGAATTTCTTAAAGAGGATTATTTAATAAACATACAGCTTGGGCATGGACTGTGAGACATAGGAAATGTCTATTCATTTTCACCTCTACCGTATTGTGAAATAAGGGGAAAAAGCCTTTCCTTGTCATTTTCCCATAACAATCCATTTTTCCTTGAAACCTGGCATCTCCTTGACTGATGTTTGGTTTTGTTAAACTAAAGGGAAAAACCCTACCAGTGTTATGCATTATGTATCTTTTCATTTACAGCTTTGTGTTCAAAACCAGGAGTTTGGTGTGCAAGATGATGGAACACCTGGGCTGGATGTGGTTGTCATGGTATGTTAATAGTCAGATGAGGAAGATTAGATTGCTCTTGTTTAGAGGTGGTTAATTGATTTTTTTTCCTTTTAATTTATGATTGGATGTTATTTTTTAAAGCCAAACATTTCATTGTAACTGCTAGGTTGAGAAAATGTTCTTAATTGACTGTTTGGATAATTCTAAATGGCATGCACAAAACAAAATGATGTTTTAGAATGTAAAAAACGCAGGAGTTTTCTTAATATTTTAACTCTGACCTCAGGTGGAGCAACTTTTTTTTGCAGGTAACTATTAACTGAATGACACCAAGTTACAGACTTTGGGAATAAGTCATTGAGATTCAGTCTTAAAGGGGAGAGAATTAGGAACCTATCTTTTCTGAATTCAAGGAAGGTGACTTTGTTCGTCTGTCTTCCTGCACAGCCAAATTCCATTTTAATCACTTAAATGCAGTTGTAAAAGTATATATACAATATATATATACATATATAATATATATACTGTATATATATATATAGTATTGTGCCCTTTATCGTTTGGTTGTTTGGTTTGGTGTGGGTTGGTTTCTTTTGTTTGTTTGTTTGTTTTTTCTTTTTTGGCATGTGCAACTCCTCTGCCTCTGAAACAAATGCACAGATATGACATAATAGAAATTTGTGTTGCTGTCTTCATTTTTTCTACTCTCAATTGTTCTCTGTCTGCCAGCAACTATTGTCGTCTGAACTCGTTATTTTCTGTCCCTTTTTTGAAGATTATCCTTGCCTGGTATATCAGTGACTCTTTGAGAATAAGTAGACCTGTGTGCCTTCATGTCTCCCAACTTAGGTATCTATAACATTGAAGTCGTTCCTTTGCTAACTTACCTATCTCTTGGATGTTAATCATAAGCAGATAATTTTATGACCTCTCTGCATGCCTTAGTTACCTGAGAGGTTGTCTTCCCAGAGTTTATTTTCTTGTCCAACTCTCTCATAAGTGTTCAGCCTTCTGGCCAGGAGTTAAGACCTTTTTTCTTGCTTGCTTTCAACCTTTTCTATCTTCGCTACAGGCGATTCCTTTTCCTCTCTTTAAAGGTTGGAATAACAAAAGACATGCCAACTTATACAATTTAAATAAATTCAGTGGGAGGTTTATGGATCAACTCATTAGCCTTCCTAGACTGTTTTCAGCTTTATACTTTTTGCTGTACTTCTGCCTGTCTAGTTCCTGACTGCTTTGTTCTTGTCCTGTGTCTCTCCCATCTCCCTTGAGTGGATTGCTCTTGTGTTTTTTGATCTGTATGGACTACTTCTCATTTCATGCTTAATTCTGTTGATCTTACTTTAAGTGAGAACTTACTGCTTTATCTAGGTTTGAGAAGGCCATGAAACTCCTTAAATCAAGTCCTATACTCTTATTTAAAAACCTGCAAGCAGGTGACTGTGTTTAGCTTTGAAGTGAAGTCTTAGGTTAAGTATAGAATTTTTTAAGGAATATAGAGGAGGGTTAGAGGTTAATCCTTGTATTCTGCAGAAAAGTAGAAAAATACTTTAAATGGTAAAGTAGAAAACAAGGTAATGGAATTGCTGTGGGTCAGATAAATTTGGATTGTTTTGTCAGAAGAAGAAACACAAATAATAAGTCCCTCTTTATTGGTTATACTTGAGTATTAGTGATTTGCCTGCTTTGTGGAAATAAATCATAGGGCTAAATTATGGGAGTTGTACTCATTATAAGCTTAGTGTATCCTGTTTACTATGTTTAGGTTAAGAAATTGTCATGATACAGCACCAGACTAACCCCAGCTGCAGTGGTTCCATTATCCAATGCAGGGTAGCTTGTGTATCACTGCCTAACACAGTTCTGTAAATAAACTTGTTTCATTAGATGGCTCTTATCCTCTGCAGTATGTCTTTTAATAACTTCATTTTAGCAGTGTTCTCCAGTGATGAAAGCATTACTGATAAAGCACCAGACTACCAAATCCGTTATTTCCAGTGTAACACTACCATTATTGCTCATTATAGTTCCTTGGTTTCTTATTAAAAATTAAATGAATCTCATGAAACACCCAATACTGTAGGAAAGAAGATTCAGTACTTCATGATTCACCACTAGGGCTAACTAGGAGGTTTTAAATGTGTGCCACAAAACTTGTACAGAACTACCTGCTGTATGTAATTCAGAATTATGCATAATGGTACTTAGATACTGAAAAACCTAACTTTACCTCATGCATAAGGAAAGCTTAATTATTCATGGAAGTAAAAAAGATTTCTTGGGACATTAATAACAGGAGTTGGTTCACTACTGTTTTCCATAAAATTTCTGCTGTGATGATGTTTTACAGTTAAGGCCTGAAGTATGCAAATCAAATTTAAATGGCCAGTTTTCAGGGTGTTATACTTTTGTGTTCTTCTGTAGCAGGTATCTTCTGAAGTGCAAACAGATGCCTTTTTCTCAAAGACAGTTAATAAATCTAGCCATTATTATTCTTAGCAGGGATTAATTCATTTTACAGCTTTTAATAAGAACAATTTTAACTTTTTTCCCCTGATGAAAAGAAGCAGCGTTTGATTTTGACTTTATCAGGAGACACAGTTTTTAGGGATTCATCCTAGATGCATGTACATGCACATGTAACAATCACCAAAGTCCACTGAAAAGCAATCTGTACTGCTTGCAGCGCACAGGAACACACATGAGGGTTTTACTAAGGAATGTAATACTAATAAATATATTTCAGCTGTATCTTGGACAATCTTTTAGACCTCTGGCTGCTAATCCTTGTCCCAGTTCTTGGGGAAAATCTATTTTGCTTTTAAGTGCTTTATCTATAATCAGCTTATTCAGAATTAATCTCCATGCCCATCTGCAGGCTCTTGACAGGCTGGTAATTTCCCTTACATCTCAGTCTTGTGCCCAGAGTAACTGCATGCTTGCAACTAGTAGAATTTGTGGTGTTTTCAGCAAATGTAAAATTGCCACAGGATGATAACTTAAGCTTTAAAACAGGGATATTAATGATAGCTAACTGTTAAGAAAAAACAAAGTTTAGAGATAAGATCTTGTAGCCACTCATTTGGCCAAGGCAAACTTCAGTGTTCATTGTGGTTCTGTATCCAGTGCAAACACAACGAAGTTGAGTAACCCTGATGAAACATCCAAAAGCACTATTCCTTGTGGAATCAATTTTCTGTTTCCTTAGTGTGAGAACCTAGTAAGAAGGGGATATATGTTGCTGACAAACATTTGATAGTATCACGAAATGTAAATGTATGAGTACAAAGCTTTTCAAGCTCAGACTTCCTTCACCTACTGTATAGTCATGATTTACTCCAGTATTTCAGTGCATGTTTGAATCTTAAGTCTTTTCCTTTGAGCATTTTTAAATGTTTTGTAAACATTTTACAATCCTTTATGACTGTAAGATCAGCAGTTTTCAGATCTCATCTTTTCCCCTGTATTTCAGATTGCTTGGGGAGTGACTAATTCTCCAAAGTCACTCTGGTAATTAGTGGAAGAGATGGAAAATGGCTGCTTGTTTCTGTCCTCAGGTTTTTGAGTACCTGCATACATTCCTCTGCATCACAGTGATTCTTCTGAGTGAAACAGGGATAGGTGAGAGGTGTACAGCTATCTTCTGCCTTGGAGACTCTGAAATGCAAGCCTTTATATAGAAGGATTCTGTTCCCATTGAGTTTTGGTAATCTAGATCAGCATTTGAGATTCTTTCTTGCAATGCCCTTGTCCAAATCCAATGTGTGCTCTTCACTCAACAGCTGATATTTATGCCTGTGCATAGCAAATGTATTTTTATGTTTTGTGTATGGAGTCTAGCACTGTTAATGTGCTGAGCATTTAGGCACATAATCCCTTCTGATAAATCCAAAGCGTCTAAGTGTAAGTTATGGGTTAATAACAAAAATAGCTACTGTTGATTTAGAGTCCATTACTTTGGTTTTCTTTCCCCTGTGCTCTTGTAGAGTGATAAAGCAATATGACAGAAGTTAAAAGGTGAAGTTGTAGAAGGTGAATGGCACTTGTTCTGTTCCTTCTCGGTAGAAAGACCAGCTTCAGTATTTCTCTAACTTAGAGTAGTTGAGTAAATTGATATTTTATAACATAACTACTCATGCTGTTCTGTAAAATCTGCTGGCACTAAGTAGACAGACTTGGTGCTGAACGCTTGCTTTTACTTTGTTGTTAACGAGCACTCTGACTGTCAAGTGTTGCTGACCATTGGGAACGCTAGTGTACAACCTTTTGCAAGGGCTTTGGGCCCTAAGCACTTACAAGATGTGCTCGTGAAATACTTGGTTATTACTTGTGATTGAGTTTGTTTTGCTTACTGATGAAATCCTTCTCCCTTTCTTTGGAGGATGATGAAGTTGAATCTCTTCTGAATTTGTTTTGCCACAACAGACTGACTGCTGAGCAAGTGCTGAGGGATGATTGCTTCCTGGTAGCTGATGGGATTCTAGTTTCACTGCCACGAGGTGAAGAGCGTAAGCCATGTGAAGAAGTTAATCCTGAGAAGGCAGATGAAGAGAAAAATGCAGTTAATTGAGGGGAGTGGAGCAAATCTTACTCAATAGATGAGGAACTTTGCCATCAGGTGTTGGAGACTTCTATTTTTGTTTGGGTTCGAAATCATTGTCCTGATCTGAAGCCTCAATGTATAAAAGGTTTGGTAGGTTCAGTCATGTTTTGTACACAATCTTCACTGTGTTTTCTTTTAAGTACATTTTATTTTAAAGTAGTGTTTGAGGATGTAAGTGTGGTGTTAGATGCCAGAGATATTTAAGATTAAGCTTTAGTGACTTGTTTGTGTATCCAGTTTTCTATGCCTCTTCTTGTTGTGACTCCAGATATGTCCCTCTTAAAGATGCTCTATGGTATTATCTTTTGCTGGAGGTTTTTTGTGATTGCTTAGACAAGTTGTTCCTACAGGAAGGTTAGAAATACAAAACCAACCAAATAAAACACCAAACAACAAACACCAATAAATGTCAAACAAAAGACAAACCCCAAACAAACAAAAAAACCCCAAACCAAACTCTCAGAAAAACAAAATCAAAAAACGCTGCTTTGTCAACTGGTGAAGGAAATGGAGACCAGCTTGCCTCTCTTTGTCCTTCTACATGTGGAAAATGCAACTGGCCTTCTAGAGAGCAGACATCCTTCTGGTTGCTCTTTTGCAATGCTGCTGTCAAAAAAATGCTATATACACACATTTGCAGAAACTACTGCTTATTTGCTCTACATGAGTGTGTGTATAGATCATCTGTTCTTAAACATTGTTCTCAGTAGCTATAAAGGTGTGATTTTCATGAGCAGGTTTGTTTGCCTGCAACACTGCTGTTAATGTTACTATTGAGTTTTGTCAGCTCTTTCTTTTTACAGGAAATTGTTGCTTATCTTTACGAAGGTTTTCCTTCTTGAGAAGAAACAGATCAAAATGTGCAGAGATGTAGCATTATATTTAGCCTCTGGGTGTTGCTCTTGGACAGTGCTCTTGGCAGATGAGTATTTTGTAGAGGAGTTACTGAAGTTGTGTGTTGTTGGATGAAGAATGTAACAATGCAGTATATAATGGGCAGGAAGCAGCACCAGGCGATTTAGGGATCCCTCAGTTACAGTAATGCAGTCCAATACCACTTTGGCACATCCACCTCTGATATTAGACTTGTTTTTCCATCCTTATATCTATTAGTTGTTTCATATAGAACAGCATGTAAAACGTCTATTTTTTTTTTTCATTAAATGATAATGATTGTTTAGTTTCTCTAATATGTGTGTAACAAGTGGTAGGGAAACCCTTGTTAAAATTTTTTTCTGGAGTAGAATTTTGGGTTAGGGTGATAGATATTTTCATTAAAGAAATCACAGAAAAATAATAACTTGGTTTTTGTTGAAGAAAATAAATAGTTTAGCAATTGTGTATGATGCTCTCCAAATACTGATTGCAGTCTTTCACTGTTGATAAAAACATGCCTTTAATTTATGTTAACTACTGGATAGAGGCTAGAAGACTAACCCGATGGTTTGTGTTCTGCTGTGCCATGTATAGCAGAATAAATTTTTGTCTAGTTCTCCTGCCCCAGAATTTAGCAGCCCTCCAGCTTCTTTACAAATTCTCCTTTGTCAACTCCTGTTTTAGCAAAGCCAAGAGCTGTACCACCTGGCATCAGGGTATTGAATAGTGGCAGACTTGACAGCTCGAAGAGGAAGAGTCCTTGTTCGGAGTGGAAGAAGGTGGCATATGTTAGCCTTGGGCCTTTGACATGCAAGATGTTACTCCTCTAGATGACTTAGCAGCAGATTTAGCCCTTACCAGGGGTGTCTTTGGTTTTCTGCTCTCCCAGATGTGACCTAGGATGTACATGCTGTTAATATACATGTTGTGGCCTTGCAATCAGAATGTTGCTGCATGTGCTTAGTTTCAAGGGCTGAGGGAGTGTTTATAATGTCCTCTCCAGCAATTGCCAAGAACTTTTCTTCTGTTCCCTGTCCTCACTCTGGTAATAATGTTACTCTGTTGCTCTCAATGACAGTCTGTTGTGGTGTTACCAGAACCTGAAGATTTGTGAAATGCAAGTTCTTGATAATGTTGACTTATGTACCCTGTGGTGGATGAAGTTATTGCCTGCTTGCCCACCCTGCCCTGACAAGGCAGGAGTTGAGTAGGCACAAGGGCATTTCTTGAAGGAGAAATGTAAGAATTATGTACCCATTAGACAGTCTTTGGAGTGTTTTGTGCTTCAGTAGAAGGATTTTGAGTGGTAATTAGCGTACTTCAAATTTTTATGCTGTATTTGCATGAACTGTGGTAAATTGCAAGCTGTGCAAGTCCTACAGCTGAAACACTGCACAAACACACAAGAAGCCTTGTGCAGCGTACAAGTCACGTACAATGTATATGTGTATAGCCAGCACAACTCAGAGGGTTTCTTCATGTACAGGTATCTCGCCTTCAGTTTACAGAATTGATTCAGTCTCCCTCAGGAGAGAACCAGGAGAATTCCTTTGGAGCAAATAGATTGAAGAAGCTTTGGTTGAGGTACTGTCATGAAAGCTGGATGAGTACTCCAAAGTAAAAGCCTGCAGACCTCGACATTAGGAGACACAGGTGGAGGCTGCTGGAATGGGAAGTGGCGATTTTTGAAAACCTTTTTTTTTTTCCCCTCATAGGACTTTGTTTAAAGTTGAAGTCTCCTGTTGGGAAATGCAGATCTGTTCCATAGCAATTTTTCTTTCTTCTAATTTAACTGTCAAAATGATGATTCCACAAAAGCAATGCCAACCTATTTTTGAAGGCTGGTTCTTGCCAGTGTTCCCGTTGAGTGCGGTTCTTGTTAGTTCATCAATCTGCCTGTAATTTTATCCTCTGTCCTTGCAAGCAAGAGGTGGAGCTGTTGTTCATTTGTTCTTCCAGCTGTCACCTTTCCTCTGTAAAGCTGTTTTTCTTTTTGTTTTTTAAAAAAACCTAGTTGGGGCTTTTGCCTTTTTTTTTTTTTTAACTTCTCCATTGTCTGAGGATTGGCTGTTGTGGCTACCTGTTTGCATCTTTGTGTAAATTTTTTAGTGAAATGATCAATTGTTGTATTTACATATTGAACTTTGTAGCATCTGGATACATTTCAAGTTATTATAGAATGATAGAATATTTTGGATTTGAAGGGACATTTAAGGGTCATCTAATCCAACACCCCTGCAGTGAGGCACATCTTCAAATAGATCAGGTTGATCAGAGCCTCATCCAGCCTGACCTTGAATGTTTCCAGGGATGGGTCTTCTATCACCTCTCTGGCCAACCTATTCCACTGTTTCACCACTCTCATTGTAAAAAATGTCTTCTTTATGTCTAGGCTCAATGTATCCTCCTTTAGTTTAAAACCATTATACCTTTTACTATTGCTACTCCTATTGCTGTAAAAAGACTGTCCTCATCTTTCTGATAGGTCCTCTTTAAGTACTGCAAAGCTGCAATTACATCTTCCATAAGAAATGTGCACTGAATCTTGTTCTAAGCAGTACAACTTAAAAGTACTTGGTAGTGTCTTTACATACCTCCCACTGCACAGAGTGGCAGTGTTATTTCCTGCTGGTCATAACTCCCCAAGAAGTTGCTGCTTCAGTCCTTTGAAGAATACAGTGGCAGGAAACAACGTGTTAGTGCTGTTAGATGGGGCAAAAAAGCAGAACTTGGTTTATTGAAAGTATAAAACATTTTCTAGTTAGAGTATGCTGACAGACTGGCATGGTGTGTTAATATCTTAATACTATGCCTCAGGGTATTTATAAAGTTAACCTTTCGACATTTGTATTTGCTTTTTGGCTCAACATCACGAGTAATTTTTTTTACCTTTTAGAAGTTCCATTTATGACTGTCATTTAATTGATGGTAACTACAAATTATACTAGCTGTAAAGGAATAAATAAAAGAAAGGCAAGTAGTGTCATTTGGAACATGGTAATCTTAGTAGCCTGAGTCATGAATTTCATAATCTGCTACTGTTAGTATCATTTTGTGATTCATAACTCTCTTCATTTCTTTTTTTAGTGTGTCATCAGATAAATAGCTTAAGAGTTTTCTTGTCTCACCCAGTCGTAGGAGAGAAAGCAAGTTTGATTGTTCCTACGTATGCGTAGTAAATCTGTCCTGACCTCCTGAATTTGAGAAACAACCTCCAGTGCTTCAGAGGAGCATTTGCTGATTTAGCCACTCAGATTATCGAATGACCACAACCTCAATCTGAAATTTATACTTTGTTCAAATTGTTTCGAAATGCATTTGGTCATTTGCTGGGGGTGACCTACCACCATAGATGAGTGAGCAGGTGCTTACAGAGTGATCCTGGGTTGACTTAAGCAGGAAGTGATCAGCATTTACTTGATGTTAAGTCAGTGCTACTACAGAAGTACTGTCAGGCCCTTGAATGTTAAATGCCTCTAATTCAATTAAGAGAATTTAATTTCTCTCTGTGGGTTCACTCTCAATTTAAAATCCTCAAACAGTGTGATTTGTTATGGAATATCCCCTCTCTTTAGGTGCTATGCTAGCAACAGTACCTGACTTCATTTTGAAGTTTGAAAAGCTCTGCAGAAAGGATCAGTCTTCATGTATGTTATAGAAGTGCAGTCTGGGCTCCAAGTTTCCTGAAGCAAAGTCTCAGGCATAGACTCTTACAACAATAAATAACTTAATAGAATGATATAGCAGCAGGGTCAGCTCAAGCTGGATGTCTCCGGAGAGGGACTCTGAACAGAGAAATCCCTGGGCATTTATATCCTTACCGAGTGCACATCTGACCTTCATGTGATCTTCATGTGCCTTTCATGCACCCTTTGGTCCAGTGGTGGTTCTGGCCTGAGATCTTTCAACATTTTCTGACTCATGGGGTTCTTTCACTGTCTCCAGGCAGCTGGACATTATCTTGGTTGCTGCAGCTGCTACAAGGTTGTAGCATTGAAGCCTCCTTATCTTTTGATTTACACTGGCTCTGAAGGCCCTGTTTTGTCTACGTAGGTACAGTTAAGTAAATCTTAGTGAAAATTTACAGCTTGTGGCCTAAGGCTTCAGCAAATCTAGCTACTCATGCTAAGTAAGTAAAGCTACGCAAATAGCATACTAAAGCACAAAACATTGCATCTCTAAGTGAATCGTAGGATTTGAAACATTTAAGCTAAACAACTAATATCTCTTAACCATCTAGATAGGTAGGTAGGGGGTACACTGCTAATTCAGCACTTGCATTATTCAGGAGGATGAGTTTGCTCTAGTAACGTTTAGTGCTTTTTCAAGAACCAGTGTAGTGAGAAGAAACAATGTATGGGCATATAAATATATGACCAGGATCTTTGTACTCATGGTTGTTCATTATAAAAATCAGTATCCTCTGTTCTTGTTAAGCTTCCAAGCTTATGCTGTGGGAAATGTCATATAAGCTTAAAGTGCTGAGGTATTGGCCCTAGGCACAGGCTTAACAAAGTAATGATATAATCGTAATGTGCACTGAGATGTGGCACTTTTCACTGAAACAAACCTTGTTTGTATAAAATGCTTGCAGGCTCCCCTTCTACCATATGTCTGTGCAGTGCTTAGGACAGATGAAACTATCCTGAACATGTGTGCATTCTGATGGTTGTATTTAGATTCCTCTAGGACTGCTGCTTCCCAGCATTCATTTCATTCACTTGTGTCTCTTTCTTTGAGGGACTCTGTGAATTAGACATTTAATAAATATCTTTGCTTTTTTTCATTGATTTGATTAATCTTGTGATGTGCTGTGCAAGATTGGGTCACTTCTAAATAATGTGCAAAATCATGTCTTTTGTCCATGTACTGATTATTGTAGTAGCCTCAAAACCAGATTAAGCTCTGTCTTCTGTAATTTTTTTTAATGTATCACTTCCCCTTAAACCATCACTGTTAGGAAGGTTGGTTTCATCAAGAAAAAAATATATGAACTTGGATACCTTGCATTGGGTAAGTTAAAAGGCAGAAACTTGGGTTAAAATTTTTTTTTGCAGGTGGTAGGAAAAGGAGACCTAGTTTAATTGCATGTAGTCAAGATGTATCTGCAGTTCCAACCCTTGGAAGCTTAAAAAGTGGCTGGCCTTTTCTCTTTATTGGAAGCCACACACATGACTTGCTCTGTACCAAAGACAGCTTGACATTTGCAGAGACTTGCAGCACTCAAAGTAATAGGTTCTGCGTGCAAGGATGACTTCAGCAAAGGCTTTATCAATTGCAAAGTCTTGTTCAGTACATCTCTAAATTGGTTTAAACCATTTTAATTTATTTTATACAAAGGCCTGTTATCTTTAGCTAGTTGTCAAATGCATTGCTGCAAGCAGGAACTCTCTTTTGTGGCCAGAATGCTATGGGTGTATGATTAGAAAGATAGCAAGCTTTGTTTGGATATAAGGCTGAAAACATCCACGGATGTCTCATCCTGTCAGGAAACATTCTATTTAGAGTATACTGCCTATATGCCTAATTTGCCATGGGGGAGGAATTGCCAGATAATATACCACACGCTGGTAAATTGTCACTGGGCTAGGCAGGAAGCTGTGTTTACATCAATATTCAGATAGGACCTGTCTGCCTCCCAAATACCTGCTTCAAAGTGTGACTGACTTTGTCCCTTGAGAAAGCTTACCAAAATCCTATCTGCTGTTTTTATACCTCTTCTTTTATTTTTTTTAAAAATGGTACCTCATGATAAAAACAACATCTTTCTATACAGGTCATCATCTGCTCTTGATTCCCCAGTTGATTCCCCATCTGCTGTGCTTGTTTGGTGTATCTGCTGCAGAGGTAGTCATGATGATCTAGTCACAGTTGCCTTCAGGTGGAGGGAGGAGCAGCAGCAGGAGGTGAATTGAGAAATACACATCCTGCTTTTCCTCAGCTGGTAGGAGTAGTATTAAAGAAATAATACAGAGAGTAGGATGCAAACAGACTTGTCTTTTAAAGGGACCAACTTGATGCACCATTCACAAACTTAAAGGAGACAGGAGTGCAGTCCTCACAGGTATGCGCTACTGAGGTTTCAATTACAGAACCACAGCGGTCACTCTGCTTCCAGGGAGAGCTGTAGCGAATCTTGCAGTAGCCCTAACGAACAGCAGGTGCCAAGACCTAACTTCCTGCATTTTATTGGACAGCCTTTGGGGAGTACTGGGGGACAGGTGTGTGATAGTAAACATCTAACCTGTGATAATCCCTATATGCCAACTCTAGGTAGCAAAGTGGAATGCAAATGATTACTGGAAACTAACCTCTTTCCTTCAGTACAATTGATGACATTGCTTGTGGAGAATTCCCCCAAACAATGATAAATGATTCTGAAGTTTGCCAGTACAGCAGAAGGATTTCCCTGCAGAGTTTGTTAGCTGTGCCAGGGTTTCTGTCCAACAGAAGTCTGAAATGGTGCAGTGGATAGAAGGGGAAGCACTTGGGGTCCTCCTGTTACCTCCTTCAGTTATGTCCTTTCCCTCTCCCCACCTGTGCTGGATCTTTTGGAACTTGCTAATGACAGCAAGATAACCAGTCAGCATTTATTTCTCCAGCAGTGTAACTCTCCACTGTGTCTTCTGGACACAGCTGTCCTGCCGTGCCAATGGATTCTTCCATTTTCCTTTCTAGTCAGTGGTGGAGAGAAGATTGTCTTTTGCTAAGCTAGCACTGAGTTAGGACTACATGTGACAAATCAGAGTGGTACTAAAAGCAGGGCATAGATCTGAGAAATAGCTTCAAAAGATGCTTACTATCAGTCATAATAGTAAGCCTATTGCCAGAAGTTGTTCATAAATATATTTTGGTGTACCAAACTGTTTTTGCTTATTTATTTGTTGTTTTGAGAATGTATCTATTTAATGCGAATTTGAGTGTTGAAAGCAATTTTATACATTTTAATTTAGAGTTGTGAAAACTTTAGGATAGACCTATTTAAATGCAGTTTCTTTTTTAAAAAAAAAAAGCAAGATAATACTTGGGGATTTTGGAGGTTATTTTCTGAAGTTCACTGTTCTGATAAGTTGAAACTACTTTCAAACATTTAATATTCATTTATAGGACAGAAGAAAATACCTAGGAGTACTGACTTCTGAAATGATTATAGACAGATTTGGTGAAAAGCTGTCAGCTTCTCAAAATCAAAAAAATTTAGTTCTTGTACAACTAAAAATCTGTTAAAAAAAAGTCAAGTTTTCTTTTAAATCATTTTTGTATAGTCCATATATCCATTATGGTGTTCTCCAGCACTGGAGTGAAATCTCACTTCACAGTTTATACCTCCTATGCCAGATAATACTGAGTAAAACAGTTAAAAAAAAAAAAAAGTCTCACCTTTAGTGGCTTAAAGAGATGTAAAAATTTGGAAGTTGCTGATGGTTTGACAGTGGTTTTGGGTTTGTTTGTTTGGGGTTTTTTTTGTGTAGAAGATTTTGTTGTTGTTGTTCTTTTTGTATTTTGATGCTTTCCATGTTCTTTTCCTGGGCTGGTTTAAATGTGGAAGTGAGGAGAAAAATCTTGTGAATTCCAGTGAGATGCCAAGTTTCATACTGTAGTGTCAGTGTTTTTTGCAGGCTAGGTTTAGTTCATTAACACCACTTAGATTTGTTGTGTGTCCCATATGGGTGCAAAAGGAGGTGGTGTTGGCATGGGCTTATTCTAGAAAAGTTTCAGGGTCCTGCAGTTTCTTCCTTGCCAAGAAATGTTCTGCACCATGCAAGAGCAGAGTGGAAAAGGAGTTGTTCCACTTTCATTAATGTGATGATTTATCTCATTCTCCTTTCCAGTCTGCAATTTGTGCATCCTGTCTTCCTCTGCACTCTCTTGCTCCCGCGCTGTGTCTTTGGATATTTTACCTTTGAATGCAGCTTTGCAGGGCTGCATCACTGCATGTGCTAGTAGGGGCACAGAAGGCTTCTCTGTTCATGTTCAGGTATCTACTCAAACCTTGCATTCTTTAATGGGTCACTTAAAGGATGCAGAACATTCTCATTACAGCATCAAGCCTTTAGCTTTCCACCTTGATCTGTGGTTCATCTGTACCATTCGAAAGCCACAGTTAGTGATTCAATTTCTCCAGATGCTGATGCCTTTAAATTTTTTTCTGTAACAAATGGGAAATATGCCTATTGGAAACTGTATTTGTTTGTAGTTGTTGACTGTCATGCAGGAGGGAAAGGTGCAACCTCCTGGGGGTGGTGATTAAACCCCACGCCTGTGTGTGTATGCACTTGCATCCCCTTCTTTTCTGTGCTGTGACTCAACTCAGTTACTCTTCTCCAGCAGGCAGTAAATGTTAAGGCAAAGCCTGTTTGCATCCACAGCCTTTGTCTCCTAACTTTGGTGCTGACAAAGATACAGAACGGCACTCAAATGTATCTAAACTGAAAGCTGACATTTTAATTTAATATTCCCCAAGGTGACGTGCAGAACTCGGGGCATATGCCAAAGCAGACCTCACAACTGTCACAAGTGTGTGGGTAGACAGATACCTGATGTACATGTGCTATGAAAAGAAAAAAAGTTTAAAAAAATTTGTGATAAATTGATCTAACCTGCATATCCATTTATGTGCTTACTCTCCCTGACTTAGGTGCCACTTGCTTTCTGAATATTAGGCTAACAGCAGACAGTTAGAACCAGCATATGACAGAGTGGATGAGGTTGGAAGGGGCATCTGGAGATTGCCTAGTCCTAGCTCGTGCCCAAAGCAGGATCAACTCCAGCAGGTTGCTCGGGACCATGCCCAGCTAGGTGTTGAATATCTCCAAGGATGAAAACTGCAACCTTCTCCAGGTAATCTGTTCCAGTTTTTTACCACCTTTACAATAAAAAAAAGCTTTTTTATAAGTTTAAATGGAATTTCCTGTATTTCAGATTGTGCCCTTTGTTTCCTGTCCTTTCATTAGGCACCGAGAAGGGTTAAGTCTTCCTTACATTTTCTTATCAGCTATTTATACACTTCGATAAGATTGCCCCTGAGCCTTCTGGTCTTCAGGCTGAGCTCTCTGCCTCTCCTTGTGTGGCAGATGCTCCAGTCCATGTACCAATTTTCGTGAATCTTTGCTGCACTCACTCCAGTATGTCCATGACTCTTTTGTACTGAAGATCCCAGAACTGGACCTTGTGCTCCAGAGGACTGATCAGGGCTGAGTAGAGGGGAAGGCTCACTTCACTTGACATACTAGTGATGGTTTCTTCAGCTGGCACAAGCAGGTCCTTCTTTCCCTGACCCAGTAAAGGAAAGATTTCTTATGAGATGCCTAGGATGAGGTGACTGAATGTACTTCTGTGCACCTGTGAATGTGTAAGTACTTTGCACGTGCACATGGTGTGGTCTTGGTGGAAAACATGGCTCTGAAAAGACTTGATGAGGTTAATCTGAAAGAATAATCTTTTGTCACTTGAATGAAACAGGATAGTATATGGGCAGTGATGTGGATATTTCAGTGGGAGGCTTGGATGCTTGTGATGAATCTGAGTGCAGATATTTGAAGTAACAATTGTTTGTAATACCCATGAGAAGGTAGGCTAATGGCCAGGCTGAGCAGCAGCTGTAGATAATGGGCTTCGTGTGTGCATTTGAAGTCCAATCTGGAACTGCTGTTGCCTTATACACAGCGAGATCCCGTAATCACATCTTTCTTATTTTCAGTCTGTCTTCTCCCTTTCCTTGTTGTTTGTTACCCATTTACTTCACCTGATCTAGAAAAATTAGAGCAAAAGGTTTGTGTGTGAAATTCTTCTGTGGCATAACAAAGCCTGGAGCCCAAGAAGAGCCTTTGGATGCTGCCTCAGCCTGGGCAGTCGGTTGCTATACAGGTACTGAAAACCCCTGTGCAGTTGGATCAGTAGCTATACAGTACCCTTGCCTGCTGGCTGGAGGAGGCTGTTCATTCTCAGCATAATTCAGCACCTCTTTGCTTCAGGAGCAATGTTTGCTTTCATACCAGTTCCTACTGCTTGTGAGAGAAGTGGAGGTAAATTTTTCAGGCTGGAAAGAAGATTTCTAATAAACAAAATCCCTTCAAAGGTGCATATCACTCAATTCTCTTTATTAATTAGTTTAGGCAGCCAGCATGACATGATCTTCCTTTTGTTGGATTTTATTTTGATTTTTGAATGCTTTGGCACAGAAGTTTGCAGACTGTCTTTTGCATTTCTTACAGTACACCCTCAGTGCAGTATTTTATCACTTCTTGAGTTATGTATCAGCACCTTTAAACATAGTGTTTTTTTATACAGAGAGCAGAAATGCTTGTACTGATGTTTTCTTGAAAGAGCCTGTCTATGACTTGGGTATCTAGATCTTCAGGCTAACATGCCGAAGGTTGTGTTAACTCACTAATTGTCCTTAGTTGTGACACTGTCAGGCAGGCACAGCTAATCTGTGCAGAAAGACACTGGCACTGCTGACCCTGGAGAGGAGTTGTTTTGTCAGTTTATTGTCACAGAACCTGCTGACTTAAAGCCAGATGCTTTGTGCCTTATGGAGCAGATGATAGTTTCTGAAATATTTTGAGCAACAGAAAGCTTTTGCCAAAGGGACTGCTTTGAAGGGATATCTCATTTCTGTACCAAACCAGTGGAAACACATAGGCTTCCAGTAGAGACATTCAAGTCCTGGGTGACAAATCTTGAATCTAGAACCCTGGTCTTACAGGAAAAAGCAAAAAACTCCGGAGTTATAACTGCTGCTGGAACAGGAATCCCATGGCATCCTAATGAAACTTAGTTGTGGAAACAGCAAGCACTTAATTCCTGCTTTTCAGCTCTCTAGTTCTGTGTCTGGCTTCAGTGTAGAGTTTGCATAGAAAAGTGGAAGACACCTGACACAGCTGCTGCAAGGGAAATGTCAGCCGTCCATTGGCAAGAGGTTTTAGCACATGCCTGGATCACTCTCTAGGGAGTGTGACTTATGTCAGGACAAAGCCTGTGGTGAGCTATGTGAATGTACACTTGCCCATTTCTAAACAGCAAAAATGCACTGGATGTACTGTTCTAAGTGATGAGTGTAGAGTCAGCCGTGATGAAAGGTAGATCCAAACTGAAATGGGGGGGAATTTTTCTGAGAAATCTTCCTGGAGCCTGCCTGGCAAATTGGTCACATTGCTCAGTGTGGTCTGGTGAAGCATTAGTCTGTTCCCATGTTATACTGCTGCCTTCCCATCTGTAATTGATTCTTTCTAATAAGGTACAGAACAAAGTGTCTTGTGTACTGTGTGACTAGTCCTCATCTCTTTCTGTAATGCTTCTGCAGTTTAAGTAAAGGCAGACACCCCTTCTACCACTGCGTGTACCTCCTGCTTAAACAGTGTCACAGAGGGCAGATGGCAAGTAGGGGGAGAGTGGAATGACCCAGGAGACCTGGTACTGGGCAAAGGTCCTTTCTGACCCTTTTTCCTGCCAGTTCAGTCCCACCAAGTGCTGAGTATGTTCAGATGTGATTTTGCTGAGGTCTAAGTGTTCCTGTTCTCCAGCAGATAGGAATGGGACATGCTTTAAGTGCTCCCATCAGATGTGAGTTCTACCTAGGAGCTACTGCAAAGATGGAAGCGTGCTCTCCTGTTATGATTGCAGAGAGATAAAGTGAAGTGCTCTTCCCTTTCTACAGTCTCAGGCTTTGTGGCCAGTGTGTGAGATGATGAGCCAAAGCCTTGAGGTTCTTATTCTCTTCCACTTGCAATCCATTGATGGTGCAGGTGTTACTCATGGTGATCTTTTGCTGGGACTTAGTCAGCATTGGTTGGAAGGCCAGCTTTATAAGTGCTTTAGATGTTGGTTCTCAGACCTCTATGCTGAAATTGCTTTGAAACGAGGAAAGAAATGAGAGCTGGCTCCTGTTAATGCAGCTGTCCTTGAAAAGAAACCATCTGGTTTTTTGTGCAGATGTTTTGCCTAAGACTGTGCTTCAAGTATGTGATGCTTATTAACCTTCCTACTATAGAGAAGTAGGTAAGTATTTTGAGTCCAATATCTTACTAATATATGTATATATCTTTTATATATATATAAAAAAATGAGTTTTGGTAATATATGGTTCAAACTCACTGACAGACCTACCATCTCAGGATGCTTTAATTGTTGCTGCTTCATTAGGAAAATAAAGACCTCTGTGCAAAGTCTCCTTGTGTAAGGAAGGGCACTTACACATAATTATAGGATACTTACGGTATTAGAAAAAAAAACATCAAATCAAATGACTAATACATTTTGCTGGTGGAACTGACAGCTGTAACAAACCTGCTTCTCTCATCAGCTGTAAGCTTTTATCCCTGTCTTGTACTAATGAATAAATCATCTTATTACAGAAAATTGCATTCTGATTGCTCCTGTGTCAGTCTATTTCAGGTTAGGCCTAGGCAACAAGGTTCCCTTGATGCCTGGGTTTTCCCTTTCTGCTTCTGATGAGCAGTTACATTTACAAGTGCCTGGGAATGGACTTGGAGAGGAAAAAATAGGAGGAATGAAGTGGGAGAATGCAGGAGACAGAGAGAAGGACAAGAGAGGATTTGAAGGGAACACAAGGAAAACCTAAAGGAACTGTTGAATGGAAGAACCAAATGATAAACACTTAGTGGGATGTAAGTGGGAAGAGAGGGATGATGAGTCAAAATTATGGCAACCCTTTTTATGTTAAGCACTGTGTGGAGCAGGTTATGGGAGCTCATAATATTGGCTAAACTGCTGTGGCCATTTTGTGTGACAGGAGGTTTTCCTTAAGCTCTGACAAGTTGTTATCATCTAAGTTTCCCTTTTCCTCACCTAAAATGTTACCTGGAAAACATTAATTAGTCATTTAATGCTGCAGAGTGAAGGGATATATCACCCTGCCCCCCCTCTCCATCATCAGGTCAAATGATCGATTTTCAAATAAGACAAAATGGCAATTTGGGTAGGCTTTGTGTAGTAGAGAAAGTTTGTTCCAAATTAACTCTAAATGATTTGCAATTAATCCTTCAACTACTAGCAGCCTATATAAACTCTCATATATTGATTTTCCTTAGGTTGATTAGAAAGAGGAGTGAGAGCAAGTAAGACTCCCTTGAACAAAAACAAGTGCATCTGTATAGAAATCGTACAACTTTAATTAATCTGGTTTAATAACTAATTTAATTGAAACTTCCTGTGGTAGAGAAGGAATTTGGGACTATGATTCAGCTTAAGTGACTGATTGTCCTAGTTTGAGTTAGAACAGAATTAATTCTGTTTAGTGATTTTAGTTTTCAGCTAAAGCTCTTCTCAGTAACTGCACTTTCTGAAATGAACAGCATGTTTTCACCGACACTGCCTGCTTCTAGCAGTGATAAGACCTAGTGTTTAGATTTACTACCAAGGATTGGTATGCAGACCAAGGTCACTGCTAAATGTTGTGTCCCGTGTTGGTGTGGGGTGGAGGTGTGCAGAGTAAAAGGCTGCACCTGCAGGGAGTAGCAGACAGTTCAGGTGACCCTAAAGTGACAACATGGTATTCCATCCCATATACAATGTATTCGATATAAAGCTGAAGGATCATGAGGGTCAGCCCTTTTCTTCTCTTCTTCCATTACTCTTCTTTAACAGCTAGCACCTGAGGAGGACTCTGTTCTGCTTTCACTTCATGAGTTCCTGAAACCAGTTCCAGGATCCAGTCGCCACCAGAGTCTGGTTCCTGTCTGCTGCTGAGTCCTTCTGCCACCATATCAGTGGTGACTGTGACAGAGTTGCCATCAAGAGGGATTTGGGTTTGTTACTGGTTTTGTATTTGTATGTATTTAATTTTATTATTATTATTTTCATTAAAGTAGTTTTAGTTTTCTTTTCCAATCCACAAGTCTCTCTCTCTTTTATTCCCTTTCCCTTCCTGAGGTGTGAGGAGAGAGTAATAAAGAGCATCTGTCACTGGATTAGCGGTCAGCCCAGCCCGAACACTTGACACTGATGTAATCATTTGCAAAAGGCAAAAAGAATTGGACTTTTTCTTATTCTTCTAAGACATATTAGAATGACATCTAGAATTGTTACTTGCTTGCTTTCATATTACAAAATTACCTTGCCTACCCCATTTTTAATGAAAGACTAAAGTACTAGTAGGATCATACGTTATAAGCAAATGAATCTCTTTAACTAAGGCAGCATGATTCTTTGTTTTAAGAGGTTTTAAGAGGTAGGTTGTCAATAAAATAGATTTATCTTAAAATCCTGATAAAGGGAAGAAAAGCTGTTGATGCTAAACATTCAGAACCCTATTTCTTACCTGGTATTTCTGGGTTGTTTCAGGGAAAAGATAGAACATTGCAAACATCCCTGAATTTTGTTGACAAGGAGCTAAACAAAAAGAAGACTTACAGTGAACAAAAAAACCCAAACCCTTTGGGCTACCTTTCCAGGACATAAAATAGAAAAGGGGATCATAATCCCCAGGTTTTGGTGGTTTTTTTTTTTGCTGAGCCTCTGCCTGAGAAGGTCCATATTACTGTAACTTGTTCCAAGATAGAGTCACTTTGTAGAGGCTGCATAAGGACTGTGTGGGATCCTTGTTTTTACTTCAGGTTTGAGTGTGGAATCAAACTGGCAATCATTTGGTTTTGTTGGGAAAAATGAACAGGGAGATCAGTGTCTGTTCTGCCACTGACAGGCAAGAATAACCCAAGCAGATGAATAGAAGTAATTCCTTCATTACTTTTTCTGTATGAGTGCAGGCAAACTGGGTTTAGCATAGACCTAAACACAAAGATTTGTTACAATTACAAACTCAAATGTTGTATCAAGAATTTGGCTTCAGTCTAATTGTCACTGTGGGCATTATGTTAAAGGAGCATTGTGATTTCTGGGGATTGCTCTTAAAGGTTGTTTTTTATTAAGAGTCCTTCAGCTAAAGTGGTTTCTGCTTTTGATGCTGTTCCTCTTTGCCTCCATTTTCTCCCTCCTGGTATTTGAGGTACCTCCTGCTACCCATTACTGAGATGTGTTTAACACTTCCAGGTGACAGGACTGCTTGGTACCAGTTCTCCTGAGGCTGTGGGATTTCCAGGGAGAGGTTGAAGCTTTTGACTCATGAGAATGTTTAACACCAGTGTCCATGCAGCTGCTGGAATTTCTGTCCAGTTAAATCAAAAGATTAATTTACACTGACTTCATACACAATCCTCTTGGAGTATAAACAGTAGGTGTAATTCATAAATGGGCATTAATGATCCTGGGGATTGGAGTTGGTACCCTGAAAGGGCATGGGTGAGAAGTCCTGTTAAAAAGCTAGGAATGAGGGGTATGGTATTATAATGTGCTGATTCTCACCTGTTATTTGAGTCTTTGGCCAAAAGCAACTGAGAACAACATGTAATTAATCAACAAAGAATATTTTAAACCTCTAAAAGGAGGAGGAAAAAAATATTTGGATTGATAATGGCTAGAACCAGAGGTTAAAAACATAGAAATGGGATAAATAAGCTGTGAAAACAAAATGCACGAAACAATGAGAAAAGGTTAAATTAGTGAGAAAGGCTGTGGTCAGCATAAATCTGGTCAGGTTTCCATGTAGGCACTACCTAAGGAACTGGACAAAATGGGAGAAAAATGTTTATGGCAGACTATAAGAAAAACAGCATGGGGATATTTTGAGGGAATTCAGTTTACACATGAGATGATAAGTCTGGACAGACAGTGGTGCTGAAGACATGTCTGTGAGCAGGATGACTTCTCCACACTCTGCAAGGAGGCAGCAGGCACATGTAATGTGCTTTCAAACAGAGGGGAAGGATGCTGAGGGTCTGCAAGATCCTGATCATCATGTGATACACCACAAAAATAGGAGCAGAGTCATGTGCTGTGGGCAAAGATTTCATTTGGGAAGCAGAGGTATGAAGGCTAGAAAGTTAATCTTTGGAAGAGATCAATTTTATCTCTGTACAGTATCTAGTGAGAACTGTGGCAGGACACTAGATGTACAACCACATGACTGCTGTTGTGTCTAAACTATTGTGGTCACTTCTGCCATGTGAAGTGAAGCTGAGCCATATGCAGAAGAGGAGAAATTTAGACTAGAAGGCATGTGTGAGGACTGGCCTGTGAATGCCATCTTTGTGGTGCTTGTCAGTAAAACCCTTGCCATGACTTCAGGAGAACAGGATGTGTGAGCTGAAGAAGCAACTAATTTGAGGTAGAATTAAACACAATTTTTTGTTTTCAGAGGAAAACCCACGAGCCTTCTTCCTTTTGTCTCTTTGCCAGTTCCTTGAAGTGGGTAAAGCTTAAAGGGCAGAAGGAGCTGAATTACAAGATGTCATCCACAAAAAAGAAAGTCTGCTCTGCTGAGCTTGCAGTGCGGTGTTGTAGTGATGCCAAATATTTAGATTAGGTCTATCCTCCAAATTTTCTGTTGTTTTCCAAAGAGTGTTCCTTAGACTTTTGAGATTTACTAGCACTGCTTGTTAGTAATCTTTGGGGTTTTTTGTTGTTGTTGTTTTCCTGTGTTGCTTGGTCAGATCTGAGTGAGTGCTCTTATTGATTTCAAAAGTGCTAAGTAGAGATTGTAAAGGTTTTTTACCCTCTGTACTAATACTTTTCCCATTGTAAGTCAATGGCAGCATGTCCAGGCTGCAGTGTGAGCAAACCCAATCCTGGGCTGTATCTGCAGGACTGAGTCCTCATGGAGCTGGTGGCAGCATTGAGACTTTGGTAATTATTGAACAGGAGGTGGCTTAAGGTGCATGAAAACTACTGCTGTGATAACATAAATGGGGGGAAAAACAGGCCTAAGGAGTTAATCAAATGGAAAAAAAAGATAGCAATGGGAACAGAGATAAATTGGTAGGACTTTGTTTAAGCACTTGTAAGAAACAAGCTGCTAGGTCCAGTGTCAGTAGGGCATGCATTAAGTGGACTGAGTGGGAAGTTAATAACAGAGGAGACTGGTGTTGCTGAGAAGAGCTCAGTGTGCTCTTTGTCTTACAATTCATTGAAAGGACCACAGGGTCACTTTTTCTAGAGATATTTTTAATTTGAAAAGGAACTGTAAAGCTCTGTGATTGTCAGATCAGGTACACCAAAGTTACTGCCGTTAAACAGAGGGTAATGGGTAGATTACCACAGGGAGTTCTGATAACATAGAGTAATCAACTAAAATGCAGCTTAACTAATGGTCCATGCATTTCAGTTGCTTATATTGAAAGCTCTAATAAATACAGAATTTGTAAATTTACCTCTGTTAAGAGATCCCAGCTTATTAAATGTGCAACACCCCAGGAGATGCTTTTTGTTTAGCTCACCTGTTAACAGGCTGGCATAGAGCAGCTGTTGTTACAGACCAAGAGCTGTTGGGGAGTGAATGAAGTGTGCAGTAAAGGACTCCTGGGAGAAAAACAGTCTACTGTTGTAAATCTGAATTTGGGGGGAGAAACTAATAAATGTTTATTAAAGTGTTTTGAGGGATGGGGCTGTATGGGATGTGGTTGGGTTTGCTGTTTGTTTTACTTTTTTTGGGTGCTGTGCTAGTCATGTTTTGTTCTCCAAAGCTACATACATACAGACTGTCTGTCAGAGTTGAGCATAGAGCGATTTTGCAGTATTTCGCTGGTTTATGATCTCATG
The DNA here is from genome assembly GCA_013396975.1 of Bucco capensis. Taxonomy (NCBI): domain Eukaryota; kingdom Metazoa; phylum Chordata; class Aves; order Piciformes; family Bucconidae; genus Bucco; species Bucco capensis. The sequence goes on along the minus strand of VWZO01009494.1, from coordinate 1,703,766 downwards.
TTTTCCGATTGCTCCCTGCTCTCTGCTGATGTTTTACAGATTTTCATATTCTCTCTTGTTGGCCTGTGAAGACAAGTACACATAAGGGCAGGAGCCTACCCTAGCAACAGTGCTTTTGTATGTGCTGTCCTAACCCCAGACAGCATCATGCTTTTTCCACTTGTGGAAAATGCGCAATAAGTCTCATGTGTCACTGTCGTCCTGCACAAACAGAAGAGGAGGAGCCTGAAGAAGATTAGTCCTTAAGAGGAGTACATAATGCAGGTAGTCAGGGACTGTCTCTTAACAAGCAGCAGCAGTGTTCCATGAATATGTGCCCTTGCTTGGCTGGCTTGCATCCTGGTGCTAGTGCAGATAGAGGCAGCAGCATTACTCCTGTCTATGCACACATGCAGAAGGCATGTTGCTGTTCCTGCGGTGTTTGCATATTGCAATAAAGTAGCCCATGTCCTGCTGCTGGTGTCTGTATTGCTAATTTGCAAATCCCTTTTGTATTGCATTTGTTAAAAAAAATTGCTCATTTTGTGTGTTACAGTGATATTAATTGGAACAGCAGGAATGAATACCTGGGGGACACTGTAGGCTCTAGACTGGTCACCCTTTGACACTGGGAAGGTGCAGGAAGGTGGCCAGCCATGGTGTGAATGACTGTAGTTTTGGTGATTGCGAGCAGCCTCATCGGTTCAGTGGAAATAGAGCTTGCCAGGGTGGGCTCTAGGGCTTGTCCTGGTTCACAGATGTAGTATTCAGAAATCTGCCTCCCAGGGCATTTGGCCAGGCCACCCTGAAGGCTGAGCTTTAGAAGGCTTTCTCTGAGATGCTTTGGCTCATCTCCAGGATTTTGCTTCCTGCTGGAGGGGCTGCAGGTGGTGATTTTTGTCCTGTTCCTTTTTCACTGGTGGGTACATTTTGTGAGCATGCTCTCTGGTGCCCTTTTACAGCCTCTGCTGCTTAAGGATACTGGAAAATGAAAGCAAAGTGTGAATAGGATGGATGCTCAAGAAGGGAGTAAGTGGGACAGCAGAGAGAGCAGTAAATGGGATACAAGATGGTAGGCAAATGTCATTCACTGCCTTCCTTTCAGGTTTTTCTGGGTCTTTCTTGCTGAGTCTGAGAAGGGCAGTATAGTTTTGAATCAGGGCTGTAGCTGTACCTAGCTGTACACTTTGTTACACTTCCCTAGGTTTAGATTGTTTCACAGACTTAAAAAAAATAATAATCAGAGTTGAGGTAAAATAATGGAGCCCAAGTCTGTATTGGGATCTGGAATCTCATCCATTGATTAAGATGCCTGCTCTGAGGCCAGCTGTGTCATCTGCAGAAGTCCCTGAGGTGGGACTGGTGCACTGCTCTTTTTTGAAGTAGTATGTAGATGAGTCTTAGTTTTGAAAGCCAAACTGACAGCAAGGCCCTTGATTCTCCCTCTCTGCCTGTCCTAGGATGGGCATGCCTGTCCTATTGGCTTTGTAACCATGATTTGCATATATGCCCTGACAGCCATTTTAGTGCTTTCTTTTTATTTTAGTAACTCAAGCTCAGTTAGTTACTTCATCTCATCCTGGCATTTTTGAAAGACTTGTCACTCTTATACAGCTTGCTGCATTTCTTCTTTTTTGCTTTTGTACTTTTTTTTTTTGTCCCTCTTAAAAACCTACTGATATATTGACACAGCATCCAAGCAAACGTGCCCTGCAATTCCCTGGTAAGAGGCAGAGCAATTAATTCCAAAGGCTTTCTGCTGGAAGAAACCTTTACCTTCCTTTGAATGGTGAGAGCTGTTCAATTATACTGGAAAGCTGCATGTGAGCCAGGTGGAGAGACACTGCCTTCCCCAGCCCTTGCTGAAGGAGTGTTGTATTGTCATCTGACAGAATCACTCATTTCCAGATAATTGGCTTTTTAAAGGGCATCTATAGGACCCAAATAACTCCTGGCATACTGTTTGTGCCATTGACCTGCCAGGTTAGCAAAGGTTAGACTTAATTGCCTCATTTATGGCTAATGCATTCCAGTTTTGCTGTTGCTTTTTCTCTGAGGATAATTGCTCAGACTGTATTTTAGTTTCTGAAATCTTGATGAATAAAAACAAAGGTTCTACTTTGTGAATAGAGATATTGCTTTCATTGTGAGAGACAGAGGTCATGTAAAATCCTTATATTAAGGAAGTGACCATACTCATGGATGAGTGGTTGTCTGGGTGAGCCTTTCTTAGCCTTTTGACAGGTCAGACTTCACACTGCGCCCCATTGGCTAATTTCTTTGTGTGGTGCCGCTTATTGCAACAGAAAGCAATTTTCAGGCAGATTGTGTCTGACACTGCTGTCTGTGGACAGTGTATGCTCAGTGGGTACAGGGGTAGCATAAGGGATGCTTGTTTTGGGCCTTTGCAAGTGCAGCTCCTCTGGCCACAGACTATGTGTGGACATTCCTCCATGGGTGAAGGCTGGCACTAAAACAAGAGGAGACACAAAGCACCTTCTGGGCTGGTCAGAGATGTAAACCCAGCACTACTCTTGTGTATTCTGCAGAGTTAATCTTGACATTTCTACAAATGTATTTGGTATGTATCTTGTGCATGTCCACCTGTGTACCTTTTCTAGGAGTAAAACAAGAGCTGCAGCCTTCAGTGCTTCCATCCCAAACCCTACTGCTAGAACTACCTAAACCATAAAATAAACAAAAGCCCCAACTGTATGTATAGTGTTGGCTTTACAAAACTGCAACAGAACTTGTTGTAGAAGTGAAGGCTGTTGTGGCTGCCTTTATCACTTAGTTGCCAGTCTCAGCATGAAGATTGTTTTGTTCATAATATTGAAATGGGAATTTTGTGCTTCCTGGAAGGAAATGCGAAGCTGGCTACGAATGGTTGTTTAGAAAGGAGCTCCAAGATTTTTAAAGATGCTTAAGAGATGGTTTAAAGCACTAAAAAGGGGTTATGCATTTAAGCTTGTTTTTTGGAAACCAGCAAACATCTTCTTTAATTTGTCCTTCTGGAAGTTTTGATCTAACATGAAACCACAATCAAATTTTTAAAATGGCTTTGGCAGAGTACACATGGTTTAGGTGCTATCCTGAGCGAGGGAAGCCACTTATGTTTCCCTCTGCTTGCTTTGGACAACTGAAATAAACCCTGAAGAGCAAAGATCTCTGCTCTCTCAAGGGTACCATCCCCATCAAGTCTGAACACACATCAGTGAAAGGCCACTAAAGGAAAAAGCCAATTTAATAAGAACATGTAGCTAGCAGGACCTTGATAATTAAACACCTGCACGCAGCAACTGTAGGACTAATTACCATAGTCAGAGCAGCCGTTCAATCACGGTGGTATTCAATCACGGTGGTGTTCAGTCACTGCCCTTAGCAGACTTCAGAAGAAAACAGCACACTGCTCAAAAACTACCTTCCCCTACTACTGGCTTTGTGCTGATGAAACCTTCAGCTTCTTTTATGTTGCTCTTCGACTTCTTATTTCCAGTGCCTAATCTCAGAAATGTTGTTTGGCTTTGCATGTCAAAACCTACGTATCAAGGATTAAATGAATTCCGTGGAGATCCCGAAATTGTATCTGATGCTCACCTTGTTCTTGCTGAGCCTGAAGCTGGGAGCTACTTGCTTATACTACTGATGAGTTAAAAATGAAGAGGAAAGTACAAACACTGAAACTTCCATCCAGCTAGTAAAGGAAATGTATTTAAAAGCAAATGTTATGGTTCTGTGTGTTTATTCTTGAAGTTATATCTCAGGATTCAGTGCCAATACAAATCAGTGACCCAAGTTTTGTGTGTCTTTAGTTCCCATCAGACTGTATGGCACTGCAAGATGTGTGTTTCTGTGAGCACTGATCAGTATGGAGTTGCACTGAGGAGCACTGGAAACATTTTATTCTGTATGATTTGGTTTAGATGACCTGCCACTTTGGATGCTCTGCAGAACATTGCTGACACTGATTATTCACAGTTTTCCTTGAGCTTAAAGTACTTAGATACCTACTCAGTTTTGACTGAGGGACAGGAGTCCTATTTGATTTTGCTGTAGCAAGGCCACTGCTAAACAAAACTGTGATGAAGAAAAATAAGAAAAGTCTTGGGGCATTACTTGAGGGGGGGAAAAAGAAGGGCAGAGAAAAGAGTAATGGCTTTGGGCAACTGGTGCAGTAATACTTAATTTGGACTTTCTTGAGAGAAAGTGACCACTGTTAGGAAATGGAGAGGGCTTTTTTTTTTTTTGGTGGGAGGTTGTTGTTTTTCTTTCTTTGTTTACTTGTTTGGTTTAAGATTACCAGATCTAGACTCTACTTTGCCTGTTGATAACTGAACAGATTATTTTTCTCAGAGTGTTTTCTACTTCTGAAAATTACCTGGTGTTCAGAAGTGTAGAATGTTGTGGCCAGACTTATGCTCCAGTCCTACAAAGGTGCGCAAAGTGAACAGAATAGTCATTTAGATTCTAGCTACAGTAGAACTGTAGAACTTTCATTGTATCTGCCAGTCCATGTGTCTACAGGACAGCAGCTGATACATAAAAGGTCTGCTGGTCATAGACACTCTTTCCCAAAAAGATGGCTAAAAGAAGAATAGTGGTATCCCGAGTATGTAGAGTTGGTTGGTGGCTATGACATTTATCTATGGGAAATGGAGACCTGTCATGAAGCAGCCATCCATTTCCTTCTGCAGGCAGGCTCCCAATCCTGGAAGGTACTGGACATGGCCTGATTCCCATTGGCATGCATCTTGCATGAAGATGAAGTTATTTCATCACCTTCAAGAGCTGGGTCCCAGATTGGTGGCATGCTTCTTGTGTCAAGTTGTATCTTCTGGTAAAAATGGTCCCAGTATAGTCAATGTATCAGAATCAAAAGGGCTAGTTTTTCACTTTCCCTGCTTAAGTGTACTAGTGTTTAACAACCTTAGCTACAGACTGTTTTATTCCTTTTTATGAGATGTTTCGTCTCTCTGCCTTGATTCACTCTGAAGGACCCACTTTCATTTTAAACTGTGAAAGGCCACAAAACGGATGTCACTTGTGAAGGCTGTTGTTTATTGCGTGTCAATCTACTTTGATTGCGGTTGTTATTAGCCTTGAGCTGCTGGGTTTTGTTTGTTTGGGTTTTTTAAATTTTTTTTCATTTACCACGGACATTTTCTATAGACCTAGTTATATGTTTTATCTTGTATTTTAGGATTGCATGGCAGCTTGTTTGATGTATGTTTAACAGCTTCTCTCCCTCTCATTAAGGGCAACTGATAGCTTCTGTCTAGGATTTAGTTGTTTGGAAATACTATTACCATATAGGATGTTGACACCTATCAAAAATCCCCATGAGAGCTAAATCTGCAGAGATGCTATTGGTCCACTATATACCACTATGGATGGCTTAGACAAACAGATATAGATTACAAGCTGTGGTAATAAATGGCTATAAATCATATAATCAAGGAAATGGATCCCTTCAGATGCAGACTCTGATATTCAGATATGTTGATGACATACTGCTTTCCTGGAAGCTGTGAGAATGAGGTACTCAGAAAGAATCTTGGCTTATTGTTGGTTTGTTGTTTTTTTTTTACCACAAGCAGCCATGTTGTATGATATCTTTAAAAAGTTTCCCTTTTTTCTGTTGTTAGAACTAGTTAGATTTCTTGTCTACTTAAGCAAAAATGAACTAGGTTGTTTGAATTAAGTGGAAGTGGCTCTTCCTTGATGCTTTTCAGCAAATGAACACAAATGTAATGCTGATAGCGGACTACTTGATGACTCAAGAAAAAAATTGTTTATCAGACTGTAATACATAACTTTGAAGAAATGTAGAGTGGTGGCTTATATTAACCCACTCTCAGTGATTCATCAGGAGAGTTGGGATTTAGTGACTTTCATGCCAGTAATCAAGTAAGAGGCAAAACCTCACTTACTAGTTGGCTGCCAACTTCATGCCTTTTTTGGAAAACTATTTTACATTCAGGTTTACCTCCTCTGAGGCATGTTACAGCCTGAATCATTTGTTTTTACAACTAACTCATCAACTTTTGTTTTCTTCTATTTTCGAAGGGGAAAAAAACCAGCTCAAACTTTGATAGTTGTTCTCTGATTATTTTATTTTTATTTTCAGAAATTCAAAAGTGTTGTATTTCTCTGGCTTTGTGTTTGAATTGCCTACTATCCTGTGAGCTTCATTATGTGGAGATCTTACAGCCCTGAAGTGTGATGAAAATATAATCTTAAACCTAATATGCATTTTCTCTATCTGTTGCTTTCACATAAGGACCAACACAATGTTTATTCTCATCAGGCCTCCAAAAGGATATTTATGAGGCTTAAATGGCTTACTAATTGCCTATATTCCTATAGTGTCTAGTTCTCTGACCTTCTTTTCCTTGGAGTGAACTTCATTCCATGTAAACTCACTTGCAGGGTTGTTCCTTGAGCACTGAGAAAGACCTTTGAAGAAAACAGTTTTGTGGTTAATCTGATATAGATGTCCCACAGTGACTGTCCCTCATTTTCTATATGTTGTAATTACATCTCTGGTGTGTGATTCTGTGGGAGTTCGCTGTGATCAGACTGCTACATATCCTGATGAAATCAGGTGGTTGAAGTCTCTGTGACTTGAACCACAGTTTTCTTTCCAATTTCTGCTATTTGTTTCACTCTGTACCTTTAAGTTTTAAAAAAGTTGTCTGCTAATCAGAAGGGACCTCTTGTCTTCATGCAGGACATCAAGAGTTTTTGAGATGGAAGACAATAATCATTAGTAAGCAAGCTGATGACCAACCGATAGTCTTTTGATAATAAATTCAAGTCAGACAATTTTTCACATTTATTGTCTCCTGACATTAATCTTGCATACTTGTATTTATGTAACTTGTGCTGAATGCTCCGATTACATCAAACTAGGTAAAGCAGAAAAGGTAGACTGTGAAAGAGCAAGGAAAATGGGAAAACTTTGATTCATTCTGCTAAACTTGGTCCTAGGAGAAAAGTCCTCAAGACAAGCTGCACCAAAAGAAAAGGAGGACTCATGCTTTTTTGTAGTCTGAGAAGTTCTACAACAGTGATTTACTTCAAGTGATAGGTATCCAGGTAATTTTAAGTATCCTTGCAGTGTATGAATGCGTCATAGAGCAGAGGAGATTGAATAGGACTTCCTGAGGGGATAGACAGGCAGAAGATGGAGATGTGTCCCCCCCTTCTGTGGGTAGATGCCCCTGGCTTTTTCAAAACCATGTTTTGAGGCAAAGGAGAGCACAAACCAACGTGCCTGGGAGACAGGGCCTTACAAGCAATGGAGGGAATGATTTCAGGGTGTAGTTTAGGAACAGGTTAAGTTCATCCAAGTCTGCGCCAGTCAAAGAACATTTTCACCTCTGAAAGTGGTAGCTACTGCCCTTTACCTGCCTGCCTGTTTCTGCTGCTTTCCCTGTGCCAGCATTGACTTACAGGCAGCTGTGCAGTGAGCTGAACCTGTTTTCAGTTATCCAACAACCTTTTTTTTCATGGTTAATTTTTAACTGCTTGTCAGCTGGTGGATCTGGCTGACCAGATGGTCGTGTGAGCAGGACCACCAGCACAGGGCAGGAGCCTGTGGCTGGGGGCAGCTCTACTCCTTCTGGTGGTAACGCGGGTTTAGATCATCTTTGTCCTACTCTGACAACGCACCAGGAGGGGATAGATTGATCTGATGGAGCAAGGGGCTCATCAGGTAACGAACAATAAATTTGTTTGGATCTACCTAGTTAACTTCAGCAGTGCCACTCATTGTGAGAACAATCGCTTTGTGTGGGAGAAAGGGAACAGACAGTGCCACTCAAAATAGCCCCTTACATATTAAGACTGTAAGCAGTAATTTTCCCCCTCTGAGCACCCCTCCTATACCACTGGAAAGCTTTTTTTTCTTTCAATTAGCTTTGCTATGAAGTGCTTTTTAACCATTTCTGCTGGTACTGTCATCAGGGGGGAAATCCCAGACCTGGACCTCTCTAGTAACAAGCTTTCCAGTTTTAATGATTATGAATGAATTTAACCAAGTCATGATTAAGCTCTGATTAGTCTCATTATGTGATATTTTTAATAAGGTTTTGCACTTTGTGTTTTAGCTTTCCTCTTAAATTGCTAATTTAAAGAGAGAAAATTGCATCTGTAAATACTGGAATGTCTCCAGTGTTTTTTGCTATTCTTCTCTACCAAACCTTACTGAAGTTAATGCTATTAAAGCTGGGGTTTTATTTTTTTTTCTCTTCTCTGTTTTGAAGTCTAAATGCTATTTGCTGGGAAATGTCTCATCATCAGACCTTTGAATTAGGTGTGTTTTCTTACCATCTTTTTCCGTTCTCTCCATATGTGTTAGCAAGACCAAATGGAGTAGTTTGCGTGGCTCTGCTTACTTTACTAAAACATGAGTAAATAAGGTGCTTGAAGGATTTTGGTGAGTGTATATATTCACAAATGGGCTACATGCACTACTACTAACCTTGCTTTAGTGACAACTGCTTGGAGCTAGAAGCAACCATCTAGACAAGTATGTTAAGGGCTAAGGATGTTTGACTCTGGTGTACAGAGATGTGTATGCTGAGTAACCTGGGAAGTGGAGTGAAGGAAGAGTGACACTGGCTCTGCCTCCACCAGGACTTTACCCTAAGGTAAAGAACAAACCCTGTATAGACAAGCAAATCTGTATGGAAATCTTGTCTCTGTTTTGTGTTTGTGTCATTGTGGCCTATTTCATCTGTGCTTGGGACTTGCTCTAGTTCTGGGTTCACCTAAGGTTTCTCACTGTAACTGGTGGAATCAACAAGGAAGAGTAACTGTGCTTTGGCAGGTATTTTTTTGAAAATTAACTGGAATCTCCAGGTTTTGGACAAGGACAGTGGTAGCAAAGGCAGTCTACTGGAGTAGTGTTGAGTGAAGAAGGCTGAGGTGCCATGCGTTGAATAGTCAAGTGATTTTCAGTTAATTAAATCTAACCAACACCTTCCTGTTTTCACTTTAGGAAAAGAGTGACAGAAGATAAAGGAAAATCCTTGGATTGTGAGCTTTCAGGTATTTAAGGCTGTTGGCTTGCTCTGGTTGCATTTCCTTAGTTCAACCTACATCCCTGGATAGTCTGGAGCCTACTGAGTGAATGTTTTCTGGATTTCACCTAATATGTTCATGCACTAAACAAACTTTTTTGATTTCCTAAGTGCCTAAAATGCATCTCTGATTTCTTTGCCACATTTGAATGTGATTTTTTCATATATCTTATGTTCCTTTCGTTTCAACATGTGATTGTGCCTGGAGCAGGCCAAATACTGCAGTTTGAGGTTCTGCAGAGGAGATGATATGGGGAAGAGCTGGTAAGACATATCAACATCTGCCTTGTGTAATGGGGGAGTAGACAGAAATCTTTCTTGTGCTGGTCTTTACATCTGAGCAGATCTACATGAAACTAGGTGGCTATTCATCAGTGCTAAAATACCTATAATTAGATCCTTCTCGAATGCCTAACTTCTAAGTATAAGTCTAGAAATTTCTTTCAGTAAAAAGATTTTTAAATAAAAGATTTTTTTCTCAGCAAGTGTAATAAATAACTTCATCTCCTTCCTCCTATATATTACAAATTATTTTTTATTAAAATGAAACTATTCATGAATTTGATAAAGCTGGAATCTGACTGCCCCTCTTGGTTTGCCATTTTAATGAAAATTTAGGTCCCTTGAATTGAGCTTAGTGGTATGCATTTGAAAATTAACTAAAATTGAAAAGCAAAAGGAAAGAATGATCAGGTTTTGAAATGATGCATACCCCATTTAAACAATGCAATGATATAGTGAAAAGGGAATGCTTGTCATTACAGCTGTTAACACTACAAGAATGAGAAGTCTTCAACTGGTCTGTGAAGGCTGCAAACAAACCAGAAGAGGTCCTTCTTTATACAGCACCTGGGGAATAGTGAAAAACACTGTTAGATGAGGCTTTATTCCCAAAGGTATATCTGTGCCCAAAACCAGAGAAAAAGCAAAAGATGAAAAATCCTTTGCCTGCAAAGCAGTAGATCATATTTTTGTTTGAGGATGTGCCCAAACTTCAGTTTGCTTGAAGCAGAGAAGTTGCACTGGGGGAGGTATCATACTTGCCCAGTTTTTGTTCTGTACTGGAGGCAACTGCTGCTCGTCACTGTGGGAGCCTGGATGTGGGGTAGGCAGCTCCTCTGTCAGATCTAGAGCAGCTGTTCTTAGTAAATATAACTGTTCCAACATGATGTTCCAAACCTGGCTAACATTGCTTATATGCTGCAAACTTTAAGAAGTGACAACTCCCAGAATGTTTCTTCTCCAAGAAGCTGTTAAATAGAAGCAGAAAGCAATTTCTGTATGTGTGTTTCTTACGTTGCTGTGACTGGTAGAATTTGTTATTGGTTATTCTTGTCCTGAAAATTGTTTCACAGTTGAAGTTTTGTCAGAGAGTCTTCTGATCAGCTCTAGACCAGACAGCTTTTAGGATGCAGTATCGCTGTCCTGCAGTATTTCTAGCTTTAGTTTCCCTTCTTAAGCTTAAGGGAGAAACACAAATGTGGTTGGGTTTAGTAGAGATGCTTTGGTTTGTGGGGTGGGCAATAAAGCATTGAAAAAACAAGTTGAAGAAAAATCTTTGCACTGGAGAGACAAGACTGTAATCAGGACATGATGGGGCTGAGAGCTGCTGGCTTTTTAGATGAACAGCAGAGTTTGTTTTAGAACAAAGACTAACAACAAGAAAACTGTCAAATTGAAGCTGTGTTTGCTTTATAAAGTGGCAGATAACAGCTGAGAGGAGAATGTTAATGGAGACAGGCTCATTATGGAAAGGAAATAAAAGATTGAGCAAACCATTGCTGATTCTCATTGCTTTGAGTGACTCAAAATCAAAGATCTCCACAGCTTGTATGCCATAATCTTACCCTCCCCTTTCCCTCTGGCCTCTTGAGATTGTTGTTGAACATGCTAGGCAAAGGTTTTATTCAGACTCCTCCTGAGATTGAAATGCATTGACAAGCTGAATTTGTCAAGGATGCTTACATGTGCTATTGCCTAATAATAATAGCTCAGAACAACCATGAGACTTTTTTTTTGTCAGGCTTGTAGCTCACACAGAAGACTTGAATGACTTTGCTCACTGCAAAATCATTGTCACCTCTCCTCAAGAGTGATTAGCTTCCTATGCTATAGCCAAAATGGAATCAATAATGTATTTTCAAAACAATTTACACACCTAGGATTTGGGTATTCATCCTTGTATTTAGAAGTGAACATTTTTTCCTTTTCTTTTGCATGTTTGCTTTTTTTTTAGTAAAGGTAGGATGATATCTTCATAAAAAAAAAAGCTTGCTTTGCAAAGTTTTCTCTGGTTTTATTTTTATTGCAGTACAGAACTACTGTTCAGCAAGAAACCAGAAATCCAGCCTGGAATTGAAGAAGGATATAGACTCCAACACATAAACCCCACTGCTTCTACTATTTCAGTCTGCACACTGGCTTGAGGGTATGAATTACGTGAGTCGAATTCAGGGAAGGTAACTTTCCCTTGGCTTTTTGGAAATCAAGACTGATTTGTGCAATTAGCAATTAAATGCATTACGCCTTAATTGCAAACAGCACTGAAAAGGCTTGAACTAATGGGGAAAGGGATTCTTTAAATGTTTTTTGACTTCAGTTGTTTAGGTTGCACTGCAGGCCCAGATGACCTCCACCATACAAAGCTCTGTGGGGCTAGGGCTTTCCTTTGCATCTCCTCTAGTGTTTTCTTTGTTCAGTTCAGTGAGATATGCAAAGCAGAAACAGAGTTTTGTTGCTCCCCACCACTGATGATGCCTCTTGGAAGCAGTGACAGACCATCCCTGCTTCAGAGTGCTTGGGGCATTGGTGCTATTAGCAGCCCCATGGCCTTACCAGGCCATTGGGCCATGTGTCAGTTCTGAGGTGCTGCCAAGAGCCTTTCAGAGTGAGTGGTTCTGAAGCAATTGCCTGTTTCTGCGTGGGACTAGCAGTAGTTAGTAGTGATGTCCAGGAAACCATGTGAGAAGGCTGTAGGCAGGACAGGCAGCATAGAGGTCTGCCTTTAACCTCCCAAACATTCAGCAGGCCTGAGCCCACAGAATCCAGGTCTCCTTCTAAGGCACCCACTGCAGATGGGGCTGGATCTGCTTGGAGATCCCCTGTGGGCTGCCAGGCCACCAGTGAGACCCTTAGGGCACCACTTGCTGGGGAGTTTCACATGGATGGGTAAACTGTGTGTGCCACATCTGTTGTATCTGAAAAGAGCAAAGAGCAGCTGCACAGGACCCTTTTCTCTACTATGCTAGTTTTCCATATGGGAAAATACAGACAAGTGAAGATTTTTCACACCTACTTCAGGAATTCAGTCTTATGTTTCATGTAGACCATCTACTGCCAGGTTTGGCATGCATTGATAAAACCATGTAGACATAATTTATTTTGATAAATTTAAGGGGACAAAGTGCTTCAAATGACCCCAGTACTATTGCTTTTGTGATAGAACAGGCTACTCTGATATATTGGGTCCTTGACTCCATATGATGTGGCTTAGAAAAACCCTAGGAAAAAGTCTTCTCTGGTAGAAAATCCTTTTTCTAATACAGTGGTGGCTAGAGATTCAGAAGGACCTGCAGCACAACTCACCATCAAAGTAAGGAAAACTAATTTTTAAATGAGCAAATAATCATTTATGTTTCTGATTATTAATTCATTTATAGCAACATTATCTAATAACAAGCTATATATTTGGCCTAAAGAAAGCATGCATAGAAGGATGGCTGACAGCAGCAGTGTCTTGAGGCCCGTTTTTCATTTACTCCACTCTACTGCTCAATAATTGAAAAAAACCCCAAATCAAAAAGACTTAGTCTGAATAAAAGCACTCAGTGTGAGACATCTGCCCTGTTTGCTCTTCAGGCGTCTTGGCATCAGTGGCAAACTGAGCTTGATGCTGAGAGTAGAGGGATTTTGGAATAGAGGAGAGAAGGGAGGAAGGGTTCAACCTTTCTGCCTGCTTTACTTGCCCCAGTACAGATGTTGAAGCTCACCCAAGGAGAAGAATTGCCCCAGCTCCTCCCAGGCTCCAGGAAAACCTCACCTTCTCTTGTGTGCTACCAAGTTTGACTTTGTCTTTTTAACATAATCGGTATGAATGTGGCTATGAAAATTTCAGGCAAGATAAAAATCCCAATGATGTGCAAGGGACAAACATCGGAAAAGTCACAACAAAAAGAAATATTTTCCTGATACATATCCTGACATCAGGATCCTCCCTGTTTTCTCTGACAGATATTAACCATTACTATTTTTTCCACAGGGAAAGCAAGCCATCTGTTTTGGACTAGTTCTAGTTTCTGTTGAAAGGATGATTCAATAGAAGAATCTAACTGTTCTGCCACTGATTACATACCTGGTGGATTTGATATTTCTGTGCACAGTTCTTGCCAGGATTAAATCTTTTAAAACACATTCATTGCCTAGTTGTTTAGTTGCATGATGCTGAATTTCATCTTGTTGGAATCTTAGTAAGCCAGAGGAAGGAACTGGCATATTAGCTATGTTGTTATATAATTTCTTTAACTTTTTGGGCTTGACAAAGAAATCATCAGTTAAATTGCTTCCCTAGAAGGAATAAATATACAACTCTGCAAATGCATCTCTTACATTTTAAATTGTGTTCAAAGCCTAGCATTACAAAATAGAGGGGAAAAAAGTCTCTTTCATGAAAGTAGCATTGACAAAAAGGATGGGAAGTGTATTGGACAGATGCCAAGAGTAATAGTCAGATGGATTGGTGTAGTGAAGAGCAGATGTAGTATCTCCTTTCTTTTATAGGAAAGGAGCTATTTTTCTCCATTTTTTAAATCATAATAATCAGCCTTTATACTTGTTAGTGAACTGTAATGAGTTTGAGACATCAGTAGGAGTTTATTACATTTATAGAAGTCAATGGCTTTTTTCCCCATTTGCTCATTTGAAAATGGCATCTTTGTAGAGCACCTCACCTGTCTGAATTTCTTTAAATAAATGCAATATAGGCAGTTGAAGACATCACTAATAATGGATGTTAGATAATATCTTGGATACTGCAGCATGAATTATAAGATGACTATGTTCTGTCATGATGAATATTAGATAATGGTACCTTGTCCCTATAAGAATAACTTATTTTACTATTCAGAATGATTTTATGAGCTCTTTGGATTCATGGGAATAACTCAGTAGAAGACCATAAACTATTCAGATTTTGCTGAATATTCTAATCACACTTGTATCATTCTTAATTATGAATTTGGAGGATGGCCAAAAAAGAAACAGAGGCAGCATATAATAGCTTTCCGTTAACTCTGCGCTGTTGGAGGGCTGGCATTGTGAGGTGCCCTTGTCTTGTAAGCTGGCTTGGATGTTTTCTGTTCCCAGTGTTTGCCTTAGCATAGCTCTTCCAGATATTTCACATTGGGTACTGCCCAGCTGCAGGCTCTAGATTATCACTCAAGAAGGTTTTCCCTCATGGATTTGCTGCTTAGGGAGAGTTAATGAAGTGGCTTGCCTCAGCGAGGCACCAGTGCTCAGATCTCCCCAGAGGATGGGTTAAAAATGCTCTGTCAAAACCAGCATTTGCTGAAAGCTGTGCTATTTCCTACTGGTTATAGTACTCTGAGGTCTCCTCTGGAAGTGGAAATAACCAACAGGAACATGTTGGCCATGGGGCTCTCATGGGACGTTCTTGTGTGTCTGAAGTGTTAATTTGACTGGAGGATGCTATAGGAGCACTGGGCACCCAAACTGAAGCTCTTGAGGAGTATTTACAGAAGCCCTTTGGATCTGAATTGTTCTAACTCTTGGCTGGATAGCTAACATTTTTCACAGAAGAAAAGGAGCAATTTAAAGATTTTTGAATTTTCACCTAGGTTACAGGCTGCTTTCACAGATAAACTCCAACACTACTGATGAATTCGTCTCTCAGAATAAACACATTTTTAAAAGGTGTTGTTTTCAAAGGAGGAGTAATGTGTCAGCTGGGGACACAGTGGAACACAAAAGGCTTTCCACCCCATGTCTTCTTGATGGCTAGAAGGGTTAGCACAGAAGATGGCACACCAGAGGACCAAGTGAATGCATGCAAGAAGAGAGCAATTTAGTTCTGAAGTCTTACAGATACCAGATTTTTACAGCTTTGTATTGTATAGTGGGGTATGGTCAGAGGCATTATAGTATACATTAATGAAGGGGTGGATTTTTATCTTGGACAAACCCAAGAGACTCTCAGCAGTGTAAATGCAGGCTGTGGAGTTGTATTGTGAAATAACCTAAGCTTCAAAAGAGCTATTTTTACTACATTAGCCACAAAACAATCAGGAGGGCTCTGGTTGTTTTTGCAGCAATGTGAGAGATTTACTGAATAGTAAACAAATATATTACAAAAGACAGTAAGTGATGCAAAATGCTCAGGGATATAGAGCAAATTATGAGAGACATTTGTCTGAAGAGAACTGGTTAGGCACAGGCATAGATTTTTATGGCTTTTGCTCTAGACAACCAACTTCATGATACAAACCACAAGCAATGGCCAGAAATCCCATTCTGAATGTATTTTTCACATGCTCATGGGTATGAGGAGATATATATATATATACATGTATCATGAAGGAGTCCCACAGAACTCCTTTCACTGTGGATGACTCTTTCTATTAGCTCTCATCTTTGCTGAAATTTCAGGGATCCAGTCTTGGAAGTTTACATCAACTCCAGAGATCTTCTGTTCTTAGAGTCTGTATGGAAAGAGAAAAGCTTCCACAGTATTTTAGAGCCAGGGGTTAAACCTATTCCAGCTGTACAGACCTGTCAGATTTTGCTCTGGGAGTAGTTTTTGCTTAAAAGCCTCCCTGGGCTGCATTTGCTTAGATAAGTTTGCTGGGTACCTATGGAATTTGAAACATACAATAATGTGTTTGGTGCCAGATTTTATAAAAGTTCTCTAAAGCTGGGAGAAACAAAAAAGTTTCACCTCCCCAGTAAAGCTTTAGCTCACACTAGTTCCCTTTTGGCAGACTAAGCAACATTTTCTTGAGGTAAAATGTCAAAACCGGTATTGTAAGCTTGGGGAAAAAATAAAGCAAGACTAAACATTATGGAGTACAAAAGTAAATGTTGTACTTTATAATGAGCTCACAAAATCATGTAATTCCCAATATAGAGATAATTTTTTTTTCATGATAGCTCCAGGGGGAAATTTCTTGCTGGTTTCCTTAGCAGATTTTCAAACAACAGTCCATGCAATCTTGTTTTGCTGAACAGACCATGGAAAAACCAACTTCTTCAATGAAATTTTCTTAACTGGAGAAGGAGAAAATGGAAGAAATCTTGAAGATATTCCCTTCATGTTCAGATAATTTAGAATTACATTCCATAAGGCACTCTCACAAAAACTGTGCAGCAAGAATGTGTTCTTAAATACTGCAGTTTTTAGCACTTGCTATATATATCTCACTGCAGTTGTGTAGTGATGGCTCTGTGTGTGTGTATGTGCATCTGTGTTTGTGATGGTGCAGGTGTATCTCAGGCTTTGAAATGTCTGCCTGTAAAGAAGCAGAACTTGTATTCCCAGAGCCTCTTCATCAAAATCCTTGATTAAACAGAGTAGGTACTTGGGGAATCTGTAGGGCAAGATAAGGTGTTATGAGAGTAATGAAGGTCTGCTGAGCTCTAGAAAATATTTAAAGAAAAAAAAAAGGTGAAGAAATGTGTATTTAAACTGCACACAAGACATATGAAAACATTTGGGAAATAAATTGCTGCTGCAGTACCAGAGGAATGATATTTATGTTCTTCTATTTAATTCAGCTCTAGCTTCCCAGTGGCTCAGAGTCTATGAACAGATACAAGTGAGCACACAGTCTGAGTTCTTAGAGCTGGCTGAGGAGTCTCCCACATCACGATGAGGACAGGCTCATTTTTGCTAAGTCATACTTCCTGTAATTCTGGTTCAGCTGTGAGTATTGAGTGATTTCCACAGTGAACCAGAGTATCCCAGACCCTTTGGTGGTCTGCCCCAACTACTAGAAGCTATAGTAAAAAGGCATTTGTTATCTGGAGATTGATGAGAATGGATAGTTAGTTCCCTGGTGCTGGTGGTCATCAAGCATACAGTTACAGTAACTTCAAAATACCTCAGAAGGTATTTTTTAGAACAACAGCTGAATACAGTCAATGGGATCATAGATTATGGGCAAAGTTGAGGACTGTCTGACTGATGAATGCCATGTAATGGCCATAAGGAAAAAAATTCCGCACTGTATCTAGACAATTATGGACTCTAATTACTAGCAATTACACTAAACAGATTTCTTAATGCACAACTCTGTGCTTTCCAGTGGTCAGAAAGGCAAATGAGCTGTTAGAAATTAAAGGTGAGAACAAAGAGAAAACATCTTTTTGCTAGTGTTTAAACAATGATGCCCTCATATCTTGAATATTGCTTTATCTAAAGAGGGAGTTATTTGAGCTAGGGGAGAGTGTGCAGAAAAAGAAAACAGGAATGCCCTAGGGCATGGAATAGCTTCTTTTTGAGAGAGGGAACTAACTGGGTTAGGACTTCAGCTTGTAAAAAGACTAAGAAAGAAATAAGAAAAATCTATGGGATGGAGAAGGCAAATGATTATTAGTTGCTTCTCAAGAGAATTCTCATAGGAAAGCCCTGAGGTATTGACTGTAGGAAGCAGGAAGAACCAGGATATATGCAGAATATTTTCATGTTATTTCAGTACCCGCTCCTGGCTACCAAAGAGAAGATACAGGGTTAAATAGGCTTCTTGTATGAAGTGGTATAGCTGTCTTTATTCAAAATCTAGCCACCAGTTTAGCTAGTGCTGTCTCTAAAGTGCAGATCAACAGTTCAGATGCAGGGATACATCAAACAATGCAGAAATTATGGTTTCTATGGCAGTAATGGATGGATAGCCTGACATCATACAAGGTTCGTTTTGGGTTGTCTTATACTCTGTTGTGTGAATTTTATGATATCCATAGGATAAGTTTCACATCAGCGTTTCTGTCAGCTTCCTCTGAAAGGACACCTGAGGATTAATGACTTTATTCTAGCAATGTGTTGTTGGCTCCAGAGGGCTGGACCTTGAGTTTGATACCTCTTCCTAAGAGAGCATTTACAACAGGCCAGTCTTTGCTGCCAGTGTGTTAGGTGATTTGGTCAGGGGAGTAGTTGTATCTGGCCTAGCACTGGCATTAGTAACCCATGGGATACAGTCTGGGAGAGCTGGCTGACTTTTCAAGGTTTACCTCCAAGCCTAACAGTGGTCATCCTGACAAGCAGGAAATCAAGCAAAGATGGCAGGAGGCCTACATGAATGAAGCAGCTCATAGAAAGGATCCTGGGGGTCCTGCAAAAGGTCACCAAGATGACAAGAGGATGGGAGCATCTGACATGGGAAGAGGCTGAGAGAGCTGGGACTCTTCAAACTGTAGAGGAGAAGGCTAAAGGAGGATCTCATCAATGTGGTTATTGACGGGAGAGCGCAAAGATGAAGTCAGGCTCTTCTCATTCCTGTCTTGTGTCAGGACAAGAAACAATGGACACAGAGTGAAATACAGAAAATGCACTGAGTTTCCACTGAAAAGTAAGAAAAACCTTTTCCACTGTAAGTGTGGTCAGTACTGAAACAGATCTCTCAGAGAGGCTAAGATGATCCTTGGAGATACTCAAAACCTGACTGGACACAGTCCCGAGTATCCTGCTGTAGGTGATGCTGCTTTGAGCACGAGGTTGATCTGGATGATCAAGAAGTATCTTCCTGCCTTAGAGATTCTGATTACACCAGCAGTGTTGGAGTAACTGCATCTGTGTGAGCAGCTGGCTGCAGCACAGTCATGCTGGCTGCAACTCTAGCAGCAAAGCTAATGCAAAGCTTTAAGGGGAAAGATTTTTGTTCAAGTGCATTATATGCAGATGTGTCCATATGTGCAAATATATAGTGGATTATTAGTAGTAGTAGCTATATAGTGCAAATATATAGTATTGCAAGTATAATTTGGCTAATTGCCTCAAGTTCTGCATTTTTAGCTGGAATAATTTATCTGTGCAATAGAGATGTGCCTGCAGAGCTGCACTGTCATACACTTTCATATCTCTTGGTGTGTTTTACTGGAGGGCATTAATGAAGATGCCTAATATTCCTTTCCCACTACTCCCTGGAAACTTATGCTTAATCATAACTTTGAACATCTAATAAAACACAGCTTTTTCAGCTGTATTTTAATGTATTGTCATGTAAAACTTTCATTAAAGAGGAGGTGCAAAACCAGTTTTACAGAAAATGGCTTCATTCAGCCTTCTGAAAAAGTCTTGATTAAAACTGAATAATGACATATAAGTAAAATCTTTACTTTTGTGTGATAAATATATGTGTATTGAATCATTACATCCATGTGGATTTTGCACAGGCATTTTTTCTAGGCATTTTTTAAAATCACTTTTCAATGATAATGACAAATAGAGTGTCTGTGGAATGCTGCAGCTGATGGGTAGAAAATGAAGAATGCTTTAAATACTAGGTCAACAGATTTCTGGGTGTGTGTTAGTAGCAAAAGAAGAAAGGTTCTTTACAAAAGTAAGAAAGATTGTTGCTTTGACCAGCAGTTCATCTTGAGGTAAGATGAATGCTTCACAATCTAAGTTAATTCATGTTTCTGTGGTTTAGAGATAAGAAAATTAATGTTTGAGAGTTCAGTGATGGAATCAAGATCAAATTTACCATAGCCTTATGAACTGTGGTTCAGTTTGGCCTTGTCAAAGTATTTCATCAGGGTATAGTTAAGTAAATGGAAAACTCAAAGCTTTCAGACCTTTACAATCAAACAAGGACAGAAGTTTGACTCTGCCTCACTCAGTGCTTTCCTCTGAAAAGCAAACAAAAGCTGCTGTGATGTGGGGCTGGAAGTAGCTGGAAGTAGAAGAGGATATATGTGAGCCTGGGGAGAGGAATGTGTACAGCACGAATGCTAGGAAACATAAGAGCTGAGAAAGGCACTGGTAGTGAAATGCTTAGAGGCACTGACATATTTGTCATTAATAGGCTAGTGGTTTGCTGTGGTTTTTGTTTTAATCTATGATCTAGGGAAAAGTAGCTAGAATCAAGCTGTGTGTCAGAGGCATGATACCCTCTGCTTTAAAAAGCATCAGATTCATAGCCTGGAGTCTTATCTCTCTAAAGGGATGATATCTTTTATAGTAGTGCATGAAAACAGGGAGCACTATTGAGACAGTAACTACATCTGTCCTTACTCCAGCAGAGGAAATGTGACTCCTTGAGAAATTCCAGGCAAAAAGGTGTAGAAGACAAAGGAAATAGAGAAAACTTATTTTTCCACTAAGTCAATGGTTTGAATACATACTATGTGTTCAAAAAAGAAACAAAATAAAAATCCCAAACCTTAAACTTTCTTTACGATTGCTTATGTATCTTTGCAATGAAGATGTTATAGCACAACTTGGACAAAACACTGCTGGAAGATTCTGTAGAATTTTTCTTGAACAGCCACAGATTTGTCATATCTACATTCAGAACTGTAAATCCTACCCAATTTCTTCTGAAATTACATCTGAATTATGCACTTTGGGGAGAACCATGACCTCCTGGGACTCCTTAAACTCCACTGAAGCTTTACTGTTATCTTTATTGTACACTGAAATGGTACAGTCAAAAGATCATGGGAGATTAATCTGAGAAATAGCCACAAGCTGATGTGGAATCAAATTATACACACTGAAGCTGAAGAACAGATCTGTTAAAATGTGCTGATTTGCATGAAACATTGTCATTTCTAAGAAAATCTACAGAGCAATCTGTTTTTATTCTGTGCTGTATAATAGCTTCTCATTTTTATTCAGATCTTGAAAATTTGGAAGAGATGTGCTGAAAAACTGTGACAAGGTGTTGCAGAAGGGGGGATTAAGATGCTTAAAGAATCACCATCTCTGATTTACTTGACAGTGAGTGTGGAAATTGACTTGGTACTCAAGGGGCCAAGCCATCTTTTATCTTCTTAATATTGGTTGGTGGTGTTTTTGGTTGGTTGTTTTTTGTTGTTGTTTGTTTGGTTTGGTTTGGTTGAGGAGAAGAAGAGAAAGAACCCTAAACCCTATTGAAATATTTATGTAGGACAGAGAGTTCAAAAATAATATAGCTGACTTGCAGAAAATAAAATACAAGCAATGTGTTTTTGGTTTGTTTATTTTTTCAAAAAGGGAAATTAAAGATACTTGAAGCACAATTTGGACATTAGATCAAGTAAGTCTAATTTCAATCAAGTCTAGTTTCGGGAGATTTGAATGCCTTCTGCTCCTGCTGAAACTCTGTTCATAGAGCAGATAATCAGTTTGCATATCACACTTGGAAGTCTTTAATTAGACTCATGAAATGAGGTAGACTATGATATGCTTGCTCTGGCTGAGAAGGAATGAGTATGCCTAGTGATTTCAAGGGGAGCTGTAGGTTCAAGCTGTATTGCAAAACTAATGCAGTCTATTTCAAAATTTGCAGTTTTGTGCACAGAGAATGTGAAGCAAATTAGAAAAAGATGAGGGGGGAAAAATAGTTAATGCTGGAGAAAAGCCAGCAGATCAGGGAAAGAAGTGTGATGCAAAAGTTTCATCTGAGGATATTGGTGGTTACAATTACTTTGTTGCTAGTTAAAAACAAAAAAAATCCCCCAAACAGGGTGGAAATAAACGCAGAATTAAATTGGAATGCTTTGTCTTCATGAGAAATCAAGGAATGGAGAAACAGGAACTTTGAGTCTACTACTGAAATTCAGTAACTTCTAAGAAACTTCATTCTAGCTTGCCACAGTGCCATGGTGTCCAGTGGGTTGTGGTAGCTGACCAAGGAGCAGCTGTCACTCACTAATGTGAGCTAAGATGTGTTATCTGTTTATTTTCCCTTATTCTGCTTCTAGGTCACTCCTCTGGTTCCCTCCTATTAGTTGTGTTCCTGGAATGCTACACTGTGATAGGTGTCATGAGTCAGAGAGGATGTACCTGGGTACTGAGAGTCCACTTGAAACCTGTGCTACTTACAGTACCTCCAGCTTCTTGTTTTTAAGCTTGTCAATCCCATTTTTTTGTTTGTCTTCCAGTCTGTGTCCATGTAGTAGGGATATAAGTTCTCCCTTAGTTCCATATTGATTTATGCTCTGTTTCTACTGATTTATCTAAAAAGTAACAAAATCATGCTCACATATTTAATCAGTAATAGTACAAATAAGAGGCAATAAACCTACACAGCATAGATGAACAATATATGGAAGGCAATATACAATCCCTTAAAGCACCATTCTTGTGGCTGCCCAGACAAGGAGACTGAAAGACCTACCTGCTTCCTTTTCCTACCCCACAGTATGTCCCATCAAAAAATGAGGTCATGCTCTTCCATCCTACCCATCTGGACTCCTTTTTCCTCTAACTCCTTCTCTGACCTGCAGGCTGAAAGCACTGCTGTCTTTTGGGTGAGTCTGTTCCTAGGGCTCTGAATCCTCATTTGATACTGGCAGGCAACGGTGGAGCAGATAAGATTTGGGTTAAAGCTTGGTGTTTTGTACAAACTGCTTTTCATTTCTTTGTATCAAGAAGTGCTGAGAGGACACCTAGAGCATGGTGAGTGCCAGGATGACATTAAAAAGCTCATCACAAGACCTCACTTGCTCAAGGGCAGTTTTGTGAGTACAGACTTTCCCTGGGAGTGACTGGGAATAATTTTGTCAGCTTCACCGTCAGCTGCAGTTAGTCCTCATGAGAGAGAAGTTAGTCATTTACTTTCTCTGAGGCTTTTTTCTTTTCCTGAACTGCCAAAATACTCCTCTGCAGTAAACTGAATACTTACCAGTGCTCTGAATGAAATTCAGTGTGTTAGTGTCTTCCTGGATAAGGAATCCAAGATGGTTTAGGTGAATCAGTGCATGCACCCAGTGGCCCAGAGCTGTCAATTTTGGTACAGAGGTGATCAGCAGTGATTATGCAGGGTTTAATGCAAGTTGCAATGCTTGTGTAGGATCCTGGCTGAATACCTGGAGACCCAGTCCATACTGATGTCCACCTGGCACAGTGTGATCAGGACCTATGCTAGGCTGTTCAGTGCTATCTTTATGCCTGCATGTAAACTGCAGTCCCATGCTCTGACTACACTGAACACTAATTTTCTTAGTGGGGCTGACTCTATGGGTATGTTTACACTCCATTTATGGATTCAAACTGAACCTTTTTTGCTCTATGACTTTCTGCTTTTAACTACTGGTTTACTCAAGCTTTAACTAAAAAAGGGTGCTGTCCATTCTGACCAAAACCTGATTTTTTTTCTTTAATGTATGTACATTAATGTCCTATCTAATGTCAGATATTTTAAGCTGTCCTGTCTTCAGTGGGAGCTGAATGCAAACAGCAGACCAGGGCTTCCCCTTTCTTTTGAACAAAGACATGTCGTCACAGCACTGAGAACAAGACGTGCTTGTAGTATTCCATAAAGAGAAAAATACACTGAATTTCAGCTTGCTTTATAGCTAAGCTAGTAAATAACAGGATGAGTGAAATGGTGAAATTACTGCTGATCAGCAAACGCTTCTAAAGGTCAGGAAATATCATCTTATTCTTCTCCTTTGTCAGTCATAAAGGCTGAGTTGCTGCTCGGTGTGTGTGAGAGATAAACAGGCTCAGTTTGAGGGGGAAAATAATCCTGGAGATTTCTATTTTCTCCTTGAGAAGATCTCTATCACCATCCTTGCCTGTGTTTCAGCCAGTATTGCCCAAAGCTAGGGTGGTTATAAATGCATACTACTGAAGGCCAATATCTTGCTGTTGTAGGAAGCCCTTGGCAATTATGCAACCAAAACCTATTGCAAAGGTCTGAACTCAATGCAAAGGTCAGTGT
Organism: Bucco capensis; assembly: GCA_013396975.1. Classification (NCBI taxonomy): domain Eukaryota; kingdom Metazoa; phylum Chordata; class Aves; order Piciformes; family Bucconidae; genus Bucco; species Bucco capensis. The sequence continues at coordinate 1,679,825 of VWZO01009494.1, read as the reverse complement.
TGCTTTTGTGAATGTTACTGTACTGCAGTGCCATCAAGCCCCCATTTAAATTCAGTCTTAAATAAAAAGAGTGAGAGTTTAATTATGGCATCTTACAGCAGAAGCATATTAATTAATTTTTAAGTGTGTTAGGTATAATAGGATGATTTCAGGAGAGGGCTCTGTGGAGTCAGATGTGATGGATACTGACCCTCAGGGAACGTGGAGCAGCATCCAGGAGCATAGGGACAGCAAAGAGCTGCTCCAGGAACAACCAGTGCTCCTAGTGATTTTATCCAGAGATGCCACATGCACTGGACATGGCCTCCATGGCCAGTCAGGCTGGCACTGGCAGCCAAAAGCACAGCAAATGTCATCTTCTTTGCAAGCCTCTTGCATCTTAATGGTGTAAATTCTCATGCAATTTCATCATTTTTTCATACTCAGGAGTACAATTGCCAGAGGCAGTTACGTAGACTTTCTATAAAATAGGAGCTTCAGACCAGCATGGTGATCTTTCTTTGGCTGAGACAGTTGGCACATGCTGAAGGAGAAAGTTTGTCCCACAGATAGACACTATAAAATAATCTTCCTTGAGGGGGAGTTGCCTCCTAATTCAGAGCAATTAGTGTTTGGCTTATCCAGGAAAATACTTTTGTGGAAAAAAAAAAATGGTTTAATCTCTCAACCATATTTTAGCATGCCCAGTATTACTTAAAGGCTTTGCCTTCTCTGTGGAAATGGTGTCTTTTTGGAATATTTTAAAGATATTCAGTCTTTATGGTATCTTCTGACAGCATCTTCCCCAAGATAATCCCCTGGGAAACCTTCTGTCACCACTATAGAATACATTACTACTTATTAGTTTGTGTATCCTATTGTTTATGTTTTCAGTGAGGGTCAAGGGCTAATTTAATGACATCTTTTGTTTTCATACATTTCTTCTCTGTCCTCCCATCAAATATTCTTAAAATATTTTTCATCTTTTCAACCCTTTGTAGTAGGCTTTCTGTGCTTCTAAATGCTTTATTTGTCCTTATGGGAGATGGAAGGGCCATAGCACTGTTTTCTAAGGCACTGGAGTCTTTGAGCTTTCCAGTAAAGTGTTAATTACTATATTATTTATAGTTGGCTTACGCTTTTTCCATTTATTGCTGTTGCCCATTTCTGTTATACTTTTACTAAGCTGCCTCAGTGACCTGCTGGCCATGTCCTTTAGCAAGCATATGCACATATCCCATCAGAACGGAATGCTAAGTAGAGAAGGTCCAGCCACGTCATTGCCACTGGATGACATGTTGGTATAAAACAAATATTTGAGTATAGTCTGCAATTGTAGAGTTTAGCAGTATTACAACTAGTATCAGATTCCTAGTAAGAAATTGAAATCCAGTTATTTAACCAGACTGTACTGAACCAGAAGAATATTTCTTTTCAGACTGGAATAGGACCTCATGAAGTCAGCAGCACAGTGATACTAGTGGGGGTTTTGATTTTTCATTATTTTTTTCTTTTGCTGTTTGTTTGTTTGCTGACTTTCCTTATCAAAAGCAATGAGGAAAGAGCATAAGGAGCTGAATTGTACTGCTAATTCTGTGTTTGTTTCTGATTAAACTACTTTCCTGTCCTTTGATTTATGAGGAAGGGGAAGCATAAATGGATGACTAAGGGATTCAGCTGCCTAACTCCCCTTGATTTCTGTGGCTGCTATCTGGTGGAACACTGCAACAGGCTTTTAACATCTCTACTGGTGCCTACAGTGTGCTGAATAAGATAGAAAATGCTGTCTGGTTCAGCTCTGAAGAGCCTACAGTCTGAGTGAGACAGCAACAGAGGGATACTGTGAGAATAAATTAATGTATATATATATTTTTTTTCCAGTGAATAACAGTGCTGTTTATTCCTTTTTTGTGGGGCTTGTCAGAAGAGTGAGCTGTTGTTGGGGATATGTACAGTGGCTGAAGAGTAGAGTGTGCAAGGACCTCCAAGTGTGGGAGGTGGAAAAGTTACTGGAAGATTATGACCTCATTGCTGATATTATTCTGTTCCTATCACATGGCAGTAGTGCTGTGACCACATGAGGCTATAACATGATAGACTTGGGCTTCTGCCACATACAGAAGCATCTGCATCTTGAAAACAGTTATTTAATACTTCTAAATACTTGTCCCAGTTTCCTTTGGAGATGTTTCTGGTTCCTTAACTCAATGGCAAATTTGTTGAATTCCTGTAAATGCCCAGGTGCTAAGCCATGCAGTGATGGCTGAAGCAGTACAAGCAAGTGGGAAGGACTCTAGGTGGTGTTAGTGTCTTTTAGTTGTAGTATGTGAGACTTTTCCTGAGTGGCAAAACAGCCTCTTTTAGTAATTAAGGGGGAAAGCATTGGCTGCCCTAAGGCTCATTAAAGCTTTAGTTCATCATCATCATCATCATCATCATGGCTAGGCTTTGCGAACAAAGATCCGGGAAGACTTTACTAGAATATAAAGAAAATGGTGAAATAGCAACAAATGTTAGTTGGAAAAGCAGATGTTGCTCACAGTGGAGTGGTGAATGATTCTCCTCTTGCTGATGCTGGGAAGCTACAGCACAGCTTGCACATATTGATTGTGAACTCTCCAGGAGGGCTTTGTCTGTCTTTGTCCTATAAGGAAAGCCTTGGTTCATTTTTAGATGCTGACATGCATAAACATGCAGAACGGTCAGGCACTGAGCTCTCCCAAGATGCAGGACTGGAAAAGCTCTCTGGGATTCTTGAGTAGCCATATCGCAAAAGGCTTTGAGAAGTGTCTCCATTTCCACCTACCAGTTGACGAAAATGTTTACCCCTGCAGCTCCCACTGCAGGAACCATTGCAGAATTACACCCTGCTGATGGAGCTGGGTGAGTTACATCCTGCTGATGGAGCAATTTCCAGACTAAATTTAGGAAGCTTAATACTCCACTGTTGTGTTCAGATGGACCACATCCCTGTTCAGGATTCTTTTTAAAGATAATCCTGTTTCCTCCCCCCTCCCCTTTCCCTCTTTATCTCTTCCTTTATTTTAAAGTGTTTTATTTATTTTAGCACCCTAGGCTGCTACCTGCTTCTGTTTTACCTTCCTTTGATTCTTTGTCTTAGTGATAATGAGAAGGAAGTACATATTGCAATTAGTCCTTTCCTGTTAGTCTTGTTTTTCTCTTGCTGGTGAATTATGCTGACATTTTCCCCTAGAGAAAACTTGTCCATGCTACCTCAGGATGGACCTAGGAACATTGCCTGGCTTGGGGTGTCCACAGGCCCAATTCTTGGCATCTGCAGAAGACAGAAATGAAATGAAAACACAGAAGAAAGCAAGAAGGAGAAAGTAAGGGAAGTAGATACATTTTGTATCGCACCATTTTTGCACCTGTTTGTGTGGCAGAGCCAAAAAAGGTGTAGTTATAAGAACAGCTTCTTGAAGACAGCTACTAGAGATGAATTCCTTTGCCCCATGTACATGTTTTCCCTGTTGTGGCATGCACAAAGAACAGATAAGCAAGCTGTGGTATTTAATTTTTCAATTTTCCTAACCAGGCCATCTTTCATGGTTTCACTTAAAAGTGCTACCTATTATCTGTGCAGCTTTGTGGATTAGCTCCCTTTCATCTGTGCTGTGTAATTTGACTAAGAAAAGCTGTGTTTTTTTAACTATTAGTTACAGACTGTGTCTAAGAAATTATAGTGCCAGAAGTCATTAACCAGTATATAGAAAATATTGGATATTGTTGAGACCTATTTTGCTTATATTTTTAAAGTATTACCAGCTGAAACACTTATGAAAGTTCTATTTGGCATTTCCTTTATTGTCTTTCTAGGGATAGAACTGTTTATAAATTGCCTTTAAACTCTAATAAATTCTGGCAAGATGGTGAGCTGATTCTTGTCTGCCAAAGAAAAAGTCCAAACAAATTGCTTTTCTGTCATGGAGACTGGACATTTCCTATGTTTAGATCTGTATCAAAGGCTGCCATTGATAGGAACTCCCATGTATTTGCATATTTCTCCCTTTCCTGCTGTGCTCAGGCCACAGATTGCAGAAGGGAGTCAGAGGCAGAAGATGGGCTTATGGCAGCAGCCCATTGTCTCTGAAGTCTACATCCCTGCATCAGTGTAACACTTAAATAGTGCTTAATTTTTAGCACTTGTAAAAGGTACCATTCACTTCTTAATGTCCATTCTTAAATAATGCTCAGCAGCTCTTTACATCGTTTCACACAACCCAGAGCTTATCTCTGTCTGTGGGATGGTTCCCATTGCTAGCTTACAGGGCAGGAGCAAAGCAGAGCTTGCCTGATTTTAGGCAACAAATCCAGGGCAAAGCCACAACTGTCTGACCTATACTCTTGGATGGGTGCTGTTGCTTGTATTGTTAGCCTTTTTTTACTTAGTTGAGTTGAGCTGAGTTAATGTTTATGTTTATTCTGCTGTTGTACAACTAAATGCAGTCATTTGACAACTTGCTTTGAGAGCCAAGTTATTGTTGTATTTCAGCTTTTGAAATCTAGCTGTTTCTGATGTGTAGCTTAATAACTGCTTGGAAGACAGAGTTCTTATATTTTCCTTATGGAAACAGTTGCTCAGTTTGCTAGAGGGAAAATGCATCATGAAATCAGATGTTTCTAATTGCTCCTTGTTTCAGGAGTTTCTATTGAACACTGAAAATCATCCTTAATGCATGAGTAAGCCTGATGAACAGATAGATTTTAAAAACATTGACTCAAAATAAATTTCTCTTGGAAGCAGAATAATTGTTGACTAATTCTCGTGGGAGAGATAGATGAATTTCTTGCAGGCTTTTTTGAACAATAGGACTTCAAAGAGGCTTAGGGAAGAGAAAGTAAGTTGCCCTTAATCTTCTAACGTAGTATTGTTTATTCCCTTTTGCCATTAGGACATCTGCCTCATTAGTATTAACAAGATTTCATACAGTCCTCAGGGAGACAGATACCTTCCAAGAAGTGCCTGTAAAGAAAAATAATTGTCACAGTGTGATAGGCCTGAGCGTATATAACCCATAAATCCTCAACTGGCATCATAGTTACTGAGGCATTTCCTTTGGAAAGAAAAGGAAAACAAATGCTCTACAGTAACTTGAAAGAAGCTGTTAAAGGAAATGAATATTTGTGGGTAAGGATTTGTTGCAGGCAAAGGTGAGATTTTACAAGGGCAAAACAGCTCTTTGATTGCTGGTAGGAGGCCTGTGTCTTTGTTTCTCTCTCAGCATTCCCTCCCTGATAACACAGCAGGTAGCACCCTGCAGCAGCCAAGGCACTGCACCTCTTCCTGCAGCTGCTGGGTCCTTCCCTACGGCCAGAAGTAACAGTGGAAAATAATGAGCTTTGTAAAAGCCTCTGGATGCTGGGGATAGGACTTGGGAAATGAAGGGAGGGCAGAGGACTCAAAAGTTGTGCAGTATTTGGATCCAGATATGTAAGTGTAATTCTGGATGGCATCCTGTAATTACGAGTACCTCCAGTTTTAGCTGTTCACTCTGAAACACTTTGCTGGCAACTGGAAAATGCAGACTTCAAAAATTACTGGAAGCTTGAAAATTTAATCATCATTGTTTTCTTATAAATTGGTGGCTGTCTGTCATGGAGAGCATGGAAGGACCAGAGATCTGGTTGTGTGTGACTGGGACAACCTCACTGGGCAGGGAGTCCTTGCTGCACGACTCATGCAGTGTCAGGGTCTGGAGGCTCCTAAGCTGGGCTTGATTAAGGCCAGAGTGGTCAGTAACTTCACCCTTTGATTAGGGAGTGAATGTATCATTCCATGCTTCCTTTTAAACAAAAAATAATAATAAAAAAAGCTAATTAAATCCTGCTTCTGATGTTGTTTGAATTACGAAACAGAGATTGCCTATTTCTGGTGTGTATTTTTCATTATTACTATATTGTAAAATGTAATTGAAACAACTTTTCTGGCCCAACCAATCCATTTTGCTAATTATCATAAAGGGAACATACAGACAGTATAAATATATCGTTAAAACTCACGTGAATTTTTCTCTGGCATCCCCCCCTCCAAAGACTTACTGAATCCAGTTAAAAACATGGCACTAAGCCTGTTGTAAACTCTATATAAGCCTTTATGCTTTTTGCCAGTACCATCTGTGGGTTAGAAGATAATGAACTTTACTCCTGTCAAGACTACTAAAATTTTTTTTCTAATAAGCTATGGCTAACATCTATCTTGCATCTGCCTAACTGATTTCCTTTTATGCCTTAGAATTAAACCAAAGGTTTTGCAATGCGAGATCTTAGGAGTTAGTTATGAAGACCTTAGCAGCCAGTCCCAGCAGACACTGCCAGCTAAATCATATCCCAAAAAGTAACTGCTGTCATCCTGAGAAACATGAGGAGATGTAAGTGATGTGAAAACAACCAAGCAAAAAAAAAAAAAAAGCTCCAAACCCTTTTCATGTTTAAAACAGCCTTTAGAGATAGGGATGTTTTCTTTTGCTCCTCTTTTTTTTTTTTTTTTCATGCACAGTCAGATTTTTGGAGCTGAAATAATTTTTTAATTTTTGAAGTGCTGTTCTAGTTCTTGAGCCCATATATGGATATAGTGATTGCCAATAGGAAATGTTTGAAAGGAGGCACATGACAAATATCCCACTGTGAAGACAGGCAGAGCTGGCCTATATGGAATTTACAGTTAAGCTTCACTAATAAAAAAGCAATATATCTTGCTTTTGTGGCCTGTAACAAGACAGTTCGCATGATTTTAGAGCTACGTTATGAGGGAAGAAATATCAGTGGGGTGATTGAAATGTGATCATGATCAAAATCTTCAGGCATTTGTGATACAGTATATTTAATGAGGTTTTTTACCACAGCTGCCCCAGTGTTCTCTTAAACCTAGCAGATGATGTGTTTGAACAAACTGACTACAGAGAAATTTATCTGAATATACCTGCATCTCTGTAGAGCTTGCCAAACATTCAGTAAAGTGGATTTCTGTGGAACTGTCATTGCTCTACTTCAAAACAGATTGATGTAATTTAGATGTATCCTGATTGAGCAATTTGTTTCAAAATATTTTTTGTGTGTTCCATCTTTAAACAGAAATATTGGAAGATCTTAGGTTCATAAAATCCCTAGAGGAGTTTTATGGAATCCTAAAGGTGCCCAAGCATGTTTGTCCCAGTGAATTTTAGTTATTGTTCCATTTATGATAATCAGTTCTCCTGGAATGAGAATTTATTTAATCATGTGTTGTGAACTGTAACAGCTACAGGCTGAACCCTGTGTGATGCCTTTCCTAAAATATGCTGTTACAGTCTCTTTTATATCTTAGATTTATACCAAAGGATTTGTAATGAGGGGGTCTCAGTGACTTGGTTATGAAGACCTTAGCAGCCAGTCCCAGCAGTCCTGAGCTCCAAACCCTGGGTAAGTAATGATGCTGTGTCCAGCATGTGTGAATAGTCTGAGATTAATGCTTGCAAGGGACAGAGTATTTTGCTTCTTGTGACAGTTCTTTGATATTAACTCTGGCTTTCATGCCTGCCTCTGCAACTGATGTGGTCTCAGGTGACTAAATTCTACTGATAAATTTGAGCATCTTTATGCCCCAGCAGCAGTGCTGAGGTTGCTGCACAGCAGCTGTTGTCACAGAACAGCCATTGCCTGTCCTGCCAGGGACCTTCTCAACATCCATCCTGCAGCACAGGAGCTGATGTTTTATGATGCTTCTTCAGGAACTAATGGAGCTTCCTGTGGTTACAAGCAGCCTCAAAGGATAAACTTGTTCTTCTTACTTTGACCTCTCTGGATGGTTTAGTAGGGCATCATCATAATCATGCCCTCTTTTATCTTTTATGCTGGCCCCTAAATTTCCTCTTCATTGATCTGTTTCACAGATCACAGAAAATTGCACATGATTTACAGCAGAGAAGATAAGAAAAAGAGGCAGAGAGAAAGCCACAAAAGAAAACCTCTTGCTTAGACCAACTGCCTCTGAAATGCATATAATTTTTTTGGTGGATTCCCACATTACAAAATATCTTTCAGTCTCTGTCATAGTTTTTGTCACAGCAGAAGTTTCAGGTGTTAAAGGCCTGGTACCTCCTGCTGTCTCTGCTCACTTCCAGAAGAGTTTCTTTACAGTGAAGTAAGTTCATGTTGCTTTGCTCATGAAGTAGCTTGAGCTCCAGTTGAGCTGCCACCTCTTGTGGAAATAGCCCCATACACATACAGAGGTCAAGTGCATGTATTCTCCCTATGCAGTGCCCATTTCTCAGTGAAGCCATTGCTATATGATGGGAAGACATGTCACCCATTCTCTCTGATCTTTTGCCAGTTCACCTATTATTGCCTAAGATTACCTTCTTTTCCATATGTGAGGGAAGGGAAGCACTGCCAATGTTTTCCAAATACTATAATGAGAGCAGTACTTGGGCCAACAGTGCTTCCTGTTGACAAGCTGGCTACCTGGCCATCAGTATCTTTTTTTTTTTTTGAGTCCTTAGGATTGCCCTGCACTCTGCTCATCTGTCTTGACTTGGTGTACCATAAACAAGAAGATGTGTTGCTCTGTCGAGTGCAGGAGGTGGTGGTTGCTCCTCTTCTGATGCAAACACAGTTGATGTGAGCAGTGAATCTGCCTTATGGGACATTGAAAGGTTGTCCCTTCTAACCCCTTTATTCATTGGAGATTATGTGAGACCAAATAGAAAGTTTGTCAAGAGAGATGAGTCACCACCAACTGAGGAGAATGGTGTCCCCATAGCTGTGGGATTAACAGGGCTGGGGAGGAATCAGCACCTCATGACTTGCATTGAGCTCATTTGGTGCAGTATAATCTGGACAAAGCACCAGTAGTGGGCTGAAGGAAGCTGCCAGAAGAGACAGCAGCTTTTATATAGCTGCTGGTTGGGCAAGAGAGTAACTGCATATGGGAAAAACATTTGGTCATGGCAGTAACAGAAGTGACAGTCCTGTCTGCATTGTTTGGAGCAAGTACTGAAATGCTTCTCTTTAGTACAGATGTTGTCCCAGCTGGTCCCAGTCCAGGATGGAGGTTGTAAGGTATGTGGTTACATGCTGAGATTGTTCAACAGCACAACTGCTATGGAATGTAGCAGCAGACTTATGAAATACTTCTATGCTGGAGTATTGACTGCAGGGAAATTTCTGGCTAGGATTTAAGATTTTTCCATTACACTATGTGCATAAAACTGTAAGGGAAGTTCATGAGGAAACGTGTGTTGGATAGGGCTACCTGTGAGACAACCTTTGCATTGACATAACTGTACAGCTGCATGTCTGGGTGGGTTCACTCCCCCCCCAACAGCTGGAGGAAGGATAATCATGGCTGTCACAGGAGTCACACACTCTTGTATGGGACATATGCCAATGTGCACTGTGCTAAAGAAGGTGATTGGACAGCCTCTCTCCCCCTTCCCCTGTGTTAGCAAGTGACACAGAGTCCAGGGACAGGGAGCCTGAAAGGGCCCCCACAGCTGAAGAAGGATGGAGTGAGAGAAGCTGCATGAAGTAGCCAACCCCTGAGCCTGCCTTCCTCCTGTATCACCAGCACTGCTGATTCCTCCTTGGGTATCTGCTGTGGTGTGGATTCACCTTCTTGCTTGAGAACTGCTGGTCTAGAATAGGAGAGGAAAAGGCTGACACTCAATTCTGGCCAAAACTGTGTCCAAGTTTCCTATATTGCAGTTTAGTTTCAGCCAGCACCACAGCAGACTCTTTGGGTCTTTTATGATATTTCCTCTGGATCTTTTGGAATTGTGCTCATATTGATTATTTGGATGTTTTTAAAGCTTTTTGCTCTACAACTCAAAGCTTACAGGATAAAAGGTGTTGTGATCCAAGAATTTTAGAAACCCCTTTTTACAGAGCATCTTAATCCTCTGCTACTTGCTTTAAATCAGTTATAGAGTAATTAAAATTTTAATTTCCATTCCTTCATGCCAATTATCAAGTGCTGTAGAAGACAGTTCAAATAAAGGTCTTATCTCTGTGTTGTCATTGTGATGGGATCACCTTAAAACTACCAGTAGTGGGAGCATTAGGTTGTGTTTATTTGATTTAAGCACCTAAATTCAATTTTGACATCTCTTATATCATGTTTAGCTTTTGAATTAAGATTTCAGGACAATGAATTTTATGAGTGTGGTAAGGTGATTACAAAATTATTGTTCCCCAAGATGCATGATTTATGATGTATTTCATGCTGCATTGTGCTGGTTGTAACACAGGCAGAGGAAAAGAGATATGCAGAATAAGGAGCACAATAGACTTGTTAATTGAGAGAGCTTAAAGAGCATGGAGAAGGCAATGATTATTCCTCTTACTGACATCTGATGCCCTAATGCCCAGTCGCTGTAAACACGGGCTGGCTTTTCTGAAATGTGGGTGAAGAGGGAAATGGGAGAAGTTTGTAGAATAATTACTCAGTGTCATTAGCTTCCAATACCACCCCAGAGGTGCAGTTTAAATAGGAGGTAGCTGTTTTAATAGCAGAAACGGGAAAGATGTTACTGAAGAGTTCTCCAGTGAGCACACCCCTGTTGGCATGGGGTGGGAAGCAGCAGTGTCCTGCCTCTGAAGTGGTTGAACTACTGAAGTATCTTAGTTGTTGGATCTAAGCTATTATTATTACTCTCTTTTGTTGCCAGTGCAAGAATGAGAGAGAAAGAACCTAGAGGATTCCCTTAAAGCTACCACCCTAAACAAAATACCTGTTTTTCTAAGGGAATGACTGGTCTACATGTAGAGACATAGCAAAGAAAATTAGATATGACCATCAAGTGTTTGCTGTTTGCCAGCTTAGCCTTTGCTGTTTATGCTGATGTGTGTCTAATCTTTGGAGGCCCAGGCTACAGAAAAGTTCTATTTATGAATAATTCTCTCATCCATATCATAGTGCTTGGAATGGTATGCTGCCTATTGCAACTTATCTGTTTACAGTATTAATCAAGGTTTCTCAGAAAGAATAAAAAATTTTAGTGACTAGCCTGTTCTTCAGAACATTGGCAATATATTTAATAGCAAATATTTTTTCCCTGCCAAAGAAATGAAACATTCTAATATTGTGGAATGTCTTTATGTGTTTTCATCATTATATGTGTGATATTTACCCTTCCTCATCTTGAGAAATTCTGTGGCATCCAATAATGCACATCAAGATATGGAGGGGAAAAAACTTGCAATGGTGGCACTCAAAAAGAAGCAATTATTTGTGTTTAATTTTCTTCAGAGATCAAAGCACTTTGTGTCTCTGTGCAATATAATGTAGCTAAATGTTCACTTCCATTTATAAGTTTCCAATTGGTACTCTGGGCAACTGAAAAAATCTTGCAAAAAGTAATAAGACATAAACAAAACCCAGAGACTGAAGTTTAGAACAAACATATAAAAGGAAAAAACCCAGACAAATCCTAAATCTTGGGAGGACAGATAAATATTATGGTATGACCTGTCCATGTTCTAAGAAGGACAGGAATCTGGATTAGACTAATTTATGATAGAAAAAAGTGAACCCTTAAATGATGTAAATGGTGTCTTGAAACACTCCAACAATTAATTTAATGACCTGGAACTTTCAGTCTCCAAAATTCGGATGAAACTTCAGTAGCATATTTTCACTATGGGTGAAATGAGACAAGCTCAGTAATCATTTCTCTTACCCTTGTCTGGTGCAACATAAGAAAACAGAACAGAGGAATCTGTAAGAGAACTGTAAGATAGTCACACATCACCTTAGTCCATGCCACTTTGGTGACATAGAGGACATCATCTATGTGACTCTGAGCTGGCAAGTATGATCCACTTTATGATCACATTGAGATTTTACAATCTTCTTGGTCTTCTTGGACAATCCATTCTGATACTAGTAGAAGTATTTTCCTACTAATAACATATTTTCTCTTCTTGCTTTTCATTGTTCTGTGCCTTGTCTCCAGACTCCTGAGGTGTTGTTTATTTTATTCCTTTTTTACTGGATTCTTTCGTATATTTGGAAGCTGTTGTCATGTCTAGTCTTCTCTAAAATGAACAATCTAAATTATAGTCTTTTTACCTTGAGGGCTCTCTAGTCCCCAGTCTCAAGCTAGTCTGTGTTTCTTCATGGTTCTTGCTTTGCTCTCAGGGTCTTGTTCTGTGCTATTACTTGTGTCAGTGACCAAATGCAGGCTTTGTAGATCTCTGCAATGCCCATTTATGACTTGACCAAGAGATACACAACCTACTGTTCTCGAAGTTATTTGCTTGGACTTCAGTGCTTTTTTGCTTTCAGGATGTGCTACATACAGAGTAGCTTCCTTCAAAGGTTACATTTGCATTATCAGCAGAGAATATGGAAAACTGCACAATTTTGGTTGATTACAAACTACAGATCTCTAACTGGCACTGTAATTCTAATTGCATCTTTCTGGGTTCTTCCATAAAGTTTACCAGCTAATTTGCACAACCATGTTCAGCTGTGAAAAGCTATGGCTCAGGCAGAGGCTGTAGCAACTTCCTCTTTTCTTTGTCTGGAGCATCTGTTATGATAGAATAGTAAACAATTTCTTTTTCTGAATAATTCTAAATAATTCATCCAGTGTAATTCACTCCAAGGAAATCTTAGATAGTACACACATGCCTTTTGTTCTTCTGCAACTTCCTACGATTAAGGATGTGTCCAATTGTTGTATGAAGCCGAGAGGAATGTATTAGCCTGATGGAACAGGAGCCGTCAGTGCTGATGTGGGGTGGCTGACCTTTATTGATGCCAAAAAACCAAAGGAACCTCCAACATTCAAAGCCAAGTGCTCTCAGAAACCTACTTTCTTTTCAGAAACATACTAAACTTTCTTTTAAACTTAGTTTTCAGTGAAGACAATGGAGGAAAAGAGGGGAGAAACTTCCCTCTTTGTACAAGAATAATTAAGCCCTGAAGGAACAAAAGCGCTTTTGTGGGACTTGGAGAATCAGTGGCTTTTGTACTGTTAGCTAGGGCAGGAATGCTGTTGTCATTGGACTCCCAACCAACAGTATGCTTATATATATAGAAGTTTTAGCAAAGTATTTTCAATAAACATTAAAACACTATTCTAGGAAGAACTTTTTGCCTTAGCTCTTTATTAGTGTCTGTTTCTTCTCTGCTTCTACAGGAAATAATACTGTTTAAAATGGAAAGAGAAGTTACTCAAATTGCTAGGCAATGCAAGGGGTTTGAAAAGGAGTTTTTTGGGCTACAGGTTGGTAATTTACAACTAACTCATTAGTAGAGTGCTGTCTTGAAACGAGAGGAGCTCTACAACAAAGTGAAGGAGTATTTGGAGTGCCTCGTAGTTCGGTGCTGAGGGAATCAGCTGTTTTTACAAGTGCTGGTGGATGTAAACTCAGGAACACCCACCCCCACCCATTATTTTCTTTCTAGAGCCAATCCCTCCTGTGAATGAAGTCAAAGATTTGCAAAACTTAAGACAGAAAAGACAAGTCCGAGTTGACTTCTGAACCAAGTATGAAAGGAAGGGATGGTTTCCTCAAGACCTAGTAGCTTGTCAGGGTATTTAATGCAATTAAGTGCTGCTCCACACAGCCATATGACTAGTCTTGAGTTGCTCAGCTGGTTTCACAGTTATCCTGCAAATGAGACTGAGCTTTGGGACCACTGAGGCATTGCTGTCAAGAGAGCAAAGAGTATCTCAGCTGGACTGTGGTTCTCTGCTGCCATTTTCCAGTTTTCTTTACAGGTACTGAAAAGGCCTAGGTGAAATATTTGTCTTTGATGGGTGGTGGTTGGCTGCAGTGTTGTAACTGCTGTTCCCATTGACTGGGCAGGTTGGTGGGCTCCCACTCCAAGTGGGAGATAATCCAGTTGCCTCTCTGCTCAAACTACTCTGTGTGTGAGGAGAGCAGTAAGAAAGTGTTGATTTCTTCTGCACTTTTGACTTTGCTCTGTTTGAAGGAGGTTTCACAAAAATGTAGAATTTAGGACACTGGTCCTGCCTGTGCTGCTGCTACTAGGTTCCTTCAGAAATTGCTTTGCACTGTGTGGCTCAGGCTGTGCATGTAAAGACTGGATGTGTCCAGCACAATGGGGGTCCCCTGATTGAGGCCCCTGCACACTGGGCTAACACAAGGAGTAGTATTTTGCTTTTGCTTAACTTCTACAGCTCAGCTCTTAAAAGCTGCAATAATAATCCTGATATTTTCATAAAACCTCATAATCTGTTAAATTAAACTTGAATACATCACTTAGAGGGTAACACAGCTTCTCTGTTTCTGAGGTCTCCTGACAAATTATGGACATGATGCTAGAGATCTCAAGATAGGGAGTGTGACCAACTTTCTGTATTCAATTTACTTTGATGAGAGATTAAATTGAAACTGCTATTGCATTGATTATGGAGATTTGGAAAGAACTTCTGTCCTGCTTCATTTCTACAGATACTTGCTTTGAATGACCCTTCATTAACAGTCCATCTAGAAGTGAATGATTGTATCCTGGGAGGTTTCTGTCTCTCCTGCTCTCTCATCATTGCTTCATAAACCTATAGTGGGACTCAGGAGATGTAGCCTGACAGAAATGAAATGTTCCTCCATATTTTGCCCAAGGGAGAACTTGTAGGTAACTTATCTTTTCCTTCAGGAATGATTTTTCATCTCATGGCAGCATTGAGGGTTTCCTAGAAGAAGTCAGATGTTACCTCTACAGGAGCTGGGACTGCTCATGTGAACAAATATAACTACCTCAGTGCAGTGAGCATTGAGTCATTTTCTCCATGTAACACAGGAGAGAACCCATGTAGATAATTGCAAATACTGCTAAAATGAGAAAATATCATTACTTTGCCCTTACCAGATGACATCTGTATTGCATCCAATATGGTCAGTCTTTTATCAGTCATTAAGTGAAGTACTTCCAAAAACATTGCATTTCCCTTCAAAATCAGGTGTTATTCCTCGTGCAAAATGATCTTATGTCAAACTCTTGAAAATTCCTTCAGACTTTGATAATCTTGGATGGTCATTGCCATCTCTTCTCTTGCACCTGGAACAAAGCTTTACAAACTGACTATATAGAGAGAACTGGTTTTTGTTTGTTTGTTTTTTAATAACTGCAGTTACATCAGAACTCAGCAACGTGAATTCATGCCAAAACCAAACACTAGCACTGTTTGTAGGAGTTTTTTTGTTGTTTGTTTCATGTCTAGTTTATTGATCAAATTTGACACTCAAAAACAGTTAAAGAAGCCAGGTTATTTCACTGGAATAAAAAACAATGCTTACAGAGTCTTTTATTATATTTTAAAATTACCTTTCTATTTTTACTGGCATGTACATTTTTAAAAAATGGCATTTGCTTGTTGCTTCACTGATAGATTTAGTGGCAGTTTGTACATCTAGTGATAATTGCCTGGCAACACAGTTTGCCTCAAATTTAGGAACATTTGTTTTTTCAATCCTCTCTACTGAAGGCAGCATTGGTTTAAAGTTAACTCTGTATACTGGCCTGTATATTGTTTTGCACCTATTATTTTGTATTATGATAATGTTACAGTTATCTGCCACGGGAAATATGAAAAGCTTTTTTTTTTTCTGGGCCATTGGAACAAACCTTTTGTTTTTTTCAGTCTAACCATGACAGAAATCTGTAAGAGAACAACACTTCTCTGTCTAGGGTTAGTTCTGCCGTGGTATGTCTTCCTGGAGCCTAACAGTATGGAGAAAGCATAGTTTCTTTTTGTGGAGATTGCTTTTTGGAAAGACAACTAAAAATTAAAATTGTGAGGTTTATAGCATTTTTATTTTTATTGCTGCCATTAGTAACTCCAGTTGTGCAGTCTGCAAGTAAAATGAGAATTTGTCAGGAGGAAGGACTGGCAGAATGGACCTGAAACTCAGTTTGAAGGAAGGCAAATATGTAGTGTTTTCTATTTGTCACATGGCATGGTTCTGCCTGTGCAATACATAGTCTGCAAAATTAACCACGCTGGTGTTCCAATCCTGCAACACCTGGCCCTAGAGTTACCTTACTGAGTTTGTAGCCTATTGGAAATTTCATGAGTGCCAAGCTTAAGCACCAGACAAAATGAGGAAATTCTTAATCTGAATGTTTGATCTAAGCAATGCTGGCTCCTTCTGTGTTGACAATGATCATTGTTCTGACATATGACTTTATATTTGAAGAGAGAAGCCAGGATACTGATCCTTGAATATAAATGCTGTTCTATAAATAGTTATTGTGAAATATTTAGGTTTTTTTCCCCAATATTCTATGACAATATTCTATCCCAATACTTTTAATCAAAGCAGTGAACTGAAACTAAGACAATGTTGTGTCATATTGTGGCATTTTTATTCAGTCAGGAGAATTCATGCAACTCTTTAGTGCTATCTTTATCCTGCTTGTGTAGATTTTTCTTTAAAATGTATGTTTCAGATATTTACTCAGTTTTGATTAACTTGAGCCCTTACTCTTTCTTGATTCTCCTGCAATGCACTTAACAAGCTCCTTGACTGGAACCTCTCTTGCACACATGACAAGGCTTGTGCTTTTTACTGCCTAGACTGTGCTTACACTATGTGAGCTCCTGAAGTTAATAATTTACAAGCTTGCCTATATATCTTATAATTAGATACATAAAATGGCTTTTAATGACCTTTTCTTTAGAAATCCTGTTGTATTGCATAGAAGCTCAAGGTGCACTAAAAGCTGCTTAAGGTCATAAACCACTAATTTAGTAGCTTAACTGAGTCATTGAAACATGAGCATTTTAGGGTCTTCACTCTGAGGGACTTTTATAGAGTGAACTGAGCTGAGCACACCAAAGTAGACTGTTTGCTTTAGAGCTCTATCCACAGATAAAATAAATTTCTCAAGGCATTACCAATATTGTCCTTGAAACCCAGATCTTGTGATGGAAAGTTTCACTAGCTAACTCAGCTTGCAAATTGTTAAGCCCTACAACTTTTAAATTTTTTCCTTTCCTTAGTTTTTTGTTTCTTCAAAGTAGTAGTTACAGGCTGGAACTTGGAAAGTGCTGAACACTGTATTCACCATCAAGCAAATCTCTTAATCATGCTCTGAAAAAAGCTTCCAGATTGGAGCTAAATCTCTGCACATCCCCTGTATTTCTCCAGCTGGGTGCCTTTTTCATGCCTCTGAAAGGAGAGATGTGCTGCTAAGACATTGTGCTTGGGCTCAGGAGTTTCAGAGTCCAGTTTGATCTGCTACAGCCTCATTTGGTCATGACTTAATTTAAAAACTGGAGAAGATAAATATTTTGACTTTTTGATTCTGAACTCTGGGGGTGACATTTATCTCTTAGCTATACAAGAACATTAAGACTTTATTTTCAGATCTTATGGTGCACTGTAAATAATGGCTATCACTTATGGGGCAAACATTTAGCCCCTGGGCTGACTCAAATTAGCACTGCTATTAACCAGATTTGGAGCAGAAACATCTTGGGAAGGCTTTTTACTGGCTCTGTGCAGCACTCCGTAATTGCATAGCAAATATTATTGATGCCTCAGATAAGATTTTATTCATTGTAGTGGTTAGGCTTTGTGAACGAAGATCCAGGGAGGGCTCCACCCACGTTCCTCATCAGCGCCTTTTACAAGCGCGCTGATAAAAAGAGGATAGCAGATAGCACCCTCGAGCCTGCGCTATGGATTTTTTTTAGGTGAGACACAGCATGCGCAGAGCTGGACCCACCCTTTAGTCCTAAGGTTCATCTGCCAGGGCCTAGCAAGCTTGGACGCTGGCAGCGAAGTCCTTAGGACGGAGGTTTAACCTCTTAGATGGAAGGCCTTACAGGGCTAAACGAGCTCCATCTGCCCGGGTTTGGAATCAGAGTTGTCCTTCTCCTAGGATGACTGCCAGAAGGCTAATGAGCTCATCCTACCCATACAAGGATTATAGGAACATGGGTATCACTCCCCACACTTTCCCGTGGGCAATGAGTTTAATGCTCCCTCTGCTGTCGGCACAGTTATCGCACCAGGGGCCACAGGAGACCCCAAGTGATTTTCAGACTGTGCCTGAAGATTTTATTCGAAGCCTTATTATATTCCAGAGACAGAACAGAAGGGTGAGTTTCAGATTATCTTTACATGCCTCCATTTTCAGAAAGGCAATGTTTTAGACCTTTTAAAAGATGATTTCAAATAATGAGTGTTCATTATGTCTACATTTTACAGTGCTACTTCCCAGCATCTGCTTGAATGAAAGTATATCTCAATTTTTCTCTCTACCTTTGTTAGTAATTGTCATAATTGTAGGGTACCATCCCATTTTTTGCAATTTTGTGTATTATGTCTCTACAGTTCTTCCCAGCTGAGCTCCATACTGCCCCTTTCTTCTTCATTTCATTAAACACTAAATCAATGAACTTTAAGCATGTCAAGGTTAGTAACATGGCAAACTATTAATCCATTAAGCATCCAGACAGTAAAGCTACAACCTATCTCTTCTGAAGAGGTTATAATATACCATACAATTAATTATCTGGAACTTGAATACACTTAATTTCTGTGAACTGCAAAATTGAACTATGAGTAGAAAACATTCTATTTCCATTATGAAAAGAAAAGCAATAGATTTTTAGTTTAAAAACCTTTTAGCAGTCTCTGATGTAGCTTGCCTACACAGCACCTTCTGTGAAGCTGTGCTTGTAAAGACAAGCTCATGTCAACTGTTCTGATAGCAGTGATTTACACTTGCTGTGTTGTCTGTCAGCATATCTACATATAAGCTCGGCTGTTCTTCTCAGGCTCTTCTCAAACTCTTCTTCCTTTTTCAAGGCCAAGAGGCAAAAATCTGAGAAGTGCCATATGAAGCAGCAAACTGCTAAACTGATGAAGGATGAGTGAAGGCTGGAAGGCAGAACTGAATTACCTTTCTGTTGGCTGCTGTTCCTGGAGGCACTTCTTCAAGACCAGCAGAAGTTGGTGGTAAAAGGCCAAGGCATCTCTGTGCTGTGCTAATACACCTGGCAGCAGGTAGAATACTACAAAGAAAGCTCCAACATGTGTGTGAATAAATAACTCTGTGCTAATTTTAGGAGCTCTTTTTAAACTCCAATCCATGAGATGCTGCAGCATTTTGCATTGGCATATGACACTGTTGGTCATGCTTAAGCTGTTGTCCTCTTGGTGTTACACACATTTCTGCTTATATGACTGAAGAAAAAATTGGGGAAAAGAGATCCTGGAAGCACAGGGGTTATCTTAACTGGCTCACAAAGCTATTACACGGCAGTATTTCCCAGAGGAAAGTAGTAACACTTTGTGGGTAATATGCAAAAATATAGCTATAAATAACTGTTGGAAGAGGTAAGACAAAGTCTGTAGGAGATATTGTTTTTTTAAAAGAACTCCACTTGGTTCTCCTTGGCTGTTTGCTTGTTGTTAGTTCATTCATACAAAGTTAGAGGCATATATAATATAGATCTTCATAAATACCAATGTATAAGAGGGTGAGTTATTAAAATTATAAAAGAATTTACACTAAGATACAGAAATGAATGCAGCTGCAGATGACAAGTGAAAGGACTCTTTGTTTTTGCTAGGTTCTTCTGTCATATGCTGTAGTCTCCTTAAAGATCCTACAGGAGAAAATGCCTTCTTTTGTTTTGATGGTGACAGTCTGGCCTTTTTGAGAGGGTTTTGAAAAACTGAAGGAATAATTTCAATGTACTGTTATCCCATTTCCATTTCAGAGTCTATTTCCCAGATTTTCTCTTATTTAAGTTTCCAGTCAATGTCTTCTGTTTTTTTCAAAGGAGTTGTCCATAAATCATTTGAAAACAACATAATGAAGGACAGTGTTGCCTGTGACATCTCTCACATGCGTGCCCAGCTTTTCTGTTGTCTTTGCTTCCTATCATCTGTCACCAGATGATAACAGAATAATTCTGGAGATATTGATTGTTTAATTAATTAGAGTCATGGTGTGTGTGTGTGTATGTATGTGTCTTGCTTTTCTAAGTTCTGGTTTGTGGTGGCAATTGCAAGAAGGGCTAATATAATACATCATGTATGGTCTTAATGATGTTCTTTGCCATGCATAATTAAAATTCATGAGGTAGTGGGTCAGGAGATATTAGCAGAAGGTCCTTGTGCAGAAGTGTTATATACTGCAATACAATTAATAGAACATCAATTCCTTAAAATTAACTGTTGTTCTTTGTTTAGCCATTTAATGATAACTTTCAAATAGAAGTGCAGAGGCCTGAGAGCAGCTGGATTTTTAAATTAAAGCATCCCTTTTAAAAATGATCTTAAATAGTTATACTTATGGATAAGAACAACTAACTTTGCCTTTAGTAAATAATTAAAAACCTTTATAAAAGTCTTGTGCTGAGTCTGCTGTGACATTTGTTAAAAAATGTAGTATGCACTCTGACATTTCTTGTGATTTTCCTAAACCTGACAATATTTTCTCCAAACAGTGATGATTTTCGTAAAATGAAATATAGTGAATACTGCAAAATTCCCATGTTCTAAAAATGTGTATTTGTTAAAATGGAATTCATCATCTCTTAGTGCTCTTTGATTCTGATATATTTAGCATTGCGGCAGGTGATGTGGTTAACAAGTATGAAATAAATGGAAATAAGTAATTAGCAGTTAGGTGAAGCATCATAAGCTTTCTCTCCGTTATAGATGTGGGGTAAAATACAGTCCTTCTGAATAATCATCTCTATATGTGACTGGTTTCTAGATTTCACAAGCCAGACTAGACTCCTTAGTGAGACTGCAGGATCTGCTCTCAACCACAGAGTATTTGTTGGGCATCCTAAGACCAGAAGTCTTGTTCTTCAGAAGAGCTTTCTCAGTGCATCCCATCCCAAAATGTACAGTGTACATATCCATTGCTCCAGGAATCTACACGGGGAATTTTCTAGGCTGGGGAGTCTCCATGCTGCTGGCTTAACCTAGCTGGTAAGGATGGTACAGGAAGTATGCAATTAAATATATCTCTGTGCCACAATAGCCTTATGCTCCAAGTATTGAGAATTATACATCTTTGAAAATAAAAAGAAATGGGAGGCTTTCTGATATTATCCCTCATTTTCTAAGTGCCTGGGCAACATCTCACCTCTTGTGTCCTTCTGACATATGGCAATGGTTTGCCCTTCTAGCTCAGAACATAAGCTGCTCTCTTCCTCTCTAGCTCAGATTGCACTCTTACACATAAGCAGTTTTCTGCCTCTCTTACCTGTTGCTCTGCAAAGCTCCAGCAATTTCCCACCTCTTTTCACAGTGGAAAACATTACTGAAGAAGAATAAGAGTAATTTAAAGTAATTGATAGATCTCAGCTGCTCTTAAATAACAGTCCTGTGTCCAGTAGCTTCTCTGAGCTGGGTAGTCACCTGGAAGACAGCTCAGTAGGCTGCCTTCAGGAAAACTGAGACATTTATCATATGATACAGATATATTTTAATTTTATTTGGTTTAGGCTCTTATTTTGTGTATTCAGAAGGCTAAGGTAAGTCAAGCACGTATCATTTCGACACATATATTTTATCTGATCAAGACTTCAAATCAAGCTGTCAAATGCCAAGTATACTCATTTCTGTACACATCTGTTAAATGGCCTCAGTTCTCTATGTGAGACAAGCTTATGATAGGAGAGGGAATAAAAATAATCAACTTAGTAGATTATTTTTAAATGCTGCTAGGACAGTTGAACATGCTGTCCAGCTTGCCACAGCCCAGAGCCTGGGTTACTACTGCTGTTTGAAGTTGTGTGTTTGTGCTGGGGTGGGAGAGGTGGCACTGTCCCACCAGCAGACATTTCCTGCTATTCCTTTTTTACTCCTTTCTGTGGTGCAGGAAGAGCCTGGCTCAGCTATCCCCTGGTTCTTTCCAGGAACAGTGAACACCATGGGAGGTCTCCTCTCCTATCTTCCTCATCCTCTTCCTTCCTGGGAGCTGCTGGATTGAGGTTTACCTGGCTCTTCAAAGACCCCAGAAGAGCAAAATGCAGAGCACTCCACAGAAGCCAGGAAATACCATGTATATGGCAGTCAAATGTACGGTGCAGTTCAGGGGTATGCCAGCCTCTGTTAGCAGAGCTCTGCATTTTACAGTAAAAGGAACTCCATGAGCAGTTCAGTTTGGACCGTACCATGCACCAAAGCAAACAGGTATCTCCATCAACCACTGCCAAGTGGTGCTTGGACACTTGATAGTGTTCAACATCAAGATTGAAATTAGATCAGTGTCATTATTGCTTCTAAAACAGCAATCCCTTTTTTCCCTTGAACTTTCTTTTTCAGTGTGCTTAGCTAAGTTTTCACTGTTATTATCTGCCAGAGCCAAAAGTAAGTGAAAGGTGAGGCATGATGCTAGTGGAGGCAGTTTGCCATAAAGGAGTAACATGGTTAAAAGAGCATAAAGTTTTAAAAGGCACAATAGTACATCTTTCTTGTAGGGGAAAACAAACAAAAAAAATCCCAACCCCAAAACTCTCACACATCTGACAATAGATGATATTTGTCTCTGGAAATACCTTTTATCCTCCCACAGAGATCTCTCTCAATTCTTTCTGAGGAGTAATAGAGTAAAATTGATCCAGGACAACTTTACTAATGATATAATCCAACTTCTGTCTGTGCCCTTTGTTTCTCAGTTGAACTAATTTGAATGCAAAATAGAAATCAAAGAAGTGTCCATTGTGCATAGGAAAGAACAAATAGAGTTTTAACCTTGCTGGCATTGCAGGTGTTTTGAGCTATTGATTTAAGTGATCAACAATCTGTATTTGGTTCAGAGCAAACTGACATATGACATGTGTCATAAGACAGATTCTCCTGCTGTAATATCTTACCTCAGTTTTAAATACTGTGAGCATCATCTAGAATTAAAAAAAACCAACTCATCACCATGCCATTTGAACAAAAACTGCTGTATGATTTAAATACCTATAGCTTCATCATTTACCCAGTTTTATGCTTTCATTTTGCTAAGTATGAGATTGGTGATTAAACTGATGCATAATTATTAGCAATAGAGACACTGTTGTCAGATCTCACAGTTTTCTGACCAGGTGCAGACTGCTCAGATTCAATTGGAGCCTGCCTGTCAGTTTTATGAACAATCCAGCAAAATAAGTGACTGATTTCCTGTTATCATCACAGAGGCAGTTTTCAGCAGATTGTCACAGTAAAGTTCCATTTCTGAATAGTGTAATGAACATTCTGATGTTTGCAAAAGCAATTTTTTATATATAGATATGTGTATAAAGTGTAAATGTAAAAGCATTAACAATCTGTTTTTATATCTGCTTCTCTAGCTCGTTATCTGTATCCTTTTGTTAACATCCATCCATTTCACTCTAATGTCAATCAAACACTTTGTGATAATGCAAACAGACCAGAAGTGTGGTCTGCTAAATTAATCTGATGAGGACTTCAAAAGATTAAATTTCCTTGCTCTGTTTCTCCAGCACACTTTCATGTTCAAAACCTAGATGGCTGGTTTACCAAGCATTTATCCAAAACTCAAGTTTAGGCAGGATAATGCAGGCTGGGTGTTGAAAGAACAACAAATTTTTGCATCAGCTCCCTGCAAGGACAAACTCATTCTGGATTCTAAGTGTCTTTATGGAGCTTGAGTCTTATATCTCTGCTGGTGCCAGCAGAGGTGAAGACTCACTGACTGAGCAGGTAGGTGCAGGAGCTTAGCCTGTAGAGCAGAGAGAGACCTGGCTGATGCTTTCTGTTGTTCCTGACAAGGGGCTTGCTTATGCTCAAGCCTCTTGCAAGTACATCCACCCTCTGGTTTTTTTTGCTTGCTGCTGCTTCAATAATTTGCCATTGGTAAGAGCAGGAGACCTGTAGCCAGAGGTGCAGTGTAAGGGCAGGGCAGGTCCCTGGGTTCAGGCTCTAGCCTGTTTGAACACTGCCTTTGCTCCACCTTGGCTGAGTGGTGCAGGAGCCATGCTCTGCAGGTACAGCAACATGCCCAAGCAGATATGTGATGTCACGACTGAGAGATAGCAGGAGCATATAGTTATCTGTCTTTTGTTGTGGAGATGCTTCATGTCCTGCCAGGTTGGAGCAGACAGCCCTTGCTCCAGAGAGTGACAGCCAGTGTGGAAAACTGCACGCAACTAGGTGACCAGACAGCTAAGAGAGGACTCAAGCTGATAACCTTGGTTTGGATAAATTGTTTTTATAGGATGAGACTCTGTTTTTCTTTCTTCAGTGTACCCTTATTTCTGCCACTGTCTTACTGTGATTTGCTATGTGGTTTTACTAGAACAATCTAAATACATGTATAGAATAAGCATCCAATCTAAAAATAAAGACTGCCTAGTGAGAAGAGCAACATTTTGTCAATGTACTTTTAAAGTGTTATTCTGCAGGATAAAAAGTACCATGTTGGAGAGAACAACCCATAAACACTGTTTTCCTCTTTTACTATATTCGTTAGTGGACTTGACATTTCTAACCCTTCTTGAAAATATTCATCTTCTATACCAGTAGTGGAGCTGAATTGATGCTGAAGCTTTCAAGTGCATCCTATTTGCCTGTGAAATAGAAACAACTAACCAGAAACTCATATACAATAATTATACACTAACAAGCCTGTTTATTCAAGTTCTTTCAAAATATGTGCCCTGTTACTCACAATTTCATAAACATAAAGTAAATAACTTTGAATGCTTTAAAAATAGGTCATCAAAGCAGACTGATTTCACCTAATGCACATATACAACAGTATGAAAGAGTGAGCCACCTTCTCCATCACTGGAGGGAAGCACAGCCCTGGCAAAGATGAGTAAGACCCTGCCACAGGAGCTGAGTCCTGCAAGTGTTGGGGAAGAACACATCTGGACTGAAAAAAATTGGATTGAGATGTAAAGACAACTTTAAATATTGATAAAAGGGGAGGGAAAAATTAAAAAGTATGTATTTATGAAATGGATTAATCTGTAATTAACAATGACTTAGATTCTGATGGAGGTAATTTTAAAACTCATATTTATTGCTCAGCCTAGCTTTTTCCTTGAAAAACAATACCACGTTGTTAGTTTTGTGGTATTGTGTTAGTAGCACAATGTTTTAACTGTCAGTGCTATTAGAAATGAGTATTTGCATTTAAACAAAGATTTCTTCCCTGGTAGGAACAAGAAACCTTTTCAGTTAGAGTGGTTTAGCAGATCTATAGCCCTCTCTGAGTCTCAAGTGTGTTTGCAAGGCCAAAAGATGTTCAGCCACAAAAACAGGACTTGCATCTGGATCTGGGAACTCAGAAATTAGTTTTGTGTAGGAATCACCGTTCTGAAAGAAATGGTTTGGCACCTTGTTAAGTGAAATAGATACCAGCTACAATTTCTACTTCAACTCATTAGCAAACAAGAGATGACAGATCACGTTAGTCTGGGAGCAGGGAGAGATTTATACCTTCTGATGCTCTCCCAAACACTCACGTTTGTAATACTTCACAATTTTTCATTTAATATCCTTGCAACCTCCCTCTGAAGTGGAGAAGAGCCATGGCTGTCATTTTACCAGTGGAAATTTGAAAATAAGGAAGCTAAACTCCTTTGTTTTGGGTGAAGCACCTTGCTTAAGGGCACAGAGGAAATTTGTGGTGAAATGGGGAGATAAGACCAGCTGTCCTAAACCCCAGTCTAATGCCCAGGTAACTGGGCCATCTTGTCTCCTTGGGAAAATGTTGGATCTGGCCTTTAGCTCTAATTCTTTCATATTACAAGCAATTATATCCATCTCTAACATAGCAGCTTCTCCTGGCCTGCATGGAGAAGACAGGCTCTGAAGAAACCTAAACTTTTTAAAAGACCTGGAAGAAGTTGCCCTGGCATAAGAAGCCTTGTGTCCTGCTTCTAAGTGGCTAATTCTCAACCTACATCAATGAAGAGGGTAAAGGAGAGGGAACTGCTGGCTTATTAGGATAATAAGGTCCAGTTTTCTTAAATTCTACCTGAAGCTGGACAATAAGCAATTCAAGGCTAACTTCCCTATGAAGTCAGTGGAGAGGGGTGGACCTTTAACTTGGGTGGCAGTGACTATCTGCAGAGGTGTGTCTTCCTTTCTCCAGGTGGCCTTTCTTGATCATTGCATAGCTGGCACAAGGCTCCTGCAGCACAGACATCTTGGTGGCTGAGGTAGGTGTCTACATAAGTTTTGATGATGGTGATATATGTCTTTCCTTTCCCTGGTGTGTTCTGTAGCTCTCTCTGGGATGCCAGTGGGAGAGATGGCAGCATGTAACCTCATGGCTGAGACATCCACAGGAAAAATACTTTGGTGTGTCTTCTTTGACTGAGAACTCAAAGTTCAGGTTTCTGATTCTCCTGTCCTCATGAGTACATAAATAGCAAGCGTGCTGGTGTCCTTTCTCCTGGGAACACAGACATTGCACCTTGCCACAAATGCCTGCATTACACTGATTGTAAAGTAGGGAAGTGAAGGGAATGCCTTGCATGTGCCTGAGCTGAGAGACCAAAACCTTCTCTTGGGGGTTCCTGGACTTCTGATTGCTGACCAACACCATCTTCCTCATACTGTAGCATTTTAGAGTCTTGATATGCAAGAGTTGCTTGATATGCCCAAAGAAAACCAGTAAATACTTTAAAACAAGTGTTGAAAAAATATAGAAGGTACTTGAGGAAAAGTAGCTGACTCTTAACACAATTACTATTATTTTTATTTCAAGCTTAGCATTATGAACAGAAGGGTTTGGTCACTTCTGGCCTGACAGGTAGCCATCTTTGTCGTAATTTCTTTCCTAGTTATTTTTTGGTAGAGGAAACGTAGGGAAAGCAGGAAGAGCAAGGGAAAGAGGAAATTTACTGTTGACTTGAACAGTTTTAAAGGATATTTTTGTTTACTTTGCTTGTTTGTTCCTAAGAAGAGATCGAACAAACAATCCACTTTGTTTTACTGAAATGAGCCAAAGCAGAAGGACAAGTGTACCTGAAAGTGGAAGGGGAGACTTCACACACTTTTGCAGACAGATACTCCTGCTCCAAGCCAGAATCTATTCCTGACTTACTTTACTCAACACCAAGTTTTAAAGAGAAGAATAGAGCAATTCTTTGTTTCAAATATGTCAGGTAGTCAAGGTTAAGTTTGCCTTTTCTAGTGGTATGTTTTTGGGATGTAAGGCAATACTCATAAGTATTATCAAAGGTGCATTTTCTTGTCTCTCTAAGCCAAAGAAATGAAAAAAAAAAAAAAAAGAGGCTTTTTCCAAACAAGAAGGCAGGTGGCAATTTTTCTAAAAAACACCCTCAAACAAACAAGAAATTCAATTCAGTTTTTTATCTCTTAATGCCAGAAAGCAAGTGAGGTTCCATTTGGGTCAAATGTATGAGCTCCCTGACTGGCACAACAAACAGAAGTATTCGATGGATTTGTAATTTACCCTAGAAACTGACTGGTCTGATTGAAAATAATGATGTCTGACTGTGCAGGGTCAGTGAGTTGCCCTTTGTTAATGCACAGCTAACCAAGATCTACCATGCACAGATGCTGGAAAACCAATTAGCTATTCTAAGAAGCATTGGCAGATAAAATGTCCCAATTAATCATAGAAAATATGTGTATTCCCTTATTTCTGTTTGAAAATGATCACTAATAGTTTTGAATGAACTGATTTAGTTGCTGAATATCCCAGCAGGGTTTTTTTTGGAGCCAGATATAATTTGGATATCATTTGATATATGAATCCTTAGGAAAGAACATAGCTGTGCATATAAACTGATGTCAAATATATTTATATGTATAAAATGTGTATGTGTAAGCAACAAATGAGGCTTGCTTACTCTGCTGTATATCATAAAAAGCTGAAGATTATTAAATTAGAATGACTATCTTATGCTAATTTATTTTTTATTAGCAGCTTACTAGAACGTCTTACTGCTGGTTTTTTCACCTATATGTTATTAATGCAGACATACTAGTATGCTAATGCATTAGAGATGAAATAATTTAAACGAAGTTTTGTCCAGCCTTCAGAACACTTGTTCAACTAAAATGATACTTATAAGAGGAATTCAGTTACTCTTTCAGTGCATGGATATTAAGTAATATAAAGTGTCTTCTTTTTCTCCACAGAGTCAATAGAAAGCACATGAGGAATATTTCCCTGAAGTGAAATCACAGTCAGTGTTTGGTAAAGCATGGGTTTTTGGATGCAGCTAAAGGTGAGAAAGATCAAGATAAATAGAAAACCAGGCAAGATAGATCAATGTACATCTGTATGGCACTTGAGGATCCTTTTCAAATAACTGTTTTGTCCAGGGAAGAGACTCAATACAAGGCAGCAAAACCACTGCCCATCCTCAGGAGGGAATGTATCTATTTACCATTCATCCACATATGAACACTAGCCATTTCACCTCAGCCTTTATTCTTTGGCAGAGGTTCTCCTTTCTCAAGTCAAGAGGAAGGAAAAGCAAGTTACTGCAGTCCTTGTGAGGGTGTATTTTCCTTTTCTCACCTACTCACAAATTCATGGCTAGTGACTGGAGGGGACTGGCACCTGTAATTCTCTGCTTTCTGCCTGCACTCTTTGCTGGCTCTCAGAAAGAGCTACCCAGACAGCAGGGGCTGTGTTTAGTGTCAGGCCTTGGACCAAGCTTCACAGAGACTCTTTGGGCTGAAGGTTTTTTTCTCCCCAGCCATTTGATTGGAGACAAAGTAGATAGGGGACAGCTAAGCCTATGGTGCAGAGAGCTCCCAATGCCAACATGTTGATCAAGACCAAATGCCTGTGTTTTCTTCTCTTTTCTCATGCTAAGGATTTGGCCATTCATGCACTATTCTGTGAACATTGCTGAAGCACCCCATTTCTCTCCTTTATGTGTGTTGATCTTGGAGACACTCTGGGCTACCATCCAGCAAACAGCTCATGAACACTCATTGAAAATATATTCTGGTATCATTATATCCAAAAACATCTGTCCTGCAGATACTGTTGTGCAACAGAAAGAGCTTGCAGGCTGCCAGTTATAACCTTGGAACCCAACTGTTGTCATTAAGAAGTTGATTAAAAGGCTAACATTCAACCCAGGGAAGAAAGCACAAGGGGAGCTTGTGGTTTCCACTGTAGCCTCCCACTCCACAGGTCTCTCAGAAAGAACATGGAGACCCTTTATACCTACATTTCCTCTGTTCTTGCAGGCTGCCCTTGAAGGTCAGCCACTGAGGATACATTGAGAAGGACACCCAGTGTGTAAAGGTAAGAGTGAAAGTGGGTTCCTGTAGCACCAGGACCACAGCCTTGTCTTCGTTCACTCTATGTCTTAATGAAGTCTTGAAGTTTGGGCAAACATTCCTATAATGTAAACAGCTCAGATGTTTTGCAAGCATAGCTGTTTTCTAAGATATTTCTTAACTCTGTGGATGTCTGAGCTATGAGGAGGAAAAAAAAAATCAGATAATTTGGGCAGGTGCACATATGCCTCTGCTTGGCCATGGCTTTAAGGTGTTAATGAAGCAATCCTTATTTTTGTTCAATGAAAACCTGTTGTTCGTATTTTTGGTATATAAAACAATGCACAACATGAGAGAAAATGTATTCAATTATGCCTCTCTCTGCCTTAACGTGAAATTGCTTAGTGTTACCTCTAATAAATCTAAAAATGAGAAAAGAAAGTACAGATTGCTCTGTACGAGGTCTAATTTTTTTGTGTGTGCATCATATTATCTATGTCTGTCCAATTTTGTGATAATAAGGCAAATAAGGAAAAAGCCTCAGTTGAAAACCTAAGCATATAATCAGCAATTACAAGTGAGTAGTGCTTCATTGTAGGGGTTTTTACAGTCATTATGTTTAAATATTTGAATATAATTTCCCAGAATCAGTTAGGCCCCCTCATTTTAATGACTTCTGATGGAGCTGGCCTTACACTCACTGCCTTGTTTTTTGAGATTGTGGCCTCTGAAATCTGTAATGTTAGCCTATCATCTGCCTTGGTGTGGGGCTGCTTTCAGCCACAGGTAGATAATGAGGTCCCAGGGTGTCATCACTCTAGGGGAGCTCAGTAGATCCATAGGAGCAGTGATACTTCTCCTATGTAGAGACTATAGCTTTATGTACAGCTTCCCAGTCTTTGGCTTAGAAAGAGACCTGAAGGATGTGACGTACTCAAATTTACTCTCTTCCTAAAAAATGAGAGAGGTTTGACTAACCCACATTGAACTAAAACAAGGAGATCTGTATGCTGCAAAAACAGAAAAAAGAAAATTCCCTTCCCTGTTTCATAATCATATTTTCTAAGACTTAATAAACCACAGAGAGGTTTATAAACACTTTTAGCCTAAAAAAAGGACTGATAAAGGAATTCTCCAAAGTCTGAACGGAAAAGAATTGCCACCAAGGACCACATATATTCTAAGAAAAGATTCTAGTATGCAGAGCTGAATCATTCTGCAGACTCTCAGAGCATTAACAAACCTGCCCAGATTATGAAGGAGCTGAACCACATCTTTGAATTAGCAGTTAATGCTATGGAAATTGATCACTTCCTTAAATATCATAGCCTTTTTTACCCATGCCTTAAGCATTTAAGAGACAGTGCTATTAGTAACAAAATAATTATTTGTTAATTGATTTTGTAAAATTCACAGCCAGGAGATAATTCATATTCTTGATTGGGCTGAAGAAAACATGCTGTTTCCTTCTACCAAATGCATAGGTGCTACAAATAGGTGTGTGTTTTGTTGTTTTTTTTTACTGGGTCAAAGATATGAAATGAAGATGTCAAAAAGGATCTGGAAAAGCCTGAAGAACTAGCTTCACAGGGAGGAATTATGGTATTGTCATGTGTCCAACAGAAAGCTTACACTGTTTGTGCTAATGAGTGCATATATAAGCCCACACTCAGGCAATGTTCAAGTCTAGAAAAGGTGTAGGCAAATTTAACATGCCTAAAGTTGGCTTTACCTTTATACTTTTGATAAAGTCCATTTGATTTTACCCTAGATTCACTTTGTGTCTTTGTATCTTGGCTGTAACTTTGCTTGCACCTAAGCATTTGCAGTACCAAATATCCTGAACTGAAGCTGGAGAAGCTCATCTGCCATGGTGAGATAAACTTCTGAGCTGGAGGACACCTCTGGCTCACCTCATCCTTGCTGTTTTTCTGGAGTCTGGTACTGCTCTGGAAATGTTCCTTTTTGAGGGTATTTTACCACCTACTTTTGGATTAGATTTTTCTTGGTGAACGC
Source organism: Bucco capensis (assembly GCA_013396975.1). Taxonomy (NCBI): domain Eukaryota; kingdom Metazoa; phylum Chordata; class Aves; order Piciformes; family Bucconidae; genus Bucco; species Bucco capensis. The sequence continues at coordinate 1,648,646 of VWZO01009494.1, read as the reverse complement.
CAGTTCAGTGATTGTTTTACGCACATCAGCCATTCCACTGAGCACTGCTGTGGCAAGGGTAAGGGAGGCTTCCCCTGTGCTGGGGTTGCAATAAAATAATTCATCAAGCAGAACTAAAAGAAATAAGTAAAAAAAATAAATGGATTGTGTCCATGCACTGAAACATTTAGCACAAAAGCAAAAAAAGTTTGTACATTGACTGAAAAGACCCATAGCTGCAACGTGTTTGGAACTGGCAAAAATTTCCAGCTGCTCCTCATAAAATGCTTTTGTTGGTGGTTTATAATTTGTGTGTTTACTTCCTGCATGACAACTGAACAGATATATGCACACGAGAAGCACACAGGCATTAAGCTGTCTGGGTTATGTTCATTCTTTGTGTAATGCCAGCAATATTTTTTCTGTTGGATTTGGACTCTCAACATTTACGGAAAAACCTGGATTGTGTTGAACTAGCATGAACCAAGCCAAATTTGTAATTACAAGACCTGGCAAGGAGTGTGTCTCTTTCCTGCTTATTTTGTATTTGCCGTTGTTAACATCGAGTGATTGCCTCTGTTATTCTCATGCCAGCATTGAATCTATGGAGAATTCAGGGAGATGAGGAGCTTGATCTGAGAGAAATTGGAAACATAAGGCTCCAATTAAGGCACTCTGCAAGTGAAGGTTTTTAACTAGCAAAATGCAAGAAGCAGTAGGTGGCAGATAATATTTTTCCTCCATTTAATCTGACAGTTTATAATATCACCTATTGTTTTGTGAAGGAAATTGGTACATTTAGATTAAATCTTGAATTACACACCATGCACCACAGTCTTAGATATGACTTTCCCTTTTATTACAAACTATTTCTATTAAGAATTATTCTTCTTACTGCTTCTTTTTGTATATCTTCCCATGATTCCTGTGTCCACATCCTTTCTACAGGCATCACCCTCTGCATTTCAGTGCATGTAAATGTTGATAATAAAAACAAATAATGTTTTCATAATTTATAGACTGGTTTTGTTTTCTTTCTCTTTGTTTATCTGCTGCATATTATTTTCACAGATCTAATAGTGTTTTCCCTTATATACCTGTGCTATGAGGGTAGTGTTGATAGTAAGGATGTGGGATTTATCATCCAGAATTCACAGTTCTTGTAAAGGAATTTGTAAGGGTGAGTGGTGATGAATTGCATCATCACTTCCCACCAAGGACTAAACCATTTTGGGGTCTTAGGAATCATTGAATCCCATTCTATGGCTTTATTCCTTTCCTAAGTAAACTTTATTACCTAACTGGAGTGGTAGGTCACCGGTCTGCAGCAGCTCAGTTCAACAGCCAACTGACAACACTGCAGGAGCATGGTTGCCTGCTTCTCTTTCCTACTATCAGATTTACACTTTTGTACTGATGTTGTACTGGACACTCCAGCTCAGCAAGCCTTAGTGCTAACATTGCTGAGCCTGGTGGCAGTGCTGACTGACCTCTTTGATTTCTTATTTCAGGCTCTCTGCAGACTCAGGGAGATATCCTTATGCCAGTTATACTCAATTTTACCTCATAAATAGATGGTAAGGAAAAATAATAGGCCCTACTGTCTGACCTCTTGTGCAGCACAGACTGTAGGATTCTCCTAAGTTGATTTGTGTTTGATCTGGAGTACTGGCTTTTGAAAAATCTTTGTCTAAAAATTGCCATTGCCAGAAAATGTACTTCAAAGACTATTTTCTACTAAAACCAGATTTTGCATCTTATTTCTATTGTAAGTATCCTCAGCCTTAATTTTCACCTCCTTGCTTTCCTTTGTCTGCTGAGCTGAATAACCCATTAACGAAGTTGTATTCCCTCACAGGTACTTACAAACTCATCAAATTACCTTTTAACCTTTTTATTAATTAACTAAAGAGATTGAGTTCCTGCAGTGTTACTAACAGTGGCTTCCTCTTACTCTTTAATTTTTCTCAGTGCTGCCTTGATCCCTCTCAGTTATCAGTGTCCTTTCCAGGACATGATATTCCAGTTGTGATTACATCAATGTTCAATGCAAAAGGAGGAGCAGCTCCTCATCTTTTTAGGAGATCTGAGGCTCCTTTTTTTGGCCACAGAACTGAACTGGGAACACATGTTCCTCCCTAGGAGTTATGTTGCTGCTTGCATGAGATCTCATATTTATAAGGGATGCTGTTTCTCCACGTTAAGTCCCCAGAGATGCCCTCCTTCCTTTTTTTTCTAGACATATGACCACCAGCTGGTTTTAATACCATGGTTTTTTTAGCTCTGCCCACCTTGCCAAATGGTAAATTTTGGCAATTGAATGTTTGCTTTTATGTTCCCTATTTTATGTGTCTTCCTGCTGGTCTAGGTATACACGGGAGAAAATGTGTGTATTTTTTTGTTGTGTAGTATATCATACCTCACCTCTGCTATATCATAAAGCACCATAAATCCCTCTCCATCAGCCATTTATCATCTTAATTATGTACATCTCACCCAGTCTTTCTGTTGTCCACAGTTCTCATCAGTGATGACTTCATGCTTCCTTCCGCATCTCGGGGAAATATGTTAACTGATGGAGCTCCACTGAACCTTACTAAAACCACACATCTTTAGAGTGATCTTCTGGTATGTAACCACTTGCCAGTTTTAATCCATTTAATGTGTGTGGTGTTGATTCATAGCATTCTTAATTAATTTTTTTTGCAGTATATGGTAATGACTGCATAAGATGTCTTGTAGACGCCCAAATATAGTGACACCACTATATCTATCAGCCAATTTGTAATCTCATCAGAGAAAAATATCAAGTTAGTTCGACATGATCTATTTGCCAAAATCTCCTGCTGAGTGACAATAACCATACTGCCTCCCTTTTATTCCATATTTATTGGGTCCCATATCAGCCATTCGTTTCTTTTGCCTGGGGTTGATGTTAGTCAGTCTGACAATCTTATAATTACCTGACTTGTATCATTTATTCTTTTTTATTTTTTTTTTTAATATTGGTGGAAATGTTACTTTTTCTCAACTTGTGGAACTTCCACAGAATTACAAAAGTTATTGAAAAATCATCATTAATAGTCTGGAGGGGTTTTCGTGTAGCTCCTTTTAAACTCTCATATACATGTTGTGATAGTTAGTGCTATAAATATGTTTAAAATCAGTAGCTCTTATTTGACGTCTTTCTGATGCACTGTTAGAGTGAAAATTGCTTCATGATTTTCTTATGAAATGATCACATCATCCGATCTTTGGCCAAATATACAACAGTTATTTATTGAACACTTCTGCTTTTTCTGGATTATTTTTGGCAATTTTATAATTTCCATTTCCACTGTAAGGATTCCTTTTGCTCGCTTTATGTTCAAAATGTCTTTCTGACTATTGTTAACCCTATTTACCATATATTTGCATCGTTTTGCTTCACTTACCATTTTTCTTGTGTTAAAATTCCTAGCTCATAATCTATGTTGAAATCTACATAATCATCCATTTTCTTTTTTTTTTTTTTGATTGTGACCTTCACTCTTACAATAAGCAAGAATTGGTTTGCAGCTGGTGTGATCTTGAATATCTCTAAATGGTCATTCACATTTGGCCCATTGATCCTTTAACCCCCAGTGATTTGGACTCATGAGGGATAGCAACTTTCCTTAAAAAGTAATCAGAACAAATAAATGAAAACATTAAATGAAATAAAAGCAAGACTTCTGTAAATGGTAAACTTCCAAGAGGTGGCACCTGTCAGAGATGACCAGAACAGAAATAGGCTGTTCAGACAAGATTATTCTGTTTCAGGGATGAGAAAACTGTTTAGCTGTGTGGACAAAAGCTGTGTTTGAACCTTGCCTTCATGGCCAGAGAGCTGCCCTGGATTATTGCAGTTACTAATGCAGATGTGGCCTCTTCTACTATGTGGCCCTATGCTATTTTCCTGCATGTTCCCATCTCCAGAAATCATGGACAGTCAACTCTTAAAGATGAGATAAGTGGACCTCAAAAGGCCTGGCTTATTTATAGGAACACCTCCAACCTAGCTGATAAGAATCTTTCTACTATTGTCAGGGCTCCCCAGCAAAAGTTCCTCATCAACCCTGGTTTTCACCACTCCTTTGCAAACACAAAACCACCACTTTCCCACTTCACATGGCACTGTGGAGGTGAATTCACTGCTGTATAGGAGATGCTTGGATGTTTTAGTAATGGGCAGCACAGACAAGCTAACAGATAAATATGGTTTCAGTTAAAAATACACAGAGTGAGCTTGTCCTGTTACTAGCACTGTTATTTCTCACCAGCAGTTAAAACTGCTGATAAATGAGTCTTTGGGAGTTCATTATGGGAATAATTTGTCTGTAAAAGCTGCCCAGGACTAAAAAAACCCTTCCCAGTCATACAGTAATGTCACACTATAATGAGCCTGCCCCTTTCGATGAATCATCTTCAGTACGTAACTGGATATAGGTTATCTTACTCTTCAAACTCCCTGGAAGGGCAGGGACCAATTCTATATATGTATAACTTTTAGAAAATATGTAGAATGGGGCAATCAACCTCCAGGAGTCTCCTTTTTGTTTGTTTCCTGTGCTGTACTTTTATCCTCCATCCCATGAGTGGGCATGTTATAAGATCTTCTGGAGGCAGAAACATATTGAAAATATTAGTTTCAAACACCATAAGCACTAAAATTAAAACTGCACCTGAAAATATATCTAAGATTGGTTTTTAAGCACAGCAGATGTGAATCTAGCCCCTGATACAAGCTGAGCAAGAAGCCACACTATAAATAAGCTGTGTCCCATTGCTATATATTTCAAAGTATTTCCATTAGTAGTTACATAACCTGGGTGGCAGCTCTATTAGTATGGCATTTTCCACTGGAGAAAGCAGCTATAACCCCCAAATAAGCCACTGCTAGCAAGGGTTTTCCCATGTGCATCTAACTATTTGATTTGGTTCAGGGGAGATTTTGTTTGGCTTTTGCCTACACATTGCTCTTATCTGTACTAAAAAAACCCCAACCAACCAACCCCAAACCAAAAACATACTAAAACCTAGGAATATAAACTCAGTAATAATATAATCACAGCAATGCAAAAGTAATGTTACATTAATTTTGCACTGCAAGGTCAGTACATTAGAAGCAGATGTACTAGTTCATCACAGTAGTGAAGCTACCACAATTCAATAACACTACAGAGTCTGAGTAAGTTGCAGTGGGGATAGGTTTGATCCAATACCTTTAAATAATGGATCATGTTTTGAATGTGATTTTCTTCTACTTGAAAAAAAAAAAATTCTCTGGAAACTTCTGAGAAATGGTAGACCACTTTGAACAATTAAGAGGATTAGAAAAAAACACAAAACAGATATCCAAGCAAATGCCAGAAAATCACAGCAATATATTTGGTGATCTTATCAATTTTTATAACTGGAGAAATTTCAGCTGGTTTTACAAATATCTGTCAAGCCTTCTATGAAACACACAAGATTTGGAGAATTGCACTGTGCAGTTGAGATTTTGTTTCTTGAGAACAATATTTTATTGGTTCCATTCGAACATACTAAAGTGTGCAAATGATCACAGGTTTGGCAAGTTCTTACATGCCCAGAAACAGATGTACAGATAATTTCACAAACATGCATACTTTATATGGTTGCAAGCAAATATTGTGGGGATGAGTACCTTAGAAAAATCTGATTTGTGAGGATCTTGGATGTCTTTTCTCCTCCTCAATGAAGTATAAAGTTCTGCACTGATTTCTGAATATATCTGACTAATAATAAACTTCGATCCCTGTGTAAAAACTATTAATTTTGTGCCAATACATTTGTTGTGAATGAGTGCTGACTCTTCAGCAGTGAGGTGAGAGTCTCCCATTGCCAGGTGGCCAGGAAATAGTTGGGAGAGTTGTATAAAGTGCTGGCAAATGACAGCTGAAGCACATCAGTTGCTTCCAACACACATGGGCAACAAATGTGAATGAAAGGATCAAGCCTACATAAACAGCAACAGTGCTATCTCACATCTAGATCTTTCAAGATTCAAAGGATGGACACCCTGTGTAATAAATCTGTGCTTTGCCAGGTGCATTTTGCAGAGCAAAGGCCAAAAGCTGTACCAAAATTTTCTCCTATGAAGCTATTGCTTGAAGCTTTTGAAAATCTGAGCAGACTCAACACCTGATCTGCAGTCTTCTCTGTAGACCACCCGTGCAGCTATTAGCAACCCCCTGATATTGTACATGTAGCATAGCTGGCAGCATGCTGCCTTTGGCTTCCAAAAGTTGTCCCAATAGTTGTCCATACTAGAGATCATTCTTTGTTTATACCCAGATATGCACATTTGAAATGACAGGCCTAGGATTTAGGAAAGGGTCATATACTTAAGATAGCATCATACTGACTATACTAGTCTCACAGAGCAGGGACACATGGAAATGTTTTGATACGCTCCTAAAAAAATGTCCAGATGTTCTTAGCTATCCACTGGCCTTATGCAGCTTGACTCTGTCTTAGCTAATGGCTTATCAGTCCTGCTAAATGGATGAGTTCTACCAAATAAACCCCATATTTAGCCATTAATTCCATAATTCTGATGTCAGGAAAGAAATGTTTATCCATTCTTCTGTAATTCAATTTATCCATTATTTTCCTCGCATGCTGGTCCAGTTTAGAGCAAAAACTCATGACAGTTGTAACAGTAAGGGCAAGCATATTTTGTATATGGCAAGCGTAACAAGAATATGGATTACAAACTAGCATTAAAACATATCTTCTAAAGATATTACACTGTTAAAACTAGTTATCTATTTCATATTTTAATTCTTACAGTCTCCTCTTAATCCAGTCATACAACTTTCTGTCAGGGACTAAGGTCCTGGTAAAGTAAATTAAAATACATCTTCCATAAACAGGACTAAAAGTGGATTCTGCCTGATTTAAGTACATTTACTCATTTATTTCCTTTGCTTGTGTTTTGACAATATGTTCTTATTTACTAGTATCATACATTATTTTATTAAAATGAGCAGAGATATTACTTATGCAAATAGATGCAACTGAGCAAGATGTGATACGGTGCTGCTCATCCTACTCTGGTGCTGTCCATAGCCTCACCTATTAATTGTTGTCTGCTTTGAGACTACATAAGTAAATACAGAGTTACTGCTTTGTAATCATCATGGTTATATTTGAGTTTAAGAGCTTGTGAAAATGCCTTTCTTTCTACAACCTCCCATGAGAAAAGGAACAGATTTAAATATATTTGGCTCTCTATTGCCTATTGGCAAAGTCACTCAGCACAATCTTACAGAGTAGCCTGGCTGGACTGCTTTCATTTTTTCTCCTATTTCCCTCTTTAATGACATTGAATTCAAGATATACACTGAAGCATGGAATGGTTAATTCTAGTCATTCTGGTTCTCTTTAAGTCATGACAGCTTTGCCAACTTTCTCATCTTATATGCATGAAAAATCACTTTCAGTAAGGAGAATTTTTTTTTCTGATGGATGTAAACACTTTATTAGTTTGCTTTCAACCACTGTTTCCATGTAAGTTGTTCCTCACTGACTTTGGTCTCAGCAGTAGATGTGTTGCCAGAGGTAGTGTTCTGATCTCCATCCTACTAATCTGTCTTTGTTTTTCTGTTGTCCTGAGGGAGTGGGAACAGGAAGAAGGTATAGCAAAGAAAATGTCATTACAGTTGCAAATGCTGGGTTTGCTTTTGTTGCTTTGGGTATTGTTGCGTTCCTGTCAAAACTGTACATTGTACCATGTGTCCTTAGGACAATTGCTGATGCTCCTCTGACCTTGTTGGAGCATTCCAGAAATCTCTCTGGCTACGTTTTCAGAAAAGAAAAACAACTTTCATTATAAGAGTCCACTGCAACCAGGTTTTATTTTTCTGGTTTGCAGTCATAAGTTGCTGTCATTGTGAGTCAAATGTTTGCAGGGCCTTTGGTGTTTAGCTATGAACAACATTGCTTTAAATAGCAAGGAATTTGTTTGTATTACATCTGGGTCTGCAGCTCACAGTCAAGTAGTTGTATGGAAGCCATTTGTGCACCACCAGAAGCAGCTCCTGTCAAGGAGAGCTGCATTTCCCTTTCCCTGCTGGAGGGCAGGAGGTGCCTGGCAGACAGGTGGCTTGCTGTGGTAGCTTGATGCCTGCAGTGTCACATCACTGTGGCATGTGAAGGCTCTCACTGCCTTGGTGTGTGAATACTGACCAGTGCTAGACTGTCCCAGCTCTGTGGGGAGAGGGGACATGCAGCCACAAGTAGTCATGTTAAAGAGTTGACAGAGGGACAGTGCCAGCTGATGATTTCCATTGTTGTCCTGTAATCCAAAGCAGGAATGCTATGGGGCTGCCACAGGAGGCTGGTGATGCTCCAAATTTACTACAATATACAAAACCTCAACTGCTGGTTAGGAAGTCCCTAAGCTAAAATTTTCTAGAGGTTGGGAAAAGATAAGTAGTGAAACAGTGTAATGTACTTTTCCTATCTGACAGTTTTAGGAATCTGCTTTTAGATGCCGTTGAGGACAAGGACTGTGGAAGAAACCTTTAGGTTTCTCTTTTCTCTTATATTTTCATGTAGTTTGTATTTAGAGCTCTACTTCTTGGTGGTATTAAAACCTGCTTAACACTTGCTGGACTCACAAGGAGTCCTCTCGAAAACAGTACTACAGACTCTTACTGGTGTGTACTGGGGGAGGCAAATGAAAGTACAGAAAGGGACACACAAAAGTTTGGAAATGTAGAGTACTGGTGTGATGTATCAAAGCACAATGTGAAGCTTTTCTGGAAGTATTGCTAAGCAGACTGAAATCAGCAATACTGTTAAGTGTGTGAGAGCCTGATTTTGTGAGATTACAGCCCCATTTTCTGTCCAAATAGTTTCAGATAATTCATGTGACTACTGAATAATTATACACTGCTTATCTGACTGAACTGCCACTCCTAAAGATTCAGCATTTCTGGAAGGTTTGCTCAGCTATGAAAACCTTTTAACTGCAAGAGCACAGGCAATATCAGCTGATAAAATCTGCCATTTCTAGGTCTCTAGTACCACATAAATCTTTTCTTCCTGGGGCTCCAATTTTTAACACTTTCCCTGTACTAGGACATTGATCTTGTATTTAAACCAAGGGCTATTAATGGGCTATTATGGAATCTTGGTTTAAGATCACTGATGCACAAAACCTTACTTTGTTACTGTAAGAAAATATTATGTGTATTTGTAATAATTAAGAACAGCTTTAATTCTATGCTTGCCACAGAAAGCATGCTGTAATTTTTTCTAAAGATAATTACACTAGATTTTGTTTTAATTAAGGCAAATATCATGACCCTGTTTAATATAATTGTTTATATTACCATTAATAAATTACTTGAATTTTCTTTCACATTTATGCTGCTTGTGGAACAACATCATTTTGCTTTTAATATGTTGAGATCTTGGAAGTCTTCTTGTTCTTAGTGTAGTCTAAAATTTGTAGGCTAAACAGCTGTCTACTGAATCTTTAAATATCATGACACCAAAATGTAGGTGAAATTTGACTGTCATATTTCTTTTAATCTTTTTCTCATTGGTACTGTACCTGGCATTGATACCTGCTCAGAGCTTTAGAATTCCTGTGTTTCTCTCTGTGTAGTTAAACACTCTTCAAACTCTTGATTTCTTAGCTATAATGTAGCTAGGAGTTGCACATCTGCAAGCCTATAGGATTTGGCGAAGTAAAAATGTGAAAATTTAAGTAATGCCATACTTATCTTTCTACTCTGTCTCCCAGGCTGCACTGTTTAACTCCATTCAGTTCTTCCCAACTTCATCAGCTCTTCTGAGTCTTACTCATTTCTTTCCATCTACCTTCATTGTCTTTTTGTTCCCCTTTATAGCTCACCCTAAAATAGGAAAACTTGCGGAAAATGCAGCTCTGCCATTTGTCAGAATACAAATCCCTGCCTGCTTTGTGTGAGAACAGCAACTCTGGGCAAGCATCCATGTGAAGTAATCATCAACAGCATCATCAAAGGTGTAGGAGACCTTGAGTGTGGAAAGCACTTGTAAAACACCCATTGAGATTGCTGTGACCCAGGGACATTCAGTCTTGCTGATACACAGGAGTCTATATATGTCTGTAACTTTAAGTCTAGGGTTTGTTTCATCAATTTTAAAATGCCAGTGTTTGTTGCACTGAGATAATACTGATGATTGTGTTATTTATCCAGCATATGTTTTATCCATGTTATTTAATCTTAATATACATTTTACAGTAAGAACTGGATGAGCCTTTATGGATTTTCAGTGTTTTGAAACAGACTAAGAGAGAGGAAATTTTTGTAATAACTTATAGAATGGCTCCAAACATAAAAGTTTCTTGACTTACAAAAGCTCTGAGGTGTGTACTTCATCTTAAATGATGAAATGGGGCACAAGCACACACCTGGAGCTGAGCAGTGCCTCAAGACTGTTAGGGTGGAATGGGTTCAGTGTTTTCATTTCCCAAATTAAATGCTGGAACTGTAGAGAAAGAAGTGTTATTCTGGTGATGCAGAGAGCGGGGTGAGGTTTGAGGTCTCATGAACATTTAGATGACTCAGAGTGGGAGTATAAGTCCAAACTCAGCAGAAGCTGGGAGATACGACTTCATCCAGAGGTAAGACAAAACAGATGATTTGATTGGTGTCATGGTGCCATGGGGAAGAAAACGTCTTTCCAGACCTTGCCAAGCAGCCTGCAGTTGCAGGAGCTGCTGTTGTGTGTGGGAGGAAAATTTGATTCCTTCTGCTGCGTAAGACAGAGGGCTTCCCTCACTCCTCCTCATGCTGTGAAGCAAACTGTTGGTGTGGTCCATACCTTGTTTTTGTAGGGAGCTGTTGTTGCAAACCCTGTGTTTTGTAGAGGGACTTAGCAGGTATCATTGTTGCTGTCCTGTTAGCTTACTCTCCTTCTTTGAACTACCTTGAAGATTGATAGTGTAAAAATGATTGTGCTGGTTCAGAGAGGCAAAGCTAGGGAGAGAAGCAATCTCAGTTTTAAGTGGTGAAAGAGTTTGATGGTGAGAAAGTCACCCCTAGTCTTGTGAGCTGGTGGGAGATAGTTGTGGGAGAATCACGCCAAAGCTGGTGAAAGCTGTCTTTGTGTCATACCCTCCCAGATGCTTCAGTCTCCAGTGCTGTCATTATTTGTCCTCTACACCCCATGAAAACTGATAAACTGGATCAATGCAAGATTTGGATTAGGCAGCTTAATAAATCCAACATGGCAAAGGGAAAGTGATGGAGCCAGAGAACAGTTGTTCTCTAAGGGAACTTGAAGAGTCACAGGTATCAGACGGTCACATCAGCTGCCTCTGTTGAGCCAATGTGAGGACAACATGAACACTGAATGTGCAGGAGTGCTGCTGGTGGGAGGACAGAGAACATGGAGATGCAGCGAGGCCACTTTGTAAGATGTGATGTCACCCCATGCACAGACCTGCTGAAATTAGGTGTTAGAGTTGCTGGCTGTGGCATGGAATATTATTCACACACATTAAAATTCATTGTGCAGTATGTGATAAAAAGCAGCCTGTAATCTTGCTGTAAGGTTTGTGGCCAGTGCACTATGGAGTCATGAAGACTTGCAAAATATCTCTTGACATTAAGAACTCTGGAATTTGCTTTCCTTCCATGGCTTGAAAAGGATGCAGTCCAGTGAGCTTTCTCACACACTGTGAGACCCATTTATTTGCTAGGGGGTTTTTTACATACTGTTGAGATTCTGTTTCTGGAGTGATGAAAATTATTTCTGGCTTTGCTTTTGTGAACTGAATATTGTTTTTCAGAATCTGATAGATTATCAAGCCAATAACTGCATATGCTAATATCTGCAGAAATTAATAACTACACTTAGAGTAGCGTATGCTATTATTTTAGAATATGCCTTAAAGCTGTCTGTCAGTATGTCTAATGTTCTTACTTGGGTGATTGCTATTTTACTGTCAATTTAAAGTAAAAATAAGATATGACGAGAGTAAATGATTTGTCATTCCAACTGGAATTAGTCATTGGTCATCAAGATGCTAATCAAATTACCTGTTTCTAAGAATTAATTTTACTAACACGTATGAGTGGTTTCCAACTCTTCAATGTATTCTGGAACTTTATCTACATTGGATTCATCTTATCCAACCTCAGGAACTCTGGCTGTTAGGTTTTAGCCTAGACTAGTCACCTAGATTGCTGCTGTAGTCAGCAGAGAAGGATGTGTTACCAGAAGATTTTCACTCTGCTTATCTCAGCCTTCTATTGTGCAAGGGATCAGATCAACTGCCAGGGTGCCCATCTCTCCCCACTGACTCTAAGTCTGGACAAATTTAAGGAGGCTTGCAAATCTGGCACCTTAGCACACTGTAGTCCTATGTTGCCAAGAGAAGTTGCAGTGTCCCAGACTCAGCAGTGGTTCTCCTTGGTCAGAAAGGCTGTCAAGGTCCCATGGCATTGGTGAGCTGTTTTCTGTGGCATGTCGCTTAGGCGCAGAAATAAAGCAGAATAAACTCACTTTAGAAAACCACTCAGAGGGTAGCACTGGGCATAGGTGTAAAGGGTCTTCCTGGCAGAGTAGTAGTGGAAGGAGTCACGATTTCATTGCTGAAGCTCTACTGCTAGTTAAACCTCAAGATTTACGCGTTTAGCGGGTCTGAGCCCGCGGCACTGGTTTGACATTTTTTGTTGCCGCAAACCACCTTGCGTTCCTGTCTCTGTATTCGGCTGCTCTGTAGCTAAGAAGCTCAAGCTCAGGCCCCCCAGTGCCCTAGGAGCGGGGTGAATTTGTTCCGCACACTCGCTCCCCTTCCCCTGCCGGCCTCGGGCACCGGCAGGCGCGGCGGCTGTACAGGGACAGGCCGGACCTGGGACACGCAGATCCGGGGGCAGAACGCGGGTGGAACTTGCCTGGGGCGGCAGCAGAGCGCCCCCCCCCTCGGTCCCGCCCGGCCGCAGCCGCGGTGCCCCTCCCGGGGCAGGGGCAGGCGCAGCGGGGCGGGAGAGGCGGGGAGGGGGGGAGGCATACACCGAAGCAGGCGAGGCGTGATCGCCCGAGGCCCCTCCTGCCTGCCGGGGAAGCCTTAAAACACCCCGGCTTGGCGCGGAGCCCCACACTCGGGAGCCCCAGCCCACGGACAGAAGCGCTGAGCCGAGAGCCTCTCCGCTCCCTTCCGCTGTAGCCGCTGCCGTGAGTGCCGCGACGGGGCGGACATGGGAACGGGCTCTGGGACGGGGACGGGAATGGGGTTAGGGATGGGACCGGGGATGGGGCCGAGGGACGGCCCGGGCCGGGCCTCGCTGGGGCGGCCGCGCTGCTCTCGCCGTCGGGGCAGGTGCTGACGGCGGCTCTCCCCCTTCCCGTCCCACCGTGCAGATGCAGGGCACCGTGAGGCTGTGGGTGTCGGTGCTGACCTTCGCCCTGTCGCTACTGGTCTGCCTGGGGACGCTGGCAGAGGCGTACCCCTCCAAACCGGACAGCCCTGGGGAGGATGCCCCCGCAGAGGACATGGCCAGATACTACTCGGCGCTGAGGCACTACATCAACCTCATCACCAGGCAAAGGTAGGCAGAGCGGCCCCGACAGCATCCCTCTTTCCCGCGTCCTGGGCTGCGAGGCTCAGGGGAGGGAAGTAGGGTGCTTCCTCGCACCTGAGTGCTTTGCCCTGCTTCACTCCCCGACACGGATAGAGACATGGTGCACAGACTGCTTTTAGAGAGAGACAGCCACACACCCCTGAGTCGCCTCTGGGTCCAGAGCTGAATTTTCACCCTCCGAGCTGGCAGAAAGGGCAGGAGTGTCGATGCTGCCTCTTCTCTCTCAGCTATTCCTAGCCCTGGCACAGACAGGCAGGCAGGTAGGAGTGTGAACTGAAGGCAGTGTGCTCAGGAAAAGGTCCCCAAATGGGAAAGAAAACATAACCTGGGACCTCAAGAGAATTAGATAGGGTAGTAGGAACAGTTCCCCACTTGTTTCTGCCACCAACTCCAGTGAAGATTCTGATAAGAAAGTCACCATTTGGCCTTGCTGAGCTGTAGTAGTCCAAATGTTGTGGTTTGCCAGCTACTTCACACAGCTCTGAGTGCCAAAACTCACTAGTCCTTACACAAACTCTTTTAAGACCATAAGCAAAAACCCAAGACCAAACTGAAAGAAAAAAGAGTGTGATCTGAACCTGCCTGACTCCATACTGGCTTTCTGGAGATGAGAGTACTTGTTAAAGTAGGGGGGAAAGCTCAGTTTGGAAAAAAGTGCAAATTATCACAAAAAAAAATCATTCTCTTTTGGTGCATCTGTCCAGTTTAGACTCTGTGGTTAATAAAAGTTTCCCCTGAGGTCACTGAACAGTGTATGACCTAGAAGAGCTTTGACATATTTATCTGTTTGTTTAATATCAAAACCAGATGAGGTCTAAAATTAGGCTTTCATTTGTCCCTCTAGAAGTCTGAAGAATTAAATTAGAAGGAGCTCTCGTGTAACAGAGCTTTCCCAGTACACCCATAACATTGTCTGCCAGTGCACTAATAGGATAACACAGATGAAGAGGCTGATAGAAATATAGTTCTTCAGTCCTGAACTTTACGAGCAATATTCACAAGTCATTCATGTGTATGGCATGCTTCCGTGTGATAGTCTGTGCTCAGATAACTTTTTGACTAGATTACTACTTAAATAATCTGATCCTTGAGTTCTGCCTCTGCTACTCCTTTCCCTTGTGTGCAGTGGAATCTTCAGGCTGCTCTCTCATATCTTCTTTCATTTCTTTCATCTTTGATTTCAAAGGTGGTTCCTGTCCAAAACCAGGTCATATTTAAAAAGAAACAAGCAAACAAACCCCAAACTCAACCAAAAGAACCCTTCTGTTTGTATCCAACCTCCACTTTTGGTGTGTGCCCTGTATGCTTGCGTTAGTGTTGACTGTGTAGCATTTTTTCCCTAATTTTTAGGCTGCAAGTACTTAACTCAGAAACTGAGATGTCTTCATTCTTCTGTGTGGATTTGGGTCCTGAAATGAACTGAAATAGTTATTTTTGCTAATGGATGAAACAACGCAGAATCTAAATTTTATTCTTCAGATTTTACCTAGATTTCCCACCCATGCTCTCATGCTAAAGGGAAGAGAACTGACCTGGAAATACGAGAAAGCTGGCAGAAAAAGCCCACCACAGTGGTAATTTTGTGATACACATTTTAAAGTTGACTACATAGGTTGACTTAAAAAAAGAAAAAGATGTGCTGTTTCCACAGTGTGCTGAATTAACTGTGTAGAAATAAAGTAATTGCTGCCTCCATTTGGAAAGCTTAACTGAGCTCCTGGAGGTCCCTGGCACACTTCAAAATGAATCAATAACTTTTGAAGCATTTTGGACTAGTCTAAGAATGATCATTTAGTCTTTTTCAGCAGATGTGCTTGAAGCTTCCTCTCTTCTTACAGCTTTTTGCCTCTGCCTTTCTTGCATGATGCTGCTTGAGAGCCCTGTGACAGGAGGGAGACGAGGGGTCCAGAGGTTCACCTTGCTCCTCCTGAGGGTGTGTGAGCAAGCTGTGCTCAGCCTCTCACCAGACCTGATGCCTGCAGCCTAGTCACTGTGCAACTGGTGAGATGGAGCAGTTAAGAGTGTGTTGGAAAAGGATAAGGATCAATGCTTTCTCTTCAGGTTCAACTGTCTAGTCCTGTTTAATGCTTTTGTGATTATGAATAACCTTCTGGCTTATCCTCCTGGCTACTACTTCTGACCCCAACAATGCATGTGAGTGTCATTCCCCTCTGAGCTACTGTGACCCAGAGGATCTTCGCCCCAGCTCCTATGAAGCTTCTTGCTTCCAGGTCATCTTTCTCTTTTATTTTCTTTAGCCCTCGTCTGTCTGGCTGATTTGCTCCCACAGAATCACAGAATGTTGGGGGTTGGAAGAGACCTCTGGAGCTCATCTATTCCACCACCCCTGCCAGAGCAGGTTCACCTAGAGCACGTTGCTCTCTGCTTTGAGATCCTTCTCCTTCAGATCGATCTCACTTAGCTTTAGACATCTCTGTCCATCAGCTTTATACCCCTTTGAGGTTAGCTGAGGAAAACAGGTGCTAGAAGGGTGCAAGTCACCAGGCCTGTTTTAGACCTCTTGTTTCTGATGAGATCCCTTGTTCCTTAGGTGCCAGATCTTTATGTATAAAGAGAGCCTACGGTGACTAGCACAGATGCAGTCTCCTGCCCTACAGATGTCCATGTGTCTTTGGATTAGGCTCACCTCTGTCTTCAAAACAATCCTGTGGTCCTTGCCTCATATGCCTCTACTGCTCTGTTCAAGGGACAATTTTCAGAGTCCATCTTACCTTGAATCACTTCTTCTACTTGGTTCTACCTATACTCCTTCTTGCCAACAGGCCATCTTCCTTTTGACCCTTGCAACTTCCTCTTTCATCTATGGTTCTTCTGTGCTGTAGCAAAAGTGTAAGGGCATTCCTGCTGGAAATGGCTTGAATCATGGGCAGGACAGAGGATATGAAACTGTGTTTGATTTAGGCAGTACTGATGCTCCTACTTCATGTCAACTTAATGTAGAAGAGAGCAGATCTTAAGAGTTTGACATTTTGGGGCAGTATTCTTAATCAAGCCTAGAAGATGCTTCTGAGATCCCTGAACTCCCGTTGCCAGCCTTGGACATCATTGGCATTGGACCTCCAAGAACCTGGTTTTCATAGGAAGCTTTGAGATTTTTCTGAGTCTGAGATACTATGTCTGTCACTAGAGTAAGTACATTTACTCTCTGATCTCTTTGACTGCAGCTGGAGCTGTGAGTTATCAGCAAGCCTGAAAAAAAGCCCTGATACCTCAAGCTGAGCATAAAACCTGGCTGGGTATTTTCACAAAACTTGAAGACTTTTTCTTTTATAACAGCAATTATATTTGATATAAGTGTTTCCCAAACAGGAAATAAAGGCCTGGCTTTCTGTGTCCATGTTGTCTCAAAGCTGGGCAGAGTAGAAAAAGGACAAAGCGTGAAGCAGCTGAAGCAAAGATCTCCCAAGGCATTTGCTTCAGTAAGAAGAAATAGACTTTGTCCGTGGCCCCTTTTTATTATGGCTGGAGCATGGCTGTTTCCCAGTGGCAGAATTCTGGGGCAAACTGGAGGCTTAAGCATCAGACATGGGAAGAGCAGCTGCTCCTTGGCCAGCCCAGGTGGTCACAATCACCTCATGCAACTTCTTATGTGAGGACATGATGGGTCCATCCAACATAGGTAGAAGCACTGCTCTAGCCAAGACACTGAAGGGACTCATATAAAAGCTATCTCTCTAACAGAGTCATCTCTGATTTGTCTGAATCTCTGCACTCCAGAGAGCTGCTGCCCACTTCTCATCTAGACAAAACTTTCCAAGAGATTAGTGGGAGTTTTGCCCAAGTATAGGCTGACACAGCAAGTTGTTGATTTGTTAAATTGTCAATTTCTTAAAAAAACAGCAAATTGGATTCCCCCTCAGTTGAAGTCCAGGTTGCATACATATTAATTGGAAGAGAGAAACAGAAAGAAAGAAATCCCTCTGTGGTGATAGAGTGCAAGGTATTTGATTCAGCATCATGCTTGATTGCATTGTGGTAATAGCATTTTACCATGTCTGGCTGCTTCTTTTCAGATACCTGCTTTCAGTTAATTTAGATTAAGAAATTAACTTAACTCTGAAACTGGTGCTTTGTCTTTCTGTGCAGAGGTGATGTACAAAGATGATTAAGGCAATGTAGAAGTACAAAGAAGTATAAAATAAATGAAAAGTGAGATATGTTTCCACTTTTCAGTATTTATGCCATGTATAGATAAAACTGCTAGCTTTTGAAATATAATTTGGGAACCTCCCCCCCTACCCCCAAAATATAGATCAACTTATTGGAGAAACATCTTGATAACAATGGCTAGAATCTAAGTCCTTATTTACAGTTTTGATTTCTCTGAAATCAGAAATTCACTCAAGTGGCATTCACAAAGCTATTATCTGTAAATGTACACACACAAGTTACAAACCATGACCTTAATTCTTTCTACCAAGGAAGTGTTTGCTTGTAGTTGTCACTCTTAGGCTAATAAACCCTTATAGTGAAGAAGTGTCTGTGAAGCTGGCTGCTCTTGTTGCTTCTGTTTTCTCAGGAAAAGAGAACAAATCCCTTCCTAAGAACCAGGAATTGCAGTACTCTGAACTGCTGGACATTACGTAGTATTCAGGGTGAAAACAATGAATAACAAAAAACACAAAATCCCCCCAAACTCACAAACAAACAAAACCAAGAAAAAACAACCATAGAAAGATAGGTGATATCTAGACACCTAACCACCTAATGAAGGAAGACTCTGATTCAGGAAGTTTTATCTCCCATGGCATAGTTCAAAAGTGATGATTACCTTGGAGTAGCTCAGCTTTTACAACCTAATGTGCTATGTCTTGGGCAGCCCCAAATGTACTAGCTGTCTTAAAAAATCTTAACTAGTTCTTTGGATAATATGGCACATCTGAATTAGTTTTCTATTACTTAATAGATAAAATTGACTACTCATTTACAATACTGTGGCATCTAAACCAATGTGAACTTTAACAAGATGATAGAACTGGGTTTGTAGGTGGGAATGATGTGCTCAGAGGCCATATCATGCACAGCTTCCTCCCCCTTCCTCATGCTCACATCAGTAAGGTGCAAGGCCTTAATGTATCCAGAAGCAGCCGTTGAATTGAGAAAGATTCAGAGTTTCTCAGTACTAGCATGTAACATGATTATAAAAAAAACATATCCAAAGAAATGCTGAAGAGTGAACATTTTCTCATGTGGCTAAATCAAGTTAAGTTAAAATACTTGCTGTAAAGTTGTATTTATGTCTGCTCTATTCAGTTTTTCTGAAATTATTTGTTTAATGGTTCTGTGCGTAGTTTTACTTTTTAAAAAAACAACACATACAAAAATACACTATTTTTCTCTTTCCTTAGATATGGAAAGAGATCAAGCCCAGAGACACTGATCTCAGACCTCTTGTTGAGGGAAAGCACAGAAAATATTCCTAGATCCAGGTATGTATGAAGAAGTTTTGCGGTGGCTTTCACGTCTCATTTAGATTTAACATTTTCATTTGTTACTGATAAATGTATTTCACAGGGAGAAAATATATGCTACCAACAGCTAGGTAAATATGTCCTGAAAAACTACTTTTAATTTCTTTTTGTGTTAAGAGCTAGCACCATCTATGAATGCAAGAAATGCCATACCAGATATAATATAGTTCAGACTCCTTGTTCCAGATTTTGGGAGAAGGCCATAACTGCTGTTTGGAGGAGGGAAGCATTCCCACAGTGCTCATACTGGGCTTTATTACACAGAATTTTGTACTGATGCCTGATGACTAAAGGACTGGAGAACCTCCCCTATGAAGACAGGCTGAGACAGTTGGGATTGTTCAACCTGGAAAAGAGAAGGCTTCGAGGGGATCTTATAGCAGTTTTCCAGTACCTAAAGGGGGATTATAAGACAGAAGGGGAGAGACTTTTTAAGCGGTCAGACTGTGACAGGACAAGGGGGAAAGGTTATAAGATGAAGGAGGGGAAATTTAGATTGGAGATTATGAGGAAGTTCTTTACCTGGAGAGTGGTTAGGCACTGGAACATGTTGCCCAGAGAGGTTTCCATAGGGTGGTTAGGCACTGGAACATGTTGCCCAGAGAGGTTGTGGATGCCCCATCCCTGGCAGTGTTCAAGGCCAGGCTGGATGCGGCCCTGGGTGACCTGGTCTAGTGATTGGCATCCCTGCTCAGTGCAGGGAGGTTGGAACTAGATGATCTTTAGGGTCCCTTCCAACCTGGCTTTTCTATGATTCTATGACAGGAAGTTATATACTGAAAGGCCAAAAATATAGCATATTTCTGCTCATTTGCTATTAAAACAGGTTTAAATTTTTCCTCTAAAGAGGTGCGAGTGGTAAACTATGCCTATATATTAACATATGCAGGGCTATGACTGGTCTTTAAAATGCAGCATTTCACATTGGATTTGTACCTAATATTTTACAAAGAGGAAAAAGGCCTTTATATTTCTGTTTGAACTTGGTTTAAAATAACAGTGATGTTTCAAGCAACAGTGGGATTTCAGATGTACACATGGTATGTACCTAATTAGGTAATGATGTATTAGCTATAATATCAGATGCTGTACTGGTGACTACAATTAACATAGCTAAAAGTATGTGAAAAAAAGTAAGATAGAAGGGGTTTTGTCTCATGAGAGAAAATATAGGTTTCAGCTTTGCTTACAACCAAGCATGAATGAGCTCATTTTAAGCCTTTACTGCTAACCTGAAGATTGCTGATAATACTGCTACTGCAGAAATAAATCTTTTGTACAGCAGTCATCTCAGGAATCTACAAGCAAACACTCTGCATTTTCTTCAGCTGTGCAAAGACTCAGCTAGACTAGTTAAGCATTTAAGCAAAACAGTCTGTAGCACTGAACTTAGGGCATGATCTTGTCACTGAAAGGTGACCAAAATTTCTACTGCCATCAAGGCAAGTTGTTCACAAGACTCGCGGTTGTGCGCACAGGGAGACCACTGACTGACAGTTTGATGACTAACCACAGCTGTGGGGATGCAGTTTTCTCTGCAGATGCTTATGTAAAAAACTGCATGGAGTGCAGTGAAATGTATTAGACTATTCTGTGTTTGGTAATGACAAGACAGAGCTCTCACATAAAACAAAATTTCCGCTGCCATGAATTTGAGGCAACACACAGGGTAGTACAAAGTCTAATACTCTCTGCAATTTTCACTCCTTCATAACAAAACTTTATGGTTATTATTATAGTTTCAATAGTGCTATTTATAAAACATCAGGGAGTAAAACTCATGAGCAAAATAACAAACTGGTCTGCATTTAAGATCAAGTATTGATGAGAAACACGTTTTTATCTCATACCCCCTGTAACAGTGCTTTAAACTGGATATGGTATTTGTCATTCATCGATGACAATTATGGGAGTACTGGGAACAGTGATGTCTAATTTCCTATGGATATATTTTCTAGGATAAAATCCTGTATGGATTCTGAACGCTGCTCCAGGTTTTTCCTCCATATGAGGACATAATTAAATCTTCTTTCTACCCAGTCCTGTGCTTCATGGCACAACAGGAACTTAATGTCTCTGAGATAATCTGTACCTCCTCTGACTTGGCTAAAACTGTCCAGACAGCTTGAAAGCTGGTGGGGAAGTTAGGGGAGCCATGCAGTGGTGGACAGCTGGACACACAGCAAATATGTCCAAGTACAACAGAGCTGCCTAAGTCTTCCTGGAGGAAGACAGGCTAAATGAATGAAAGGCAGGCTGGTATTAGTCTGAACTTATATTAAAGAAGTATATGTTTTAGAAATAGTTATATGTGCAGCTGGATATGGAGCAGATGTAATTAGCAGTCAGTCAAGCAGTGTAAGAGACACCTCATGAGTTCCCAGGAACAAACTATAACAAAAAAAAATAAAGCTTTAATAAACAACTTAACTGTATTCAGCTTGGCTGATCTGGTTTGGCATTCCACTTTTGTTGGCTAATATATGCCCCAAAGTATTTTGCAGTCTAGGTTTATGTCTGACAATATAAAGAAAGTTTAGAGAGATTCTTACAGAAACTAGTCAAAATACAGAAAGTTAAGGAATAAAATTTTAAAAAAAGGAGCCACTTTGACCAGAGTACAGGTAAGTTCTTATGACAAAAATATGTGACATGACATGTTTCTGATCTTGTTGAGCCTGTGGAATCATGGGAAAACCTTTCAAATAAAAAACCATGCTACTCCATCTTTAAAACTTAGGTATCTAGTGTGAAGTCTAGGCTTCCTTTGCAGTCAATTGGAGTGGTGGGTATTATCTCCAAAATGAGCCTTCCACCTGAAAATGGGCAGGATCAATTGCCCTCTCAAGGTGTCAGTGTCTCTCCAGGGACTAGATGCCCGAATTTCAGATGGCAAAAATTACAGCAAATGCATTTTTCTGTAGTTTCTCTCCCATGTTCTCTACTTGTCGACTTGCTGTATAGACAGAACAGTTGTTTGCGAGTGGAGGATCTCTACATCAAATCCTGCCCTCAGCACCCTTTTCAATACATATTTCAAATGTTTGATATTGAATAGTGGAATACCACAATAATATTTCAGGGTAGTGGCTGTGGACTTCAGTTTTTTTTTGAAGGTACTAACAGCATGACATTTTCTTTGGTTTGTTTGAGTTTGTTTGTCTGTAGTTTGTGTGTGTGTTTGGAGGATATTTTTTGTGTGTATTTGAGTTTTGGGGGTTTTTTTGTAGCTCAGTAGATTCCCTTTGGAAACTGTTTACTCCTGAGTAACAGGGAAAAATATCTCTGTTTGTTTTATATTGTTGTTTTCTAGCTGAATTTCATTAAGTGCTTCTTAATAGCATAAAGGAGCTCTGCAGTGAGTCACTGGTAAAAAAACACCATCTGGGCAGCAGTACGGAGGGGCAAGTTTTGGTACCAAAATATAGACACTTGGCCAACCAGGATGCCTCTGCTTTGATGGGAGCTGCATATACAATCTTCAACTGCAAATATGCACATATATTCATTTTTTCTGCTGATATTAAAATGAAAAGTTTAGGTAGTTCATTTTTTTTTTCCCCAGAAAGGGCTTTAACATGTGTTTAATGGGATTTTCTGTTTGTAATGTGTATTGCAGGTTTGAAGACCCTTCAGTGTGGTGATGGGATTTTCAGCACACCATCAAAACTTTTCCTAGTTCTCAGTTCATACTCCACGCCTCTGAAGCAAATCATAGCATCTCCTCCAGTGCATGCAGCCATTGTACTGAATTCTGTAGAGTTTTTCCTTCATCATATTTGTACATACCTTTATTTAAATAAATTGTTTGTGCATTCCATAATATAATATACTAAATGAAAACAGGCAACCCTGTCATTGGTATAGCAAAGAGTTGTTTGAAACTATTAAAACCGAATTATAACCTACCTCCCCTGCAGTCTAAAGTAGTATGGACAATAACAGTGTTACAGTTATTACAGTGATTAGTGTGCAAAGTAAGATAAAGGCATCATTTATTGTAGCCTCAAACTCAGCTCAGCTGCCTGATTTATACAAAACTGTTTAAAATAATTTATTGCAAACTCCATAATTTAGGTAAAATAGTGCTCTGGGAGGTGATTTTTCAGAATCACCATACTAAAAACCTATTTAGTACTTAAATTGACAAATGTATTAAAGACCATTTTCAAAATACAAAGGCATAAGTCACTGCTTAATTCTGCTAACTCCTCAAAACTGGTTTGAAGCTTGGCTATAAAGCTGAATTAGGAATTTTAAATGAAACAGGTGGAACATCTTTTTTTTGGTAGTATGTAAAGTAGCAGGAAACAGTATCTAAAGTAACTCATAAAGTAGGACAAATTTACAGCTATTTGTGCCAGAAAAGAGACGTTGGGCATTGCCTGAGGGCTTGTAAAGGAGCACACCGATAAATCAACTACCTTTTAGGTACCTGCACTCTTGAGTCTCTCTCATTGGGAGTCATTCACAGTTTCTGGTTCCACCGTAAGAAGGTACCTGGAACAGGGACAACGGGAACTGTCTTCAAGTTTCCCTTTTTCTTTTTTTTTAATTGTGTGGTATGAATTTCATCCCTATCCTAATAAGGGACTTAGATCGGACCTCTGAAGAAACTTTTTGTTCAAGGTAACATAATAAAATGGCAGCAGGTTACCCTTGTTCTTAAGTGGTTTAATTCATAGATATGTATCTTGCAGTAGGGTCAGGACCTACACAACTCTTATTTATTTAGACAATGTGACTGAATACTGGATAATAAAGCACATAAAAAGTTCCAAACATGAAGAGAATCAGTGCGAAGGTTTAATGCATTTACGTCTCATTCCTGCCTTTCAAATGTTTCCACATGGCTGTTGCCTCTGGGAGAGATGTATCAGTGCAAACACAGTTTCAGATTTCCACAAATGCACTCGGGGTGTGTTCACAAAGCATTAGCACATTCCCAGGACCTGCTAGCTTTTGTTGACATACCTTTGTCAGTAAAGCATAGCATAGTTTTCCTTTTCGTAAAACACTTGGGTGTCACTGAAACGGGCAAATTTTGCTCACCTACAGGCTTAGTGATGGTTTCCACAGTGCTACACATGAAATTGTGAGCATTAAGAGCAGTCTAGTATTACAAAAATATTTGGGGCCACTGGTATAAACCATTGCCATCCAAGGCAGTGAGTGATACTGTTCAGAGGGACTCCAAGGTGTCCATAGCTTGCTGGGGTTAGCAGGAGTCCATCAACTACAGGCCAAGTCCTGCTGGCTTAGAGTCCACAGGAAGATCTGCTTTGAAGAATTATTAAAATGAAAACTGGAAATTAGTAAGGTATCTCTAAATCCTGGCAATTCCTAGTATCTCCATCTACATATTAATAACCATGTAAATGATTACCAGTACATGATAAACTAAACTCACATTGCTTAGTGCTATCATTACAAATGTGCCTTAGTGGAGAAAAGAAAGAGTTAAAGGAGAATTAGTGCATGCTAATTGCTCATGCTGAGTTGTTCCACTCAGTTACCTGAATTTTTTTGAACGTCAAGCACACCTACCGGTATAGAAAACTAGAAAAACCTAAAAAATGCCACATTTATTACCTTGTGAGCAGTCAAAGGCAGAAGCAAAATAAAACACTCACACAATATTTATCTATCCACACTGTACTACGATTTTCTTTCTAAAATATTCCTGTGCTCTCTGACAGACACAATGTTGCTGTAGAAGGCCAGCATGCTTAGTGCTTCCCTTCCTTGTGTACTTCATATATCACTCTTGACATGAGCTGTGAAATGAAGATAAATTCTGGATTTATTTGGTGTGGCTTCTGAATTTTAACTTAGGGTTAACCTTTTCATCTTTTTCTCTGTAAGTATGAGGAATGGAGCCTTGTTTCTAAAACAAAGGCTGAAATTTATGCCAGAATCTGAGAAAGCACTAGGGAAAACAAGAAGGGAGAACTGTAAACACAGGCAGTAATATTTTCTCCTTTATTTATTGTGGGTTTGAAATCATGAAGAATGTACATAGACAGGTGTAAAACATTTAAAAGACAGGCAACTTTTACTTTTGGCAGTTTCTGTAGTATATTTCTCAGTTATGCTCAACTTTGACTTAACCAAAGAGAAGATCTAGATGATCTAGATGTGTCTTCTAGGAGAGGAAATTCTCTCTATCCTTTTCTCTCTCTCTGTCCCTAGAAACCCAGCCCATTGCAATGCTTGCAGCTCCTTTTTCCTTCTGTGCCAAAAGACAGAGATTACAGAGATTCCTCAGTCCTCCTCTGATGAGTATTTCCCTTCTCCCTAGCCATGGAGTGAGACGTTGTCCCTGTGACAGATGTTGGACCAAATGGGGATTGCATGGGTGCCCCCTGCCCTTCTGCTGGCCAGCTGCTGGCCCTCTTCCCTGGTGAAGAGGAAAGAGCTGCCTGTCAAGCTGAATTTTCCTCACTTGTAACATGAGAGGTGGAAACTCTGCTCTGGTGGCATGAAGAGGTCATGGACAGCCTTCTGCAGGCAAAGCAGGTTTACTCTGCCAGACCATCACAAGCACAGGGGATCATGACTGATCAGGGAGGAGAAGACTGGACCCTCCATCATCATCTGCTGGAAGATGCAGGGAAACAGAGAGGTGCTGGCGGCATAGAGCAGGGAGGACATGGGCACAGCAAATTTGGGAGATTAGTGCTGTGCAATTACAGTAGTAGCCAAAGTAGGATTGATCTTGTTAGATGTTCTGGCCCCAAAGCAGACCCTTGCGTATCAGCACTGGTCACCCCAAGCAGAAAGCTGCTTTTCTGCATGAGGATGAGGAGGGTGCAGGGGACTCACTGCAGGGCCCAGTGTTCCCTCATGGTGCCCCAGGACAGGCAGCACTGTCAAAACCCATCACATTGTGCTGGGGTGAGGTGGGATTTACCTGGAAGCTGGCAAATAAATACCAAGTTTCAGATGCAGCATCAAAAATTTTCCATAGTGGTTTGTGCCAGCCCCCCTTGCTCTGCTGGCCTCTCATCATGATGCTTAGGGTGAGATGCCCAACAGCAATCAGCACATGGAGGAGGATGATTTTTGAGCTGCACTGACCATTGCTCTGTGTTTCCCATGTGATTGCACCTACTCTTGTTTGGCTAAGCAACCTTCAGGAGCAATGAGGTAAATCTTTTTTTCCCTTCCCTCCCTTGTGGTGTCTCCTGATAACCATTAACTATTAAAAGTCAATAAACATTTTAAAACAAAATTCAGCAGAAGATAGGCCAAAATTTGTTGTGAAGAGTCTATTTCTCTTGTGAAATATTCCTGTGAAAAGCTGAGGTCAGAAGATGAGGAACAGCAGGATACCAGGAATGAGCAGCCATGGCTTTGTAATGCAAAAGTCAAGAGGAGAACATGCCTCCTTTGCATTTCCAAACCCAGCTATTATAAGACGTGGGTGCTCTTCACTTTCCTTTGTACAGATTCTTTATAGCACCCACTTCTTTTTTGCCCCCAAACCATTTTAGTTAAAAAAAACACAATCAAAAAACCTAGTAGGAATAAACTCCTTTCACAAAGGCTTTCCGTTTTCAAATGTTAGGAAAAATCTTATTAATGAAAGGAAAGATATTCTAGGAAATATTTCCTAATTAGTGTTTTCTCTGGAAATCAAAAGCCTTACAAGTTTTGATTACTTTCAAGGTTCAGTTTAAAATATTTCTCTCTAAATGGTAACTGAGAGGAAAAAATGTCATTATCTTCCTTTCTACTGCACAAATCAGCCCTTTCACAAATTAGAGTAATTTTTCCTAGATGTTGATAGTATTCTAATGACATTCAGCATGGCATTTAAATTAATATTTTCTAAAATTTAATCCAAAACTAATTTTACAGTTGCTTTTTTTTTTAATGGATCTCAAAAGCAAACCAAAGCTATAAACCAAAGCTAAACAGTAGCTGGGATGTCTTGAGTGTGAACCAGTTAGATGGATTCTGACCAAAGGGAAAATAATTTCTGTGTGGATTTCAGTGAAGTTAGAAAAGTAAATGCAAAAATCTATCTCTTAGGGCCATCTTACGAGGCTGGGATAGTTCTCAAGGGCCCCACAGTTATAAATCAGTGTCTGGCTTCCAGTCAATAATTCACAAATTCTGGATTATCACATCACAATTTAAAATTACATCAGATCTGGCTGTTTAGTTTTAATATTTAATAATGATTTCCTGTTGCAAATTATCAAAGAGAAATTTAACACACATAGTAAGGAAAATTTTAAAAAACTCACTCCCTTTGTTTTGGTGAGTTAGTGCCCTGACTGAGAAATTGCTACTGAGTGGAAATTGCCTAACTTATGCAGTAATTCATATCAGGCCAGTCTATATTATTTATCTGGCTCTATTATTATCTGTTACTTTTTAATCTGTATTACAGCAGCATCTGGGCACTCCAGATATGGGGCTCATTATGCTCCAATCTCTAGGGCCATAATAAAAACAAAAAGCCTAGACTACATAGATATTCCATCCACATGCATAGAAAGAGAGCAAGAGGAAACTTGGGCTCATAAATAAATACGGTAAGTAGGTTACAGTAGTTCTACTGCACCTGCAGGCTTGTTCTTATAGACTCTCTGATTACAGCAATTAAGAGAGTGCTATAAAACAGGTAGTGCAATGTTATCTTGTTTCCAGTTAATATATGTGTCTGCTAATTCCTCAACTAGGTTATTTGTTTTTCTCTAATGATCAGATCTTTGCCAGGCCCTGAGATCTTTCAAACTATCTTTAGCCTATACCTACAAGCAGCAACTGCCTTCCTGTGGTAGACAGCCGGCTCCATCCTTGCGCTTGCTGCAAACCATGAACTCCCACTAAACTGCAACTAAATTCAGAATTTAACACATACCCTAGGCCAATCCAGTCCTGAAGGTACAGGGTAAGCCCACCACTCACTTTAACCTTAGCCTGAGGCCAGGCTATCAATGCTGATTAAAGAGAATATTACTACCAGTCTGTGGTGTTCTCTCTGAATTGGACAAACTGGCTGGAGATTAACTGTTGTGCATGATTGATTTTAGCCTGTCCTGAGATTATTATTGCTGGTTGTTTAGATCCAGGACCATTTTGAGTTAAGACAGGGTTGGACCTGCATTTTAGACTGGTTAGTCTGTAGTGGGTGATGGCTGAGTTGTTCCTTGTCCTTGATTTGTTAAATGCTTTCCTATGCACATGAAATATTCTTCACAAGGGCTCTCTTGGGTTTCCATGGGAGAATCTGAACCAGATCATCAAACACACTCACATTCCCAGATATGCAGATGAATGACCAGTGGGATTTTTTTTAAAGCATGTTGTTACCTAATTCCTAATGATTCCTGTTTGCCTAAATGCATGAGAAAATCCCACGGGCCACCTCAAGCAATATGAGTGCACCTGACTTCATGATAAACTTTGTGTATTTAGGATCCAAGCTATGGACTTTCACACAGAGACTGGTAGTCAGCTCAAAAGATCAGATTTTTCTGTTAATCTCATTTTCCTAGGCACCAGATAGAGGGTGATGGGCTGTTGGCTGCTGATGCCATCAACATCTCTGCCTTCCAGATGCGAGTCTCACGGTGTCTAAATGCCTTTAGAAATACGGCTGGAATCATCTCATCTTTGAAAAAGTGGGATTGATGGGAGCAGGAAAGCCATAAGATGTCCTTGCAGATACAGCTGACGCTGACTGGTAGTGAACATGGCAATAATAGCCTACCCACAACGACTTCCCCCTTGGCTGTAAATCAGTAGCTTGTAGAGTTACAAGAGTGTGAAATAGTCTTTGTCAAAGAAATATGTTTGTGTCAGTTAAGAATGAGGATTTAGGAGACTGTAAGTAGGTGACTGGCTCTTTAAAAGATCTTTCATATTTGTCTTCCTGCAAGTTCCTGTGTCCCATTTTCAATCTTCTTTTCCTTTAAAAAGCACCTTTTTAATTTTCATTCTTGGTTCACTTTTTTTCCTATGGAAGAAAAAAAGACTGCAATTTGATGGTTTTCTGCATTTATGATGCAAACTGTTCTCATAGCCAAGGATGAGAATTTATCTGCTTGAATTTATCCTTTCACTCACTCTACCATGTTTCTAATGATTACTGTGGTTCAGCTATCCTCCCCACTGAAGTCAGCTGGAAATACTGTTTTTCCACACAGCCTTTCACATCCTGTTCCAACAGTAACAGCATAGATTTGTTTTTTGTTTTGATTGCTCCAATAGTTGTTTCATTGCATGATAAAACATGAAGGTAGATTCTAATTAAGTCAACCAAACCAGGAATTAAACTTTATTAATTGAATATTAATAGTCCAAAGGCTTGGATGTTTTTGGTATGGTCAGCTTTTTCTAAGTAGAAAGAGTTAAATAATTTCATAAATCAGAAATGTTATCTTGCTTTTAATGCATTTGTATTTGAAGCATTTCAACTTTGACCTTGGTTGTTTACTACTTTCGAATTAGCATCAGAAATGGCAGAAAATGACTGACTCTTGATGTGAGGCTTTGTGTTGCTGCACCAGAGCCTTAACTTAAATCTGCTTTTAAAACGTGATGTGCATTTTGAACTGCTTAAACCTACATCTTAAAGTGGCTGTCTTATCTGTTTTAGCCAGCAGTACATTTTACATTTCTCCACAGGCAAATGGTGGTACCTGGCTCTGCTGCAGCTTGGCACACGTCACAGTGTCTGTGCTTCAGTGCTGGTGGTGACTGTCACAATAGCCTGGGAGGACTAAAATACATTTCCTGTAATGGTGAGTCAGACCTGGCTATTAATAATGCACTGCATTTAAGTGGGAAGAAATAATTTTTCATTTTATTTATCAGTTCTGATTTACCATCTTCTTTAAAAAAAAAAAACAAAAACAAAAGATCCAAACACCCTGAAAATCACCTGCTACAAAGAGGTTCAACCTTATGTGCTGTCAAGGAAAGGGGCTGAGAAAACCTGCTGCTATATTTAAATTATCTTAAGCATGTTTCTCCCTGACCAGGTGTCACTCCAGCCACTCAGTTAATGTCACTTCTCTCCATGTCACCCTCTTTCTTAGACTTGTGACACTCTTTTCCTCCTTTATATCATTTGATAGGGAACCTACTCCAAACTTCAAAACTTTTCAAAGGGATGTTGGCTGTCCCCAGGCCAAGCCACACAGAAAAATGTCCGCTACCCTACAGCAAAACAACCAAATATGCAAAAATACAAGCTCTTCCTCTTGAAGTGTACCTGAGGGTCTGCAGGTTATTTCTTGTTTAAAATGTAGTTAAGGTACTTCAGATTGATGTTTCTCATTTCTTCACCAGCTGGATAGCTATTACCCAGGCAGGGTTGGCTTACAGGCATTGCATTTACGCAGTGCACTGCCTTCCCTGCTCATCATCAGATTGTTGCTAACAAAGAAAGAAGTTTTTAAATGGAAAAATGTGTCTTTCTATTGCACTATTAAATCTCTTTTAATGTTGCTAAGAAGTAAGAATGATTGACCATGTGATTTTTTGCCAGCCACACAAGTTTGTATGCTAATGCCATGTTCTTGAAACTTGAAGTACCTTACTCCACGTACACTGAAATAGGGCCCACTTATTTCCCTTTTCCCTGGAGCTGTGACTCCTTCACTTTTACCTCTCCTTTGAAAGCTCTGCTTAGACATCTCCCTGTCAATCTTGCAGTGTGTCAAGGTTCAGGGCTGGGCTGACCACTAATCCAGTGACAGATGTTCTCTGTTACCTAATTTTCCCCAACTCCAGAAGGAAAAAGGGAATTAACAGAAAGAGATTTATGGATTAGAAATGAAAACTTAAACTACTTTAATGAAAATAATAACAATAAAATGAAATATATATATGCAAATATATATGAAACTAATACCACGCCCAAACGCCCCTTGACAGCAACTACATCACAATCGCCACTGATACTCCACAGAAGGACTCACCAGAAGACAGGAATCAGGTACAGGGAGCTGGATCCTGGAACTGGATTCAGGAACTCTTGGATTGAGTTTGAAGGAAGAACAGACAGCGTCCTGCAACAACAGAGCTGGGCTTCTGATCCTCTCAAGGAGAGTTACAAGTACACCATCCCAGATGGCTCAGGTTCTCAATCTTCAGGAAGGGTGGAGGTCCAAACCTCACCCTTTTGTATTTTTTGTTAATTAGGGGCTAAATAGCTTAATCATGCACCTGCCTTGCTTGGGCCTTGGGCTTTATGCAAGAGACCCCAAGACCCAAGCTTGCTGTGGGAGTTTTAGGGACTGACCCTCAGTTTATGCTGAATATGATGTACATGGAATGGAATACCTTGTTGCTCGGTTTGGGATCATAACTCAAACCAGTAGACAGTGTAATGGCAGTTCACATTAATTGATGTAAATAGATAACATGAGGCAAAACTAAATCAGATCAAAAAACTGTCATTTGGAAAAATCAGAAATGAATGAAATTACAGCATTTGAAAAATAGTTGTAGTGGATCTTACCATATATCTTGGTTGAATGGAGGTCTGTGTGCTATATCAAGCAGTAATCAGGGATCTGTGTTTCCCCTTTTTCAGTATGGTGGGGAGTGGCTTACAGGGTGAACACTGAATTGTGATAGTTGTTGGATGTAGTAGAGAGTCAGGTCTTTGTTGTATAGATCAACCTAAGTTGCCTGGCTTACTGTCTTCGCAAGGTTTTGGCTTAGTCTCCCTTTAAGAATTACAAATATCAGGCAGGTGCTGGAAAGGTACATGGATAACTTTGATTAATGCAGGTTTCTAGCAGGTTTTTGCAATTCAGTATGAAGACTGTGACAGGGGCTGGCAAAGGTCCTCTGAGCTTTAATGCAACACATAGCCCATATCTGGTCAGCAGCTGTGCTGGCCATGAAGACCTGGTGAGCCAAAGTCTGCTGGAGCTCACAAAGAGGTAAAAAATTATTCTAAGAAACCATTATGTCCTGTGATTTTTTTGAATCATGTCTTTTTGCCTGTGTATACTCAAAGGGGGGACATTTCATTGAAAGAGAGCCAGCAAATACTGAAGATGAAAACAAGACTAAACGTGAGCTGGGGTTTCCTACTTGTATTGAATTTGGCTGAGATGGAGTTAATGTCCCCATACAGTTTTCAGAAATGCTGTGCCTTGGGTTGAAGATAACCTGTGATGTTGTGACTGTTGCAAGGCTGGCACAGCACCAAGGCGACGGGGTGGACAAGATCCTGGGAGGGGACACAACCAAGACAGCTGACCCAAACTGACCAAAGAGCTATTCCATACCATATGAGGTCAGCTCAGGGATAAAAAGCAGATGGGGGGGAGGGAAGGGGGTGGGAAGAAGACGTCTGCCCCCCAAGCAACCACTACACGTTCCAGAGCCCTGATTCCCGGGAAAGGGCCAGACATCGCCTTTTATGGGAAGTAGAGACTAAAGCTCAATTTTGCTTTGCTTTGCTTTATGTGCGCAGCCTTGCCTTTCTTTATTTTGCTTATTAAACTGCCTTTACTAAAACCCATGGACTGTTTCCATCTCGTTCTCTCCCTCTTGTTGTACCATGGGAGGTGTGGGGCGAGAACGTGATAGAGATCCCTGGTGGGTGCCTGGTGCTCGGCCCAGGTCAACCAAGAGCTTGGTAATACCTGAGCCACCAGCAGGTCTGAGGGACAGCAAGAGGTATCAGCTCTCTCCCTGCTCTTTTCTCCCATCTTCTTCCTCCTCCTGCACACTTTGGTTGGGCCACCAGCACCTAGGTAGTACCAGCTTCTACTTTCATGTGGATTTATGAAAATAATGGGGACAGAGGAACATCACCAGTCAATTAGTCATTTCATCTTCCTTCCTCAGCAAGGCTATTTCTAGCTGCATGTGGAGGAAACTATGAAATGCATGTCTAGATGCTCAGGCAAGAGAAGCTTGTAAAAAGATCTGGCCTGCTACTTTCTAAAGTACCTTGGGTTTTAATTCTGTATAGTAAATGAGTAAAGAGGGAAAAGGGAGCTGATTTTTGGATGCTTAGCTGGAAGTCAGATTGTTCTGCCTTCTTCCCCCTCCTCTGTGTGCACTTTTGGTTGATTGTAAAGAAAAGACTCTGAAATTTCTTCTGTATCCCATCCATGCCAGCACATGAGAGGAAAGTGTACACAGCTCTCACCTGACCAAACTGGCTCAGCTAGGCAAGCCTGGACCCTCAACATCCAAGCTGTGACTGCTGCTGAACCCCTATGGTTTGTCAGTAATGGTATTACCAAGCTCTGTTCTCATACCTTGAGTCCCTGGATTTTTGGACTATCCTCGCTTACAGTGTGGAAGTAAATGTCACCAGAAAAGCTGTTCTGAAAAGCACAAAAGCAAAACCCTAGCACCTCAGATGATCAGTCTGTGTGCTGTGAAAAGAGCATTGCTTTCTTTTGTGGATCTCATGTGGCTGGTTTTCATGCTAAGAAGATGGTATGTAAAATAATGGGATTTTTGGGGTTTTTTTTTTTGTCTGTTTTTGTTTATGTCACTGCTTACTAAAATAATTTTGTACAATAAAATAAAGAATAAAACCCCAGTGGGATCATTCAGTGAATTGGCTGGAGGAAAACATATTGGCACACCTCAGAGTGTAATGCTTTTCTCAAATGATATAGCATAGCTCACTATTAGAGATATAGCAGTAAATTCAACTGACCATTTATAAGCCTAACTGTGGCAATTCCTATCTCTGTCTAGGTAGAAAGTTTTCATTAATACTGTGTACGCTCTGTGTTTTCTTCCCACCACTGCTTAAATAAGTACTGGTTTGAAAAATACAGCTCAAGAGAAGGACATAAAACATGAAACAGCCCTCTCACTGTGCTTTAATATAACTGGCATTGGTAACATTTCTATGCTGAAGAGATGCTTTGAGAAAAACATGTAATGGCGTATGACAGCCACTTGATTATAATTTTATGTGCCTTCAAATAGTCAGCATTCTGCTGGACCCTAATGGGTATGAAACTGCACCACATTCTGTGGAGTTCTACTTTGCGACCTAATGGTTTCAATAACAGGATACCTGAGACTTGTCTTTAAAACAACCCTCCCCAACACGTAATGGATTTAGGTTTTTTTGGGAAGAACATCCTAGGACTCCTAGTCTTAGAAATTATGGACTTGAATTTAACTTACATGTTGATGCTTTCTCCTTTTACATTTTTACAAGGGATGGCCCAATGCCCACTTCTATTGTGCTTTGACCAAAGGCTAGAGCTGTTCTGCTCAGTATCCTAAAACCACTCAGTGCTTCAGGGTGGGTATAATAAATACCATCAGTGCTGGTTCAGCTGTTACAGCACCACCAGCCAGTGCTGCACTGGGCAGCACCAGGTGATCCTTAGGGGGAACATTCTTCCCCTTTCTGGATACAGTATGGTGTATC
Source organism: Bucco capensis (assembly GCA_013396975.1). NCBI lineage: Eukaryota > Metazoa > Chordata > Aves > Piciformes > Bucconidae > Bucco > Bucco capensis. Next base: position 1,614,150 of record VWZO01009494.1, on the reverse strand, counting down.
TACTACCACTGAGATAATTAGATCTAATAGACTTCATATTGTGCTTGAGGTCAGATTTTTGCAAGTCCACCTATTATCATCTACCTGTCTGGAAAAAAAAGACAAACCACCAACCAACAGTCATTTCACAAACCTGAACATTTTGACTTTGTTCTAAGTGCTATTAACAGGACGTGGATGTTACACCTCGCTGGCCAGTCAGTGGATGGCATATTTTGGTACATTTACTCATTTCATTTATGCCTCTTAATGAAGGCAATGTAACCAGATGTTTTTTCTGTATTTTTTAGAGAAAAGCTGGAAGGGAAATACTTGGAGAGTGCAATGACCTATTAAGTTGCCTGATTTGTGGCTGCTGCTGTTTCCTTTGCAGGAGCACAGGCAGGAGTGGTGATTCATACACGGGGAAAGATCACTCTTGCATTTGGTTTGCTGTGAGCTGCTCTTTTGTACCCTCCTACACTCACCATAACATCAGCAGGTTTGGGGCACCCAGCTGGGGCATCTCAATGCTGCAGGAGAAGGCATGGCCTTATTCAGCCCTTGGAAAAGCTGTTTTGAGACTGCAAAGGCCTTATTAGTGCTACAAAAAAAGTGGTGAGATGACGGGTCTCTACTAATCAGGTTAAGCCAGGAGGCCAGAAACATGCCTGTTAAAGGAGTAGCAAGCAAGCTCCTGTGTTTTTAAATACAGATCTGGAAATCTACCTCCAGAAAGGCATGGTAGGCACTAGACCATGCAGTCTGAGCATCACTGCCTATGCCCAGCTGCCCTGGCAGTGAAAGCAGGGTGGACGTGGGAGGTGTTGGTGAACCTGGTCAGAATTTGGCTCTCAGGTTTGTGGAGTACCAGAATGGTACTTACCTGCATCTGAGAAGATTTTTAGGCAAAACAATAAACACCGTGTACTAAGGCACTACAATTGCTGGAAATGCTGTGTGTATATCATGGTGCTGTGCACTCCTGTACTGAATGGCAGAGGATATAAGTGACTTACAAGGACATTGGTGGAATGATAGTCTTCAGATAATTTCTGGAATAAAACCTAAAAACTGCTGAAGTACTTCAGGCAAATTATAACACCCACCTTACATTTTAATGCCACCTTAAACTGTATTCTGCATCAGTCAGCTGTGGGAGGAGATGACATAAACAGACAATTAATGTTTCTTTTCACTTGCCAGTTAAGATTGAAAAATGTGGTCACTGAACTGTCTTTTTCTGACATTTTCTTAGCAGCTTTACACTTTGCAGAGAAGTTGCTGTCAGTCCCCATGCTAGAGTAGTGCTGCAAGCAAAGGGGAGAGCCTCTCCACTCCATCAGGTGGACCATCAGCATTCCACTGACTGTGAAACTCCCTGCTTGTTGTCTGGGGCCAGATACTTCACCAGGTGTTGTGGGATTGGGGTTTCTGAAAGCTGGAGAAGGGTTTGTTGCACCCTGGTTGGCCCCAAGCAGGGCTCTTTCAGGATAGTCTTGAACTTAGAGCCACTCAGAACTTGAGAGGGCCAAGGTGGAGGCCTCTTTAGCATCAGAAAGCTGTGATGGCTATTAGTTGCACCTTTTTGACATACACTTTGGGTATATTTAACTATTCTTTTCATTTTACAAAGGAAAATATATGGTTGAATACTTGAGTAAGCAATGTTTTCTGGAGCAAATCCTATCTTCTCTCTGGTGCCTATCACAGCACAGAGTCAGCTACCCAGAAGCTTTGAGTTATCACCAGTTCACTGCTGTGTGTCACCTAGTAGTGAGTTACACCAGCCATTTTAGGGTTTAGAAAACTCTTTAAAACACTTTTGGGTTCCATGGCTGTAATCTGCACTGTCAGTAGTGACTCTGTGGGTACTGACAAGCTGAACTCAAGATAGGCTGTCTTACAGGAGGTGGGTGGTGGGGAAAAAAAGATCTGTCTTTTAGATTTGGATAAGTGCATTTACCCAAATCACCTTCACGTCCTTTCCCACTCCCTTCTGAAGACGAGAGTGTTAACAAAAGGAAGTCTGCTACTTTACTGTTCTTGGGCTAACCAGATTCCTGACTTTTCAATCATAATTCAGATTTTTTTTAAAACGTCATACATACTGAGTGTAATTGAATTTCTGCCAGAATTTTATTAGATAATTGGCACAGCACTTCTCCCATCAGTAAAACCACTGAGGAGAAAATGCAGCAAAGGAAGGAAAAAAAATAGGAAGATGGAAGAAATAAGAAGGAAGAAAACTGGAGTAGCAATCTAAAAGGCAAATAGTTTTTTAATAAAGGGAGTGTGAATCACAGCCTAGCATCATCTTTACAGCTCAGTTTCACTCAGTTAAACTATGGTCCAGACTGAAAAAACAAGCCTCCAGATGTGATTTGGATCTGATTTAGTTACCCTGCTACAGTCTCCTCTATTGACCAAAGTCATTCCTTTTTGAGTAAAACAAAAGCACTCAGGAAAGAAAGAAGCACTCTGGTCAAGCTGTGCAAATCTTCTAAAAAGAAAAAGCAGAGAGGGGTATGCAGCAGATCAGGTTGTCAGAGGTGTAGCAGTCTGAAGAGAATTGAATGAATCTAAGTAAATAAGCTCGAAAACTACTTCTAACGTTGCTGTAAACAGGTATTAAATCCCTGTAGTAAAGAAGGAATTGTATACTTGTATGCATGTGTCCTTCCACTAGAATAAATACACACAAGATGAAACCAGGCCAGAGGGCTGCAAACACAGATAACCACAGACTGATCAATTTAAAGGCAACCTGCAAAGGAACTGGTGTTAGACTGTAATAAAAAGAAAACACAGCTTGTTTGTGCTGATGAAGCTGTTAGTCATACTATCAGAAAGAGTGTTAGAAAAATCAGAGTTCTCCTTTTGGAGGAAACGGTATTTCTTAAAGGTAGTAAGGAAAACCAATAACCTTACTGTAATCACATAACTTCACCATGTGTAGAGCTGGGCAGCAAGCTATGGCATCAGAATTGTGCATACAGTACTGATCATTTAGCTGTACTCTGCGTCTGTATATGTACAGATGTAAAGTATAGGCAGAAAAAGCTAGAAAAGTGGTCTGCTTTCATCAATTCTGCTTTTCCTAGTCCTTCCTTCCCTTCCCCCATCCCTCCCTCTTAGGTGTGCTCTTTTAACCTTTTTTTTTTTTTGTTTTTTAGCTTTAAAATTGGAATTATCTCTTTTTTTCTGGGGAAACGGAAGAGAGAATATCTATAGTAAGTAGGAAAAAAGTATTAATCACATTATTCTACCAAGTCAGACTATAGATCTTAATATTTTCAAAGATCACTTAATCATTTTATTCCCTTCCCCCTGAATCAGATTACTAACCACTTCTCTGCACCCTAAGGCCATACAGCATTTTGTCAGTCTCTTTATGGTTAACCGCTTTATCATAATATTGATTTTTAACCAAAACATCCTTTCTGCCTTACTTAACTTTGATATGCCACAGAGCCCTGTAACTATAGCTATCTTTAGATCATTGTCTAATCTTAGTATTTGAAATCAAGTTACTATGTCTAATCAGTTCTTCCCAGAAGTGCCTTACTAAAGCCACGCAAAGGTTCATTAAGAAACCCATCTGACTTCAGATTTGCCTCCTGAGGGCTGCTCTCAACCCTAAAATTAACAACAGCATTTTGAAAGAGGTTAGACATGAGAATCTCCTTTCCTCCCCTTCTCCTTGTTCCTTTCTGAAGAGCAAGGCAGAGCCTGTGCAAAGGGCAGGGATGTAGATGTGCAGTGTCCATTGGGAGCAAGAGGGCTGCTGAGCTCCAGGAGCCCAGGAAAGGAAGTGGTAGCACACCAGGGACCTGTGCAGTTGATGTGACAGCTGTCAGGGACAGTCAGCTCCACTGTAGGGACTTCGGCATCAAGTTCCTGGGATCTTGCTTGGATGCAAACTAGTAGACAGAATCTGGTCATGGCTGGGAGGTACATGTGTCCATAATAGCTGTGAGAACCCATATACCCTCCAGGCAACTTAGCATGTTCTGTAAAAGGATGCCCCATAGGCCAGGAGACTGCTTTGATCTCAGCTGCCACCAGCTGTTGTAACTCTTCCTCTGAATATCGCACCCAGCAGTTGTGACCCTGGCCCCTCACCTTCTCAATGCCTGCACAGTGGTGTTGTACCACCAGGTCTGCTCTCAGACTGCCTGCCAAAGGCTCACACATGCTCCAAACAGCATAACTGCCATCTTTGGAGTACATTACATCCTCTGCAAGGGGCAGTTTGCCTCTACCATGGCCTGGAGAAGGAGGAAAATGTATCCTGGTAAAGATCTGGAGGGGAGGGTCAGGAGCCTTCCCAGAGTTGGAGAGGACTTTGAAACAGAGGAAAACTGCGCCAGCTCTAGTTTTCAGGGCTCTCCAGCAGCTGTTAATGTAGGTACCTGCTGCCTTGTATCTCTGCAGAGATAAGGGAGGTGGTCCCTTTAAGGCACAGATCCTGCCTCAAAACCAGCTCAGGCACTAAGGTGAGATACTGGTTGAGGTCAATATGCTGAGCAGGGCATTAGAGGCATTTCAGTACAGCCCGCTCCAGCCTCTGTGCCATGGTTTTTTCCCAAGCTGCTACATCTTCCCCATACTTGTCTTGAATACTCTGCAGTCAGGGACCACTAACCTTTCTCATACATCAGCACAAGGGTCACCTCTCTTTACCTGATGTGGGCTGTAAGTTCACAGGCTTGCAAAGAATTTTATTGGGTGAGATCCACGCTCTTCACAGACCAGAGCCCTTTGAGTGTCACATACCCAGGGACAGCCATGAGTCCCCAGCCCAGCAGGAGTTGTTTCCAGTGACACCCTAACCTGGCTGGCCCTGGGCATGTGTGTCCACTTAGTGACCACTGCTTCAAGTGTGACAAACTTCTGGCTCAGCTCTAGCCTTGGGCATTTTCCCCTGGGGACATCTTAGGATACTGCCACATTCAAGATATGCAGTTTCTACAGACCTGTGAGGTTTTTGGTGCAGAGCTGATGCTCTGCAGCATGTGTGGTCTGCACACACATGCATGTGCCCAAACTTCTCTCCCATCTAGCCCTCTAATGGAGCATTTGCCTTGTGCATGCTAGTTGCAAAAGAGCAGAAAGTGGTACAATGCTCCATCATTCTGGTTTTATAGAGGCAATTATGTTGATCCCTGTTGGTGTCATTATCATCCTAAGCTTTAATTTGGCATTATTTTTCATGAGACATCTAATTAGGAGCAACAAACTTGAACACCAGACAAAGGTATTGCATCAGTTCATCAATCCATAAACATTTCTGATCAGAGCATGTAGTACTTTATGAAAAACTAGGAACTAAGCGCAGATAATAATCCCTTCAGCCCTTCAAGCAAAATGCTAATTAAACAATCAGTGTCCTCCATGTAGAAAAAGAGTAGTTCAGGTCATGGCAATTAATTGTATTTTTCTCTATTCCCCAGGCTGGTTTTATGGCTGTGGTCTGTGAATATTAAAAATAATCTGGTGATGAGAGACCAGATGGCTAAGGAGGTTTAAAATGGCATGTGTTGCTTTTCACTTGAGGATTGTGCACTTCATTCAGATGTTGTGGCTTTTGATGGCTGTTGAATTGTCTAAATGAAATGAGCTGGTGAACCACAAAACTATCCAGAAACAAGCCAAAATTCCCAACAAGACTGGGCTGGTTTTAAAGAGGTTTATAACTGCTTATGTTTGGCTATAATTAATGATCATAAGCACCATCTTATTTAGGGATTTATTATATATTGTAGGAATGTATTATCTTTGGAATAATTATATTATTCCTTACTTTTCTAATTACATCCAAATTATTTAGATTACTCAGTTATTTTAATTTATGTTTCACAATTTTAGGGATAACACCACTTTGTCTTGATTTCCAAGTCGGACAAATTTGGTGGAAAGTCTTCACTGAATTCCATGGATTTTGGATCAAGCCTTTAGAAAGCAGTATGATTTACACAGCTTATTTCAATTATGAGTGCTTGTGTATTTCTTAACCCACAAAATGTATCTAGTCTCCTTCCTTTTACAGGAGTTAGATATATTTGTGGAGGTATTGCACTCTTTGTGATCTCCTTGTCTTCTGGGATCTTCAGTTTCAAATGAAGAGTCATCAGTACTTCATAGGGAAAATGTGTTTTAAAAAGATTAAAAAGTGGAAGAAACCACTCTTATGCAAACGGTATCAAAGCAACAAAGTAGTTTGTGTAGAAGAGGGAATGGGGCAGTGCAGCACAATTTTATGTTGACTTACCCCTTTCATTATTAAAGGGAACAAGGCAATCCCAAACTCCATTTTACCTCCTTTGTAAGTGTCTCTGGGACTGAGATATTTTGTGTTTTACTGCAAATTCCTGAAAGGCTCTTTTGTGCTGCAAATTGGCTTTAATGCTCCATCCAGCATTTATTATAGGCTTGAAGCCTATACTCTGAATGGGGAGTTAGGAGGAACCTGAAGTTCCTGCTTTTGTACTTTCACTACAATTACTCCTGATGAAAAAAGAAAGGGAACTAAATAGTTCCCAGGCAATTCTTTGCCAAGAGGTCCTTTGCCACACAGTTGTCTGCGCTAGTGAGTGGTCCATACCTTATCTAAAGGGATACTTGGGTAGGCCAGTCCTTCCCTTTCCAAAGATCTTTGCAAGGAAAAGCCTCTGAGAAGCATCATTCTTCCTTGCACCTTCCAGGCCAAATTACTCTATGACTGTATGAATTGCATTTAAAATATTGATATTGGTATGTGTGTGTTTCAGGGGTATTTGAACAGAGGCTTGGTTACTCTAGAGGATCCTGCTGTGCTTGGAGAGATGCTCCCCACTCCGTTACAGAAGTAACAGTAGCTAGTCTTAGCATATGTGACCTCCTTGTAAGGAGAAACAGAAATGCATTGATTGAACTTCTGAAATGTGGGATTGAGATAAGCAGCTCTGAAGGCCACTCAAGGCTGCACCCAGTTCATTGCTTCTTCCAATCCAACACCCCAAAGGAGTATAAAGGTGGCAGCTAAATACAAAATACCATTTCTAGACTCATATATTTTCTCTGAGAAGCCAGTAGCAAATTCTTCATGGCCAATACTTTGTGAAAAAGTCAGAGACCAGTAGCAGCAAATGCTTAAATCATTCTTCTGCTCTCATGGAAGTCATTCTAACAGGCAGCCTGTACAGTAGCAACAGAGGAGAACTAAACTTCAAATGTATTTGTCAGGTTTATTCAGCTAAGAAACATGTCTATGAAAAATATTGAAGAAAACTATAAAGAAAGCTGCTTTTTGTAGAAAGAAATAATCATGACTGAAGGATTAGAGAATTAGACTACTGAGTTCTCCCATATGTGGCACCACTATGTCCTATCGCTTTGGAAAGCCTTTTATGTTGAGATTCATTAGCTGTGATTAGGAACAGAAAGAAGGTGCTGAATGAAGGCCATCATCACTCAAAATCCTTTTTTACTTAAAAGGCCAGGTCATGGTTTGGAGCTGCCTCTCTCTGTGCTTGTCACCCAGTGGTTAAAGACCTGATGGTCCAGGAGGTGATACCTCACACCTCTGTCTCCAGGGACTTAACAGCCCTCACTAGAAAATAGAGATCAGTGTCTTTTTCTCTGTCACAGAGGTTTTTGTGAGAGTTGGCATTTACAAGGCTTATCTGAGTGCCTCAGGTCATTCTGTATTGATCACATGATTCTCTACTTAAGCTATGACATTTTTTATATAGATTTATAAATGTAGTACTACTTTTTTATTCCTAGGGCTGATATCTAGTATATTTAAAATACTAATACTTCATACAACATTAGTACATTTATGAATGTTATAATTCTGCTTTGACTGTTTCTTTTTCCTTTGCAGGCAGAAGGCCAGCAATGTGTAGTACTTCCATGATTTCACCTGCTGCTAGGTCACAGAAAGGTCATACCCTTTTCTATAAAAATGTCCAGTCAACACAAATGCTAATTTTCTCAACAGGCCTGACAATGCACATGTCATTTTGCAGATTCATATATTATGTAAAGCCTGCAATTTCTCAAGCTGTGCTGCTGCTGCTGTTTGATTATCCTTGAGGGCTTGTTACCTCTTCTATGGAGCTCTGGCTATTCAGCACTGTCAGCTAATCAAATGACTGTTATAAAAGACTCACCTCCTTTTGGGTAGGCCAGCTTTCAGGATGAATTAAACTTTGAGTGCCACTCTGTAAGGGACATTCCTGCCATCTGCCAAGTGGCCATTGCTCAAAGACCAGTCTTCTTTAGTCCTTCTCAAAATCCAGGTGGTTCTAATCACTCTAAAGAAGAGGAACAGTCCCTTGAGATGTGGACACACAGCTACTGATTGAGCAAGGGTCTTCCAGTTCATTCCTGTCAAGGTTTAGGGCTGGGCCAATCTCTAATCCAGTGACAGAGACCCTCTAATACTTTGCTTTCCCCCATTCTGGGAAGAATAAGGGAATTAAAAGAGAGAAAGACTTGCGGATTGGAAATGAAAACTTAAATTACTTTAATGAAAATAATAACAATAAAATTAAATATCTATATACAAATATACCCAAACCCACCTTGACAGCAACTACATCACTGTCATCCCTGATACTCCACAGAAGGACTCAACAGAAGACAGGAGTCAGACTCAGGGGCTGGGCCCTGGAACTGGATTCAGGAACTCTTGGACTGAGATCAAAGGAAGAATAAAATCCTGCAGCAGCAGAGCTGGTCTTCTGACCCTCACAAGGAGAATTACCTCTCCACCACCCCAGATAGCTCAGGTGCTCAACCTTCAAGAAAGGTTAACGGCCAAACCTCTCCTTTTAATATTTGTTGTTAATTAGGTGCTAAGTAGCTTAATCATGCACCTGCCTTGCTTGGGTCTTAGGCTTTATGTGAGAGACCTCAAGGCCCAAGCTTGGTGTGGGAGTTTCAGGGACTAGCCCGTAGTTTGTACTGAATATGATGCATATAGAATGGAATACCTTGTTGGTCAGTTTAGGGTTACTCGCACGAGCAGCATTTTACTTTGCACCCATCTGGTACACTACGTTTAGCAGTGACTTAGAGGAGCTTTAGCTGGAAAGTAAAATCACTGAACATAATTAGTTCTGTTCTAACTCAAACCAGAACAATTCCAAAGTCTGAAATCTGTCCAGAAGAATAAAATCTGCCAGTAAACAGTTTACAACTAATTCAAGGTCTGAAGTGTATCTACATAAACTAACATCCAGGCTGTTCACTGACAATTTTCATGCAGGAAAATATGATGGAGGAAAGGTATTTTCAGTATCAGCTTAGCCAGCTCCATTTTCAAGAGAAACCAGAGCTGTATTCTTGTTGTGAAGGTGTATATGCCTTCAGTAACTATCACTGAAGACCAGTCCTTTGTGATACTGTCTGGCATGTGTGGAAGAAGTTTGTTTTGGGGTTCTTTTTTTTGTGTGTGTGTGGGTTTTTTTTCCTTTTCTTTTCTGCTTCACTTCTGATTCTATTGTTATTAGGACGCTCTTAGGATTCTTCACGGACACAAGCTTTCAAAGACATCTTTTCTTCTGCAATGTCTTTCCTGAGAGTAACTTCACAGCTCAACCAGTTATAAGGGTTAAATTCTTTTCAGTCACTGGTGACAGGAAGTCTTTTCAAGATCTCTTAAAATAGCCAAATCTTTCCAAATAATTAATCATGGGAGTAAAGAAGTCAGAGGCTGTTGGATGTTTTCCAGTATATGCTATGGAAATGCTATCTTCTGAGGAAAGCCAGAACTAGCTTTAACACCAGGACAGAAACCTAGAGCTAGCTGTGATCCTATACTGTATCCTGTTTTCTTCCCACAGCTATGAGAAATGATGAAAGATATGAAGCATCTGCAGAAGAGACCATATTTATGTTTAGTCACCTGTGGTCTTTGTTCACAGCTATGGCTATTAATTCTAGTATGACAACAGATATTTGGGTGCCTCTGGGAAATGGATTTACACCTTTGTCTTGTTACAGCACCACCTAATAAATGACCAGGTTTGTGCTAGCATGTCTGATCAACAGTCAGGCCACACTGAGAAGTTCTGTTCCCACTGACACCAGCAAGGACATGGCATGTGTAAAATCATGACCTAGAGCAGGAGGTTCCCTTCCCAAATCTCCTGTAGACTGTGTTTCTGCTCCCAGGATCTTGAGCACCTCTGTTGCTCTGCAGGAGGCTCTGTGTCTGGTTTCACAACTGGCATTGTTAGGATGTTCCTACTCAGGCTTGGAAAAATGGAACTCCACAGAATACCTGAGTCTGTAGGCATTCCTGGGTGTCTTGACATGATTTTCCCAAACACCAAAAGAAATTCAGAATCATGTGTGCATCATGTTTCAAAAGCTGTCACTAGCTCTTCAGTTTCAGTCTAGTGTTAGTTGTAGCAAGCAGAACAGCACAAAACCCAGGAAAGATGCCACCTAAGGAAGACTGCTATCTAATTGTCCTCATTTGCAGGCACTCCAAAGAGACAAATAGAAGCTAAGAATTTTCTTCTTAACGCTCCTCTTCTTCTACATGTGTCCCTCCTAAGAGGTATTTGTGCACTTCCATTTGGAAAGATGCTCCATCATTTCAGAGTGAAGGAATTTAGACATCATTGCTACAGGCTGGCTGAATTATTCTCTGTATTTTCTGCCCTCAAATCTATCATCTGCTCTATTCTCAGAAATTTCTCTCAGATGAGCCTGGTTTGGCAGAGAGTGAACTCTGTGCAGGCCCTGACTGCAATAAAACTTAGATTCTTGCACTTCAGAGACAAAGAGCAAAGTTTTATGACCGTGGTTATTTTTAATGCCAGAACAGATTGAAGGGTGGTAATGCCTAGTGAACTTAGAAACCTGAATCATTCCACTGGCTCAGACTCAGAACTGGCATTGCCTCAGTTTTCCTGACCATTCAGGGAAATTTATATGTCTTGGCCTTCAGAATGCCAACCATCATACTCCTATCTAGGCATCTTATCAGATGTATCTTTATTGCAAAGTGATCTATCAATTTTCTGTCTTTTGGACGCTGCCTTGACTCTTCTCAGAAGTGCACAGGAAGAGGACACATGTTACAGCAAGAAATATTTCAATCAAATAACAGGAAGAAAATCTTTTATCATGGGGATAGTCAGACTCTGGAACAAGCTACCCAAAAAGGTTGTGAAATCTCCAGTCCTGGAGATATTCAGAGTGTGAGGCACAGGGCTCTGAGCAGTTTGGTCTAAGTTGTTCTTGAATCAAGTGGAGGGTTGGATTAGATGATGTATCAAAATATGTCCCTTTCAATCTAAATTATTTTAGTTTTTTATGACTCATACCATTCTTACCCATCTCTGAGTTCACTAGGAGAACATCGATGCCTTCCTTTCCTGAGCCAGGTACGCAGGTTTCTGTTGCATGGTGGCCTCTTAGCCAGCTACTTAAATGAAGTCTCTTCTGGGGCTGTGAAATACACAACAGAACACCTATATGCCAATCCACTCTGGATGACATCTTAAGCCTTGTCAACTGCTAAACTGTCTTGAAGACACTATCTTTACTTAACAAGACACTGTTGCTTTGAAAGCAAGTTATTTCCTGCTGTGATTGCACTTGATGGTCAGTGCTGCCATTAGATAATAAACATATGAAGTCTCTGCTCCTCTGTAGAGAAGCAGCAAGTGGTGTTCTGCTAAACAACATCTTATCTACTAGCTCATTAATTGTTGTATTGCCTAAATAAATAAAAAGAATTCCTGGAAAGTCATGTCACTCTAAGATCTACCTTCACATTTATGTCCACAAACATCTATACTGTTGACAGTCTTAAAAATGCCACCAGGAAGGCCATGAAGGCTCTATGACTTGGAAATAACATCCATAGCTGAAGATAGAAAATATTACTGATACTTCCTCATCCACCCGAGATATTTCAAAGTGAGAAATCTTTTCCCTCTTAAGCAAGTGGAGTATTCTACTCCATTGGTCGGTCGNCTCCCTCTGCTATCGGCACAGTTATCGCACCAGGGGCCACACCAGACCCCAGCTACTCCATTGTCTGTAAAGCAAAAGGATTAATCTTTTCCAGTTATCCACCATCAAAACTACATGTACTGTAATTGTTCAATTTCCTTCTGAAAACTAGAATCACTACAGCCTTGAAAGCATATTAGGATATTTCTTCATGACAGAAATATGCTCTGTGCTGTACTCTGTTTTAAGTTCTTTTTCGTAGTTTCTTGGGAGATGGGGTTTGAGACAAAATTAGATTGTAGAGATATTGCCGAATTGTACAAAAGCACTTTTCTCTGTGGACAGCTGGAAAACATAACAGCCTGATTTTGCAGGGTTTGTGATACTCTAATTTTTTCCTTGTGGATACATTCAAAGAAAAAAAACCACATTTCTGAATCATTATTTTCATGGTTGCATACTGCTAGCACTGAAGCAGCCAGAGCTAACTCTGCCAGTATCTTCCCACTAATAAATGCCAGCTTAAATGATTATGTGTGCTGGAAAGGATGGAATAGGTGCTTTGCTTCTGTTCCCTTTCTCCCTGAATGCTGTTTTATGCATATAGATAAAATGCACTTAGCCTTTGCCTGACATAGTACTTTCTCTACAGGGTGAAGCATTATCTTTCATCACTTCCCAGTGTGCTAGGTGGCACCAAAGAAGGTAAAATAAGAGCCCTACATCATGTCATCTCTCTTGGGCATCAAAGGGTATTGTCAAAATGAATTGTAGGTTTCCAAATTAATTAGTTGTTATTTCACCTCAGCACCCAGAAAGCCCTGGTGCCCTGGTACTGTTGAAGTATATTCTTAGTCTGAAATACGGATAGTGACAAGGCAACAGGTAACAAAAGAAATTAGTTTCTGCTGAATTAATATAAACTACATTTTAATGCCCTGCAAAAAATGTTAAAGTATTTTGCTACATCAGTCATATGCTATGAAGCAATACTGCATTGAGAAGAAGAGGAAAATCCATTTAGAAAGCACATAATGAGGTAAGCTTTCTGCTGGTGTACATTGCTGAGGAACAGAAAATCATTGAGCTATAAAACATTCATGAGAAACACAAATGATAAGATCCTTGTTCAAAACTGTAAAATCAGTGTTTCTTTTCTGAACTCTATTTTTGGAAGTTGTTTCTTTTTTCCTGAAAAATTTCTTTGTGCTGGAGTGTAGCAATAAAGATGGTAGTCCTGGAGAAGAGTCATTTTGTTCTTCTGGTTTTGGTTCCTGTTAGAGAAATGTAAAAATTTATTATTTGAAGATACATTCTAATGCTTTTGGCCAAAGAGTAAGTGTTTCATTTCTGATTATATTAGCATACTACCCAAGCACCTACCAGCAGGAAATTGTGTTTAGAAAGAAATATGTATAGGAGTAGCACCCAGTATGATATGACAGTCAGTGTCAGTCCCTCTGTGGCTCCAAACTTAGGAGCCAGAGATTGTTTAAATCTCAGTAGCACCTGGGCTCCTACGTGGCTTGGTTCACCCTGCAGTGGTCTTGGGCATTGGGTCTTGGACATCAATGGTACCTCACAGCCATCAGTAATTTGGAGGATGTTGGTAGCACTCTATGGCTTATCTTAGGGAAACCCAGGTGGAAGGAGATGTCTCTCCTTCCAGGAGAGATGGACAGAGTTTACAGAGCCTCCATCACTTCTTAAAATGAGGCAAAGTCACTCATGGTCATTTAGGACCAGATTTTCTTCCTTAAAGAATTTAGGTGTCTTAATGTGGGAAATCAAGCTCCATGAACCTCATGATAAGCTTACCATATGCCTGTCTGCTACATTAGTTTGTGAAGTACCTGTAAAACCAGGCCCCTTGGCAGAACTGAGCCTAAGCAAATTTCTGATTTGGGACATGCACACTGTGACAGGAGCCAGATGTGTCTGGAGCACATGCTTCTCTGGGACATCTCCATCATCATCAGAGCACATTTGGTCTTCCTGAGAAGTGTGTGGCCTGGCCCCTCAAATTTCCTTCTGTTTTTTAAATTGCAGCAGAAAAGTGTCTCTAACACAAGGAGGCTTTGGACCGTGTGAGTCAGTGCCATCCTGATGGCAGGGAGAGGGCAGAGCAGTGGAGAGGGGTAAAGGTGTCTAACAGAGCCACTGCAGCTGAAGGTCTGAGGGTAAGTCTGAGGCAAATGCCACCTCTGAGTCTGTCCCGGAGGTAGCACTGAAGAAATCCATGTGCATTCTTTACCTTGTCAGGTCACATACATTTATTCTCATAAAAGTCTATTGTGCAGATATTAATATCTGCAGCTCCCTTTAATTTTGGTTGTAATGATGCACTTTTATTACATTAGAGTGACCTGAAACTGTGTCCTGGTCTCATAGATCCCATTTGCACAGCTTGCACTGCAAGTTTAATTTCACAGTTTTTAGTTTCCCAGCTTAAAAATATGAACAATTTATGGAGCAAAATTAACAGTTTATTAGAAATATCACTCACTGCAAAAGTCTTAAGGGTAATTCACAGCTCTATAAAAGGTCATGATATAAATAATTGCTTGATGAATATGGACCATGTCTATTTGTCATTAAACACCAGCAGAGAACTAATGCACTTTAATAGTCCTGCTAACTGCTATCTGACAGGCACAGAAATCACAACCAAATACAATGATTAGGCTGAACAATTGCATCTTACATTTTTTTTTTCTTTACACAAAAGGTAAAATAATGACATATGTTGTTTTCTTCACACTTCAGTAGTGGTCATGACATACCCCTATAAAACATTGTAACCAGTAGCTTGGATATTGCAATGCTATTCCACTGTTTATCAAACAATACGTCACATTAATTCCACTCTTTTACATGGCAAAAGGTTGCACTGGGAGTTTGCAAACTCACAGTGTGCAACATTGAAAATTGTTATTCCCTTTCTTGTTTGTAGAGAAAATATTCAAGGTCCCTGGTGTAATAATCATGGTATTTGTAATACATGCATAGTGGTGCCCTGATCCAACCCTACACTGCTAGGCTTTTGTGATCCACACACATCTGTGTAGCTCTCCCTGTAGGATTAGACTATATAGATTCAAAGCAAAAGAAGCCTTCTAGTGAGGTTTCTTTAATAAAAGCAGTGATTGTTGTTTTCATTAAGGGATTAATTTTATTCAGTCATGACTGAATTTAATTACAGCACACCTAGTCTTGCCAATGAGGATGAGGCCACAGTTTTTTGTGTTCAGGAATAGATGCAGAACTGATAAAGGATGTTGACAGAGATGGATTCCCCTTTCCAAAACATCTGTGTCTCTTACAGATGAATTTCTGCTGTATTTGGCCAAAGAGGCTAAAAGATACTACACTTCCTCATTCTCACTTACTTCATAGCACCTGTCCCAAACTCTAGGGATAATTAATCTGCCTCCTCCGGGCTGCTCTTGGAGAGGCTTTTCTCCACACCACAGACCCCTTTAGGTCTGCAGCAGCCACCCCTGAATCCCATCCTGAAAAGTCCCTGTAAATTCCATTTCAGTTTTCTCCTTAAGGAGGTCCCTGGTAAAGCTGACCTCATCACATGTAATTGAATTAAGAGCTTTATGTTAGGAAATTCTCACAGATGAGCTGGATGATTCGGGTGACCTGTGTAACAAAGTGAATTAGAAGGTTATCTATTTGTGCAAGAAATCACTTAGGCCAAAGGAAAATACGTGGTGCTGTGGCTCAACCAACAGGAAATAAGGCTTCAAGATGTGTTAATTTCGTCACTTATGGTCAGCTACTCAGATCACTTTTGGCACCAAAATCTGGTGGGAGGACGAGCCATAAGGTATTAAGAAGACAGCATTTGTAGAAAACCCATGAGAAAATTAACAACTCTTTATCCAGTTCAGGATCTGACATGTGCATGAGGCCACATACTGATTGATACAAAATGACTCATTAATTGACTGGTGTCCATTCAAGGCAGTAAGTTGTTCCGGAGAACCACGGAAGAAATGGTATGTGACCTTGTAATTAAATGCTGTATCACATAGAGCATGAACATGTCATTGGTTATAGAGTTTATTGGACTTTGCAATGTTGGCAGGGTTTGCCCAATGCAAACTTGTTTTCTGGGTTACTGTATGGCAGATGTCTTAGGTGAGTGTTTTAAAGCAAATCAATTTAATAAAGAAACTACTGATAGGAAATAAGACCAGTAATAGCAGGGAGTTAATCTGTGTTCTGGTGAGATGGGATTACGTTAGCAATCTGGAATAACATCAGGTAGAACCTATTCCTGTTTTCAGAGGCAAACAAGACCTATAGTATAACGATAAACAATTATGCATGAGAAATTAAGACTTCTTTGCAGAATCTGTTGTTCCACCATCCTGTGTTCAAACAGGATGAACAGTTTAGGGGAAAGAGAGACTTATGTTTTTAATGAAAGGATTTGTTTCATGTTTCCCTGGACTTCCCTGGGAAGTGACACTTGCACAGTGAGGAATAAGCTGCTTCTTGAGAAGAGAGGCATGTTAAGCTACTCCAGCTGGTTAAGAAGTTCCTGCCCTTCCAGTTATCTCCCTACTTCTTCGTGACTGTGAGAGCTCACTAAGCCAGCAAAATATTCTGAAAAACACTCTGAGTCCAAGCCATAATGGATTGCATGTGCACAGTATATCTGCACCTGCCTGTGGCTTAGCCCTGTGCAGTGGTCAGCAGGGATTTGCAAAAGGGCTGTTGATGAAATTCATACAAAGAGATTGCTCCCTATGAGCTTGTTTCAGGGTATCTGATTTGAGTGATCAGGAGAGGCTTACATATTGTTTCTTCCTATAAGCTCTCTGGAGTCTTGCACAAGTCAGAAACACCAGGCTGGGATTTCTAACCTTGACTAATAAGTCTTAACTGAATGATTTACAAAAATCTAGTTGCATATCTACACAAGCAGTGGAGTTACACAACTGCCAGAGACAGAATATAGGCATTATGATCATCTAAGTATAGTCCCTGGCAGGATATGCTTGAAATAGCAAAGGAAAGACTCTGGATGCTGCTGTCTTCAGTTGAGTGTTACAGAGAAAAGAAAAAAACTCAGGTTGCACCAGAATTAGTCAGAAATATTAGGCCAGGTTATGCCAATACTGCTGATATAAACATAAGATAGACCCTTTTATAGACATATCTGGCACACCAGCAAGTGGTGTTGCCCATGTCTGCTGGTTCACAGTGTATGGAGAAGCAGGGTAATGGGGAGGCATGTATGGAACCCAACATTGCCTAGACTGGAGGAGTGAAACATAAGCTGCCCTCAATTTCCAGATGCAAATTTTTGAGATATGGGGCTTTCTTTTTTTAATATACTTCATGTGGTGTGTATAAATCATACTAAATCAACCTACATTTCTTTCACACATCAAACTAGGCCATAATGACACAGTGAGTGAGCAGAAAAATGTATCTTCCCTTAAGCTTGTGATGAATGGTTTTAGTAGAATGGTTTCAAAACAGTTCTAGCTTCATCAAACATTTTTCATTGAAAACTTCCATGGATCCTGAAGGCTTGTTTTGCAGAGTGACTTCCCAGAAGAAGTTGTGGCCACAACCATCAGTTCCTGTCCCATTACCCTCTCCCCACTGGGCCAAGCAGGGACCTGGATGTAGGACAGTGACTGAGCTGAGAAACAGCATTTCCTTTCATGGGGATACTTGGTTTTGATCTGGAGGGTAGCTGGCAGAGGACTGTGAACACCTAACCTGACTTGAGCAATGCCCCTCTCAACAAAACCCGTAACTGAAGCCAAATACCACACTGGTTGTTTGGGAACCTCTGGGTCTGAAAGCCTCTAACTTGCCTGAACATTGGCAATTTGTCCATTCCCTGCTGTAGTCTGATTTCTTATTTTCAGCTGGTGGTGTTAACTACATTAACTACCTGAACCCAAGTGGCCTTTTTAGTGACAACTGATGATACTTTCCACAGCGTAATCAGTAGATAATTTTCCTGCCCCATTACAAGTCTGGATGACTCTTGCCTTAGTCATTTCAATAATATTAAAGTATTAACATATTCTGTTTAGCCGTGTCCCTAGGGAGCTGTATCTTGTTTTGCTTCTGAGTTTCTATAGTTGTGTCATTGCACCATTATCCTTTACATCTGCCCATGACAATGTTAGTCTCTGTGAGCTTCCTTCCTTCCTTACCCTGGGATGGCAGAAGAGCTTGTGGCTGGTGATGCTGGTTTGTGACCATGCCTCACAGCCTCTTCTGCCAGGAGGGAGCTTGCATTTCTGTCCTTCACGTAGCTTCTTCCTGGGGATGCCAAGTCCTGTGAGCTCATTTCCCTCCAAGACTTCCAGTAGGATTTTACTTACCTGCAATAGGTTTTTACTCCTATGAAACCCATTGTTTTTACAATATCAGTTTCTCTCTTTTTGCAGTTGTGGACCCCCTCATGCTACAAATTACCCTTTTTCTTCTCATTTTCATCAACCTCTTCCTGCCTTAAACCAATGCCTGAACATTTTTCTATGTACTACTGAAGGAGTTGGACAAGGTGCTAACACACAAGGAAGTGTTCCTAACAAAAAATGACCAGCTGTGACATAGCCAGGGAGAGACACTTTTGTCTTTGAAATTGAGTCAGACGTAATTTTAGCCCATCACTAGGTAAGTAGCTTAGCCAGGAGATCCAGGTGAAGGCAGATGCATAAGAGAACTTCAGGTAAAATTCTCCCAGGTCTCATCTGGATGCACTGAAAGTCAGCCATTGCAGTTGAATAAAAAGTGAAGGTGAGGTTTCTACTCCTTTATTCTTTTCACCATTTATCACATTATTTTATAAATACACATACAATTCCAAATTTTTACAACTGTTTCCAAAACCAAGGTTTGTTTTAGTTGGCTCCTTACTGTTGAAGTCAGGACTATCACGTGGCAACAGAAGAATGCTTTACTCAAGGAGCTAAATAACAGATATATAGCTTACAACAAAATTGCCTGCAGGTTTATTACTATGCTGTCAGTCATTTCAAAAGCTACAGTAGAGTGAACCTGATCAATGCCCCAGCCACTGCTTGCCATATTTACCTGATGATACATGTCAGGTCTCAGAGTTTCAGTGACAGAGCAGATAATGGCAAGCAAAAGATCTCGGGTGAAACACCATCACTAACAATCTGACTCTCTGTGACCCATCCCATTTTTTGATAACAGGAAAAGATTGTACATGACATCTGCAACCAATCCTATGACAAGGGCTACAGGAGAACATTCTCTTTCCATTCTTGTTATCCAGAATCTTCAGGAGAGTTATCAGGATGAGGCCTGATATTTTGCCTTCTGAGTTTCAAGACTTAAAAAGTCACAATTTAAGCCTGTGTGCCAGTGATGGCTCCACAGATGTTCACAGGGATTTTGGTGATGGTTCCAAAGAGCTGTGTTTTTATTATTTTTTGTGCCTAGAAACATTAACACTTCTAAGTAAGCAGCATGTTGTCCTGTGAAAAAAGAAAACCTCTCAGTATCAGGACATAGTGAAGTCATGGAAGTTAACAACCTTGCAAACTTGGTCAACAGCAACTCAGATGATCTGAGTATAGAATGGCTCTCATGTCTAGTTGTGGAGAGCTGACCCAAGATAACAGATACCAGCAAACTGAGAAAAAAGAAAATGATCACTTTGCAAGACAGCTGCTATTGAAAGAGACAGTGCAAAGCCTTTTCCAATTTCTTGGCTTTGCGAAAATGACCTCTAAAATTTTTTTTGCATGTATTTCTGTTGTTTGCATTCTAATCACACATGCACAAATGCAGCATCCTGGGTCCATTACTGCAAAGTTTTTCAGAGTGTCTCAGAGAATTGGTCATGTCCAATATGCAAAGTAGTTTTCTAGCATGCTGGCTGTTCTGAAGCATTAAATCAAGTATTTAAGATTTACATTGCTAAAGCACCCTCTAGTGGGGCAGTAACAGAAGAGTTGCTTTTGCATAGACATGATAATTTTCATGTTTGACAACAGTCAAGTAAAAGGCTGGATACTGCTGGGGATAGGCAAACATATTCAGTCCTTAATTTAGGTAGTGCTTTTGCTGCCCGTGCAATGCACAGCATTCACCGTAATATCTGGAAGGTGGCCATGTGGTTTTATTGGATACAATCACAGAACAATAGCATAATTTAGTCAGGGACCTTTGCAGGTCATCTCATCTAACCTCCTGCTCAGAGAAGTTTCAGACAAATTAGGTGGCTTTTGGTCATTTCCGTCTGAGTTTGGAATGTTTTCACAACAGACCTTGCACCACTGTTCTGTGCAATGTATTCCAGTATTTGACCATCATCATGGTGAACAAAATTCCTTGTATCTAAACAGAATTTCTCTTGTTGCAACTTCTCTCTGCTGCCTCTTGGCCTACTGCTGTGCACCTCTGAGCATTGCCCATAGTTACTCAGGGTCTTTACAACGTCACAGTCTTGGAATGCTGGAAAAAGTGTTCGCAGTCACCTCTGGATGTTTGTTCACAAATGTATTCCTAAATGATGGTGAATCTCTGGAGAGAAAGTGTGATACTGTTAGATGCAGTACTCCTGGCACAGTGGGGCAGATTGCTTTCTGCTCTCATGCTGGGACCTTCTTTCTGCAAGAAGTTCATCCTACCAAGTTAGTTCCAAGTTAAGGGAATGCATAAATAGCCTAAGACATAAGCTTGTACAGCTGCTTAATAGACGTGGACCAAATACAGTAACTGCAAAATTTTTGTGTGATACTTTACACTAGTTTTTCTGCTTATCAAGCAAAAGAGAAACACCAATTTAAATTCAGTTTTAAAACAACACAAGTATTGCTAAGAATTGCTTAAGCTTTATTGAAGCTGGAGAGTACAGCAGCCACAGTGCATGTCAAGAGGTCAGTGTGTGCCTTCCCCAAATCAGGTAGTTGAAACAACAGACATTACCCTCCAGTACACAGGCACATAGCAAAACATGCACATATAAGCACACACAAAGAGCTGGAGAGGACCTTTGTATTCATGGTGTCAGGCAGTGGAGGTAGAAGAGCATTTGCTAAAAACAGGTGTGACCACATGTTTGTGACAAACAGCAGCAGGAAGAGTTGAAAAGACACACTGAAGTGGCACTGGATGCTGCGTGAATAACCAGTGGGAACATATGCTTGAGGGGGAAAAAAGCACTGAAAGAAAGAAAAAGCTTTTGGGTCAAGTGCTGGTTGACAGCGAGTTGGGATTGTAGTACATAAACCCTTCCTTATTCAGGGAAAGAACATTTTTGTAGGTGTTTTGAAAAGAAACACAACTGCTTTAAAGAAGCTCATTTATGTTGTTTTTCTTTTTAAAGGAAGCAGTTGTGAGGTCTTGACTGAGGCTAACCCCTTGGCTGAAGGTGGGTAGGAATGGGTACTCCAGGGTGCTCACACAGCTTTCCAAGCGAGCACCCAGTACCATACACCTTCTTCCCATCAGCAGTACAATACCTGCTGCCTTTAAATAACTAATCTTGTTTCGAGGGGAAAGAGATGGCTATGATCAAAGGAAAAAAAAAGGCTGAGGCACGCAAGTTCTGTCCGGAGAAACAGAAGGTCACCAGAGAGGGTGGTGGACCTCTAGCCGCTTGCTGCCTTGCCCTACACATTAACTGCTGCACCTTACAGGTAAGAGGAGGCAGAATGATCTGGCCCTACAGATACTTATCCAAATAGACCAAGCTGTAGCAAAATTTTCCAGGCTTTCAAAAGATTTTCTAGCAGTCCAACTTTAGCTGGTCTCTCATCTTGAAAAGGACAAATGCTTGTTATCCCCTTACACTTAAATGGGTAGTGGCACTCTCCACAATGTGTCGAGGGGGATGCACAGCACAGTGTTGGGTGTATTTTTGGTATGAAGGTTGGCCAGCCATGCCATGGCACAATTTTCAGGTCACAGCTTTGCCTATTTTTAGAAAATCAACAGCATTGAGGACTGCTGTTTTACTTCCCAGGCTTTGAGATCTCAACAGATATTGATCCATGTTGAGCACCAACACACCTCCTGGACCCCCTCCAGACCTACCTGGGGCCATAGTCCACCCCTGAGGATGAGGCATCCTTCCCTGCCCCTCTGCAGCTTTGTTGTCTCACCAGGCATGCTTACTCTCTCCCCTGCACTGCCTGCCGGGCCAGGCCAGGATGTTTAGAGGAAGGATTAGGCAAGGAGTAATGATAGTTCTTTCAAACTGGCTGGATAAAATTAGACACATATAATCAGTGGTCAGGTGGCTGGAGGAAAGGAGCTTTGTTTGTGAGTGGTCAGCAGCTGCTAACATCCAAACTCCTGGCCTCAGTATTCGTGTGCCTTTAGGCACCTCAGCATGAAAACACTCATGAGGGGCAGACACAGCGACTGAACCTCCTCTGGAGCTGAGATCCCTCCTCAGCTTTCCATTTCCACCTGCCACTGCTCACCATACAGAGCTATGCATTTCTGTGATCTTGCTTGGCAGGAAAGCCAGAGTCTCTGCAGGCAGCCAGCTGCCAGGGACACTCATTTTTTCCAATTAGTGGAACACAGAGGGTGTTAACTCTACCCATGACTTAAAAACAACATCAGAGAAAAACCCGTAGAGGGCATCCGACATCCTGGCCAATATGTTGCTATTGGAAGCCAACAGTACTCTCCTGTGTGCAACAGAAGACACTCCTTCCTCCAGACATTTTGGAAAAACTCCAACTATGATACTTCAGAAAAGCTGGGAAGGGGCACAGGACCCCTAAAATGGGACTGCCTTTGGCGATCCTCAGGCAGAAGCNTTGCAAAGGCCTGGAGTGAAAGGACAAGGGGCAATGACCTTAAATTGGAGAGGAGTAGATTTAAACTGGACATTAGAAAGAAGTTCCTCACCACGAGGGTGGTGGAATACTGGAACAGGTTGCCCAGGGAGGTGGTTGGGGCCCCATCCCTGGAGGCATTCAAGGTGAGGCTTTACAGGGCTCTGGGCAACCTGATCTAGTTGGGGATGACCCTGTCCACTGCAGGGGGGTTGGACTAGATAACCTCCAGAGGTCCCTTCCAACCCAAACCATTCTATGGTTCTATGATTCTATGATCTTGTGAAGTTGAAGGGTTCAGCCTGGGGGGTTTGCTGCCCTGCAGAACTGCCCTGGGTGCTCCAAGAGCTGTAAGACCTGTGCTCCAAATGCTCATTGTAAAAGACGATCTGGGAAAGCCTATTAAACTATGATGGATCCCAAGGCACTGAGGAGACATCCTTTTTCTCCTCTGCTGAATTTAAATAGTTCTTCCCTGGATTTTCCTCTGAATCTAGCTGTCCCCTTTGGTGCATTTCGGTTGCATAATTTGGCTTCTCACATTTTCCCTTTCAAAGTGGCAGTTTGGAACTGGAATTAAAGAGAACCTTAAATAAAACCATAATCAGAGATCTGGCTTTAAAATTAAGACAAGTTCTTATTTCATTTCATTTTTAAAATAATCTATTTATTTTATATGGCTGCAGTGCTTAGGACACAGAACAGCAGCATGTAGGAATGTTAATTCTACTTATCACTATCATTTATTGACCTTGAAGTGTGGAGAAATGAAATTGAACCTTACTTTAGCATTTATAGCAACATTTGATCAAAGGTGGTTTAAGCCCATATACAATTTCTGACACTAGAGGGAGTACATAATTTATTTTATGAAAATAAAAAAGAAGCCTTGCTTTCTAAATAGGAAATACATCAAAGAGGGAAAAGGAGAAATCTTCAAGGAGAACTTTGTTCTCTCACTTCAAGTAATACTTAAAAAAAAGAAAAAGCTGAGAATGTTTCTTATGTGTTACCCTTTTCTAGACAGGTTATGCAACTGGCGCCTGTAAAAGCCAGTGTTGGGCAGATAAGCAAACAGCCTGTGTTCAGTTTGTGTGTGTGTGTCTATCGAGTCTGAACACATGGGGTGAGTAACCAGCCCACGGGACAACATACACAGACATCTATTTCTATCTCTGGTGCTGCTATATTCCCACTCTTCCCCACAACCACCATGGTGCCTGAATAGCTATGTTGTCTCCAACGTGTTTATCCTCTCAACACACCTGGAAGGTAGAGGAGAAGTGCTATCCTATTTTGCAACTGTTAAGTCAAGGTGCAGCAGGATGAAAGATGCACCCACAGAGCAGCAGGAGCTTGTGGCAGAAGAGTAAGATCATGACCCATCTGTGCACCCTTGCCCAAGCTCACAATTCATCTCTGGGTACCACAAGTTGTTAAGCTACAAGGTGTCCTTGCATAGCTGTTTTCCCAAAGCATAGGTGCAAAGGTTGCTCAGTGCCTTCTGTGCTGTGTTTTTGTGTAATTGGATAGACATGTCACCATGACTCTGTGACCCTTTCTCCAGTCCTAAGATGCAGCAGGTGAGTCAGGCTCAGGCTGATGTGAAGACCATGCCCTTTGCAAGGTAGTGTGGGGAGAAAGTGGTTCCCTTGCCCCTGTAGGGGTGAGAGGCTATGCAGTATGGTCCCCACTGCTGCTATGACAGAGGCTCTCACACAGACTGAAGCAGATAATCTTGTTCTCCTATTAAAATATTCAGAAAGCTGCAGGGAAAATACAAATGCAGTTGTCCAGGACAACCTGCATGGTTTTGCAGTCCAAGCATCTTGGTTTTCCTGTGAGAGTGGTCTGAATTGCAGCATGGAACAGTGTTTGTTGCATGCTTGTCTCCATTACAATGTAATTATCTGATACAGAGATCTCCTAAAAGCCTTTTCATCATGAGGAAGATTTCTTTTAAATGATGGAAACAAAGTCAATTATGAAATGCTATCACCTCCTTATCACTATACATGCCAACAGCTTCTGAGAGTCTGAATTCTTCCACTGAGGTCTCCTTCAGCCCATCTGTGACTGCAGTTATTAAAGCAACAAGTAACTTAAGCAACTCATCCCATTGGGGAATATCATGCAGTGAAATTGCACTGCTTTCAAAACAAGTTCTAATATGTTTAGTGAAGAATTTTGTTTGTTACACAGTGGGTTTGGGGACAGATATTCCAGACAAGTGTAAAAATACTGTAATGTTTGTGGGTGGATCTTGTGTCCTGCCAACCACAGACACCAAATACTGAAGCCATGCCAATGAAAGTCTGTCTATCATGTTTTAATCCACCCACAAACACATAGGTCCAGGCTAAGAGAGCTCCATGAATAAATCCCCCAAAATAAACCTTCTTCCACTTTCTCCATTATTCCTTCAGATCAGTTAGCAACTCACTTCTCGCTAACAGGTGCTCCCTCAGTCTCCAGGGCTTCCTGCGAGACAAAACAACTCTCCATTTCTGGGAAGGACTCTATTCATGCTTGAGGTTTAAGGAGCTGGGTCCTTGTTCCTACAAATGTTTTTTAGCACCTGAGCAATGATTTGTTACTGAGAAGACAAGGTTGCCCATTGGAACCCTGAAGAACCCATGTATTACAGTGCAGCTGCAATTGGATATTGCTTTGCATGCACAAAACTTGCAGTGAGATTTGCATGTATAAGAAAAGCAAGATTTAAGTTATGAAGGGGTTACCTGTTCTTAACCATCAGGACCTTCCTGTCTCTTTCATTCAGATATGAAATGTTTCTCTTCCTTTCCACTGCTACCTATTGAAAATATGTCTTTTTTATCCCCTGTGTACAGATTCAAAAAGAAAAACGAAAAGGTGATCAAACACAGAATTGAGTGTCTACCCCTAACACCAGAGCACAACTCTATTTCCTCATGTCAAAATTTCATGTAGAATAGAAACTGAACAGATTATTCTTGAAAGATCAGACTCCAAGGCTTGATGTCTTTTTGCTTCCTTTGTGCCTCCCCCTCCTGCAAGACAAAGGAGGTTTGACATAAATGAGGAGGTAGGGTTGGCATCTAATTCCTTGATGTTCTTATTTCACCTGGACAGCGAGCACCTTTCTGCAGCACCTTTAGAGACATCACTACCTTCTGCTCCATGAGGCTTGCTTCTTCTCTCCCCAGGAGAGAAGAGTGTGTGCAGGGTAATGGAGTATTTTTAAAATTTTTTATTTTGTGAATATTTGACCATTTTGAAGGACACAAGATATATATCCCTTTGGAGCAGCTGGTCCTTCTACAGCAGCTTCACACTTGCTGCATTCTTTTTAAAGGGGAAAAGTTAAACAACCCACAAATAAATCTCCTTCTTATTGTGAGTGCATAAAGGAGAACTGAAATGAAAAGAAGAAAGTGGGTGGGAACAGCATCTTTTTTCCTTCTTTGTTTTTCTTTTCTACAAAAGGAAACACAAAAAACAGAAAGAGAGGCTGGGAAATGAGGAAAAATGAGAAAGGAGAGTGGCACCACTAGCACAAGACTTCAGTAACCAGCCCTGTCCCAGGATGCTCTGTTATGGTCCCGAGGAAGCTACTGCAACACGACTGTGAAAGAATTGAGGCACTCAATTCCTCACTGGGTTCAGCTTTCTCTGCATCTAAACAGCTAAGCCTTGAAACACCTGAGCCTCTCAGCCATCAAACAGGGGAAATATCTCCACATGTGAGGATAGACTTCTTAGAAGATTGTGAGACACAAACAGTCTCAGAAACAAAACCCAAATCTTATTAAAAAGAGGGGCAGTGAGAGGATGGAGAGCTGAAAAAAAATGAGCAGAGGAAGGGCAATGGAAGGCCACAGCTTGTTTTAGAAAGAGAAAAAAAAATGGAACAAATAAAAGCCTGTGAAGAGCAAAAGCCTCAGGGACAAACTGATATATTTTTATGTAAAACTGCATGTGCAGAATGTCATAATGAAAAATACAACAGCACTGTCAGGGGACCTGGCTGCTTGGGAAGCAGAGGCTGAGCAGCCTGGCAGGGAGGAAATAGCTCCAATGCCCTGCATTTATTAGACAAAGACAGAGATGTTTAGTTTTTACATGGGTTTATTACCATCTAAGCAGAATTTTGCATGGTTTGATGCATTTAAATATATGATTAGGAATACATACAACTTTGGTGCTCTGTGACTGTGCCCATGATAGCACATTTATGGCAAGGAGGTTGTAGTGAGTTGGGGGTCTGTCTTTCACAGAAAGAGATGTTAGGCATTGTCACAGGCTGCCCAGGGAAGTGGTGGAGTCGCCATCCCTGGAGATGTTTAAAAAAGGTATAGATATGGTGCTTAGGGACATGATGCCCCTTGCTAGGAATCCTACAAAAGAGCAGCTCCTCCCTGTGAAGGAATGACACAACCCACCACCCCCTTGCATAGTTTCCACTGACAGTTTTGTCTTTGTTGTGTTTAGCTATATGTAAATTCATCTGTCTACAGATACTGACATATCTATGTATCTATACCTCTCTCTCATGATTCCTTTTTACATTCATTTCTTCTAGATTTTTCTTACATTCTGTGTTTTATTCTGCTGTTGAAATAGGTCCTTGGGTTGGCTGTTTATTGCACTACACATGTGCACTGACTTTAACTCCATTAACTCAAATGGAGGGACAGAAGCATGCTCTAGCATATAACACCTAGCCCACACATAGCTGCCAGCCCTGCCTGCAGCTTGCAGTTAGAACTTGGGTACATGTGATACTTAACTTTTACATTTTCCCCAAGATATTTGAAAGGACATCAAATATCCAAAGATATCCAACAGGGGCCTATTCCAGCCTGTTGTGGTTCTTCTCATCATGGAAAATGCAAATATTGAGCGATTTTTTGGATTTGTTGCTGAGTTTAGTGCTAGACCCAGTGTGGGGAACATATAACACGACCTCCTTTCCTAGGTCCTTCCTAAAGCACTGCTTCTTGAATAAGTTGCAACATGCTTGCTATCCTTACAGGCACCTCTTCAGTAGAAGAGTATACATAAATTTTTAGTGCTTAGGGCACTTAGCATTTAGATTGAAATGGGAGAAAGCAACTTACCTTCTCCTACTACTATCACACAGTAAAATTACACTGACCTTGATTGCATCTTTTCTTTGCCTGAAGTGCCCTGAATTCAGAGGGACTTTGGCTGCGTGATGAACACCAAATAAGCACCATCACAGTTAAAATGGAACACCTGAACAAAGGCAACACCTATACCTATAAGTGAATTCCACAAATCAGGTTCACAAATCAAGCTCAGTAACCTTTCTCCCTGGCTTTCAGATATGATAATCTCAGATGAAAAAAATCCCTTTCTTGGTCATGGATTACTTTCATACAGCACCCAGAAGGAATTTTTGCTCCAGATGCACAACTTAATGTAGAACTTTTCCAGATATAAATGCAACATAAGCCGACGTTTCCAGTGACATATGGAAATCTGTTTCGTAGAAACCCAATTTACAGATAAGAACTTCATTTCCTG
The DNA here is from genome assembly GCA_013396975.1 of Bucco capensis. Lineage (NCBI taxonomy): Eukaryota > Metazoa > Chordata > Aves > Piciformes > Bucconidae > Bucco > Bucco capensis. Next base: position 1,585,864 of record VWZO01009494.1, on the reverse strand, counting down.
TAGTCAGGAACTATCCAGTAAGACATGAGGGTGAAAGAAATTCAAAGAATTAAAATAATTGCATTTAGCTGTTTTCTTCCTCTCCAGATACCCCTTTATCTAATCTTGCATTTCTAATAAGCAGTGATCAGGCACCTAGTTTGCCCATGGCTGATATTCTATGGAAGAATTTCAACTAACAGAAAATATAGTAAACCTTCTATAGTAATATCTTTAAAAATGTGATTTGGTACATGTGGCTGTGAAACACATTCTGGTTTTACAGAAAGAGGTGATGAAAATGTGTGTTTAACATCAGAATTAACCTCCTGACAGGTGGACTTCTGCAGGCAAAAATCATCCTACCCAAGTTTTCAGCCAAAGACTTTCTCTTGAAAGCTAACATTGCTGAGTTGCCCTTCTGGTAGAAGGAACACAAAAGCCTGAAGTAGTGAGGAACTTCACCAAGGCAGAAAAGCAAGAGCAAAACCCATCAGACATTGCAGCAAATAGAACTGTGAGTGGCAGGATCACTCCCGGTGCCTGTCTTGGTTAGTGGAAATAAACTTCCTTTCCGGGACTCCGAGCTATGTTGCAACTGCTGGAGCGTATTTATGCCCTCTCATCCACTCTTCTCAGAGAGGCTGCAGTTCAGCCAGCTACAGGGCTCTAAAACAGAAGTTTTGTTTTAGTAAGAGAGAGACAGAGCTGCCAAATAATTGTTTCTGAAAAGTTTGTTTCTGTCTAGTTTTGGACATAGGCTCTTTTCAGGTACCTTAGGAAGATGTAGAAGCAAAACCTCATAACTGACATTGTATCAGGTTTACTCCTTGATGTCATTGGTTTTGTTTCATGCATGAGAAGATTTCATCCATTTTGAGAAAAAAAACCCAACAACATATAAAACAAAGTACTTAATTAAATCTATGATTATTGAGCTACGTCTTTAGTACTGCAGAGTATGATCACTGATGAGGGAACATTAAAAGCTTGCAAAGCTTAGGTCAATTAGATAAGTACCTCAAGCATGGCTGCTAATCTAAACCACTTCATAACTAGTTTTAACCATTTGAGAATGAAAAAGAAGCTCAGGATTTCATGTGAATAAGCGTCCCCCATACTTTTTGCTTCCAGGAAGAATGGAAATCTCAGAGTAAGTAGTCTTGTGCATTTTATGCATTTCAGTATCTGTTCCTATTTAAAAATTAATAACACCTTTGGGGGGGGGAGGAAAGAAAAGAAAAGAAAAAAAAAAGAAAAAGAGACAGTCTGGCTCAATTTAAGTTTAAGTTTTCAATAAAGCTCTGTAGGGTGTGGAGCTCTGATGTCCTCAAGACTTGTTACAATAAGATATATGATAGTGCCAATAAAGGACTGCAAGTATTAAAAGTGCACTCTCTATAAGCCTAAAGACAAACAAAGTAGAAAGGTGGAGTGGATTCAGAAGACTAAGCCTGGGATGGTTCTGAGCTGGCCTTAAAAAAAAAGGCAAAGATTATCTAAAGACAGTTTCTAACTGTAGACTTTGAGTAGTTGTTCTGGGCCCCATAAACGGACTTAAGCCTGTATGCAAACATTTTCTGTTGCTGTTTTAAATCTTCTGATGGGGCAAGTGCCCCATGGATTGGGCTGTGACTAGTGCTCTGGGTTTCAAGGCTTAATGCTTGCCAGCAACATCAGGGTGAGGTCAGTATAGCTTGCTGCACAGTAAGGAAAGGTTTTTACACTTGACAACAGTATGTTATTTCTGGGTTTTATTACATGTTTACCCTCCAGGCTCAGCAACCTTTGGGTGGACTCACCATGCCTCTGGCTAAGAAGGACCACATTGCACTCCCAAGCAGGCTGTTAGCTGCTGGCAGAAGAGACACCCCCCACCCCAAGCCACCACCACTGTGGAGGAGGTTGAGAACAGATCACAGCATGGGGCAGTGGAATGGGGAAGGAAAAGGCTGAGGAAGTGTATAGACTTCATTTTCCAGGCAGACTTAACATTTTGGCAGCTCTATGGAGCAACTGCCCTCTCCTTCTTTTTGTACTGCTTGTGCGTTCTGTGTAGCTGGTAGTATAAAAGTGCATAAATGGCCACACTCGTTCAAACTAAAAAATTAGCTAGCCCAACATCCTCTATCAGTGGCTGTAAGTGGATACCTAGTGAAGAATAAGAGCAGGATAAACATCCATTGTATTTCTCCTAGATACCGAAAATGGTACTCTCAATTTCAAGCTATTTTCTGTCAGGAGTTTCCTGAGGTAGATGTGTTTCCTCTGTATTCACTAGCTTCCAAAGGCTTTCCCACCCATGAGCATCTCCAATGTCCTCTGAACTTATTGTGGCCCCTTGTAATTCTGTATAACCACCACTCTGAGCCCTTGTGTTGGAGAAAATGGTGTGTGACTCACTTCTGAGTATTCTCCTCATGCCGCTCTTCATGCTGTAGTTTACTTTCTTTATGTTGTCTCTCTTCTAGACAGGAACATCCTGTCCTGGTAAAGTCATTGCATGTACTGGAGCTTTCTGTAGCTGATCAGCTGTTGAAGCTGATCATATTTGTTGCTTTCCTCTGAACTTTCTTTGGCTTTGCTGTATCCCTTCTGAGATGAGAAGATCTGAATGACACACACTATTCTTAATATGAGTCAGTCATGTGTTTACACACTAGCATGATGTTCTTCCCTCTTTTGTTCTTTGTTCCTATTCTACAAAGACCTAGTATTTTATTTGGGTTTTTGTTTGACCACCACTGAGTGCTGAGCTGGCATATTCATGGAGCTGCCAAATGGATCTCAAGATCTTGCTCCTAAGCGCTAATAGTCAGCTCAGAGCATATATTATTTTAGCTGTGAAACCATGATTGTTTTTCTCCCCTATGTATCATTTCATATGTATCTACACTGCATCTTACAATTTTATTGCCTAGTCACCAAATCTTGTAAGGTACTACTAAACTGCTTCTCACAAGGTCAGCTCTTGTCCTTAAAAGCATATGTACTTTGCTGTTGCCAACAAACTTTCTCTCCTCTCTGTTCACCCCATTTTCCAGGCTGCTCACAAATACCATGACAGAAAGGGCTGCATTATGCAGCCCTGCACAATTTCTCTAGTCCCCTCCTCTGTTTCCTACCTTTTAAATGTCTTTTTAATCATACAATGAGTTTCCTTCTCATGATGTAGCTTCTTGATTCCTTAAAATCTTGTAGTGGGGAACCAAGGGACAAATTTGCTGAAAGCCTTTGGAAATTCAAGTAGACAGTATCAGCTGAATTTTTCTTAACTATATGTTCATTGATCTCTCAACTCCAATATGCAAAAATAGAAACAGATCATGCTGACTCTTCCCTAGTAAATCAAATTTATTGAACTGTCAATGAGTTCTGTTATTCATTACAATTCACCTAGTGCAGATTTCAGACTTTCAGATCTGCTGTTTCTCACTTCTTCTGGAACATTTCTAACATGTTGGCCTGGCATTTGATATTTGATAATCATTCCTTGGATATCAAGGGAGTTTTAGGCAGAGAGTTATAATCTGCTGTTAGTAATTTACTGATTTCATCCTTGAGGTCTGTTGAAATTCCTGAGTGATATCATCAGGTTTTTAGCAACTAGTAGCTCTTCCTTTTGTTACAGTTTTCCCAGAACAGGTTCCTGGGCACAGCTGTTTCAGACATACTTTCAGACTGATGGGGTCACTCCATCCCCAAAAGGTTTCTGATATGGGAATCTAGTCTTCTGCAGTGAACAACGTGATGCAAAGGATTCATTTAATTTCTCTAATAGCTTTATTTTCTCTGAGTGCCTCCAAACTCTAGTAATCAACAGTCTCCACAGATTTTCTGGCAGGCTGCCTACTCCTGATGTGCAGGGAAAAAAAGATTCATTGCAAGTTTTGATTCTTTTTGCTACAAACTCATCAAACATCTTTTTGGCTGTCTAATTGGTTTTGTACATGTAATCTTCCAGAGTGTCTATTACTTTCTAACTTATTCGTTTGACTCCAACTTTAGTTTTTTGAAGGATTTGCTGTTGTTCTTCTAATAACCTCCCTTATCTTGCTGTCTTGCAAAGCTACGATGTACTGCCCATTTTCAAGCCTACTTGATGAATAATGTACACTGGCCTTGTGCTTTCAGCACTGTGTCCTTTAGCAGACTCCTTGCCTGCAGGAAAGAATTAATTTTCTTTGTTGCCCCATTTTGCTTTTTTTAAACAAAATCCCTTATTTATATATATATTTCTTCTCCAAGCCAGTTCCAGAATTGCCTGTTTTCTGATCAATACCCCTAAGCAGTTCCTCCATGAAATAGCTATTAACTGTTTCATGTTACAGCCTTCCACAATATCTGGCCAGTTTGCATGAAAATAATTTATGTCTGATGTTTGATATTGCCTATCCTACCTCTCTGGCATCTTGGAATTCCTACATATACTGCAGCTGGTGTTGCCATCCTGGCCACAGAGACAGTATCATAGACAATGTTCTTCCCTATAACGATAACACTATAATCTTCTTATCTAGACCTGAATTTCAACCCACAGATTTTGTTTCATACTGATATAGTTAATTTTTTTATTTTATGATCTATCATGGCCCACTCTAAACTTGCTGAATATTTGGTATTACAGTGTTCTACTTACTGTCCTCTTTCTAGTATATTTTGAATGTCTGTTATGGTGATGCCATCACTTAGACTACATATGCCTGTTCCTTTACCTCATTTCTTAGTCAGGCATTAAATATTCTGCCTTTCTGCTTCTCTTTTCCTGGTAGCATGTGAGTACAAGGAGCATTTCAGAGACAGCTACAGTAGAAATCCAGGCTGTCAGCACCTCAGAGCTTCAGCTTCACCTCTAGAACCTTGCATCACCTCTCTCCCACTCTCCCTTCTCCTTGCCTTTCCATTCATACAGTATTGCTGTCCACACTGAGCACAACCATCTGGCCCTTCCCAGCACTTTCTAAGAGCTTATCAAGACTCTTCATGAAGTCCTGCCCCTTTCTGCTGGATGATGTCTCCACATGGAGACTGTGGCTCCCTTTCCTGTCTGAATGCCACTGACCTTAACTTCCTTCCTCAGCTTTGTCCAAGCATCATGTGTACCTGGTGTGACTGCTCAAGAGGCTGCTCAAGAGGGCACCCATTTATGCCAGCACTGCAAAGGCTGCAGAAAGACAATTGGAGCCAAGTGCATCCCAAGTCAGGAACTCAGATGGACCCTGGGGTGTTTTCAAGAGCCTGCAGGTACTTCAGTGTGAATCTCTGTCAGTGGAGTACCCCTGCATAAAGACACAACTGGGTAGCTCTGGCCCCTGAGGGGTTGTTCAGATGTATAACTCAAATGGGTGCACAGGAATTTACAGGATTTGGGTCTGGGCTTGTAAGTTTAAGGCAGGGCCTTGCTCCTTCTCTTCTGTTAATTAAGCAGAATCATTCCAGCAGCTCAAATAAACATGTGGGATTTTAATAAAATGCGCAGTTACAGAGCTGATTATTGGGATGTTAGCAAATACCATGTAGAGCTTCTAAAACATTTCTCTGATTCAGTAGTTTTCCCTCATTCAATTTTCCCTGGCAGAGGGATGGGACGTCTGGGCAGGCTGTTCATTACAGAAGCATTAGTAAGGACAATTGAATGCTTTCTGTAAATTTTCATATGCAGACTCTGTGTAGACTGGTGAAGAGGTGTAAGGAAATAACAGGCTGTTCTGTCAATATCTTGCGCTTTATCTTAAATGGAGCTGCTCATTCTGGTAACATCTAAAATCAGTTTAAAGAGGTGCTACAAGGAGAATTGTTGATCCTGAAAGCTGTTGTAATTTGTGTTCATTTAATTAGCTCAGTGTTGATGTTGTTGTCCTGTGCACGCTGCTGGCCAAGCCGCATAATCTCCTCCACACTTGTGCCCTAGTGCTGCTAAGTCCTGTGATGAGATTCTGCAGAAAGCATTAACCTTCTTTGTCTGACCCTGACCCTTTTATTTGCACTCCCACCGGGCTTTCATTCATCTCCTCTGCCAGTTCAATTAAGAAAAGGAGAAAAAAGTGCATTTTCATTGGCTGGTCTGCCAGCATATATGTGTCTGATGTGAGATATTTTGTAAAGAAATGCTTATAAATGCAGTGAGAGCTCAGATACTCTGGGGTATATTTTAAAGACAGTGTTCAGAGGTTTAGCTGCCTGATTCCCACTGACGTTAATGGCAGGCATGAGGCTAAATCATAGTGCATTGCTTTCAAAGCTGATCCCAGAAGACATTTCCTGATGGGAAGGGGCACAGCCTAAGAAATAAAAGTTTACAGAGCCAAAGAGCTGAAATAATTGGATAAAAACTAGAAGGCATAGGTGCAAAACTGAATGAGTTATGATTCTGATAAGCTTGCGTGTAAGCAATAAATCCCTAAGACAGGCAGGGAAGAGAAGAGTTTAAACACAGTGGCAACATTTCTGTATTTTCACTCAGTGGAAAATATTATAGGCTTGACCTCATTTTTATTTACCAGATCTCAGGATGTTGATGTCCTATGACAGTGAACACTGATTGACAGGCTGTAAAACTGAGAAGCTGCAGGGCACAAAACTTCCCAGCAGGTGGCTTGAGCAGAGCGAACCAGACTTGGGCTTTGGGGGAAAAGGACTTTAAATAGCTACAAAAAAAGTATCAGAGAGTTCATTCATGGCTTATTGATGCAACAGATCTTAGTTACATTTCAAGGGCTGAGGCATAAGGCGAAATATCCTTCCCAGCCCTGAGCACTGCATCAATATTGTATGATCGTTTGGGCTAAAGTATTACACTTTTTTCTGTCTTTTATGAGTTTTAGTCAGCAGTGTGATGCCAGCTTACATAGCTGAGCATCTAGTCTGCAAAATTTAGAAGACGAATTTGGTCTCCACTTGGGGATTGGTGAGAGGGAATGGATTCTGCAGAGAGCAGGCAGAGGAGGATGGATTTTGTGGCATGCAGCTCAGCGAAACGAAAGGCATTAACAGGCACCCGCTGTGGGAGATTGCCTGAGCTGACTCTGGGACAGCAGCTGAAGTAGCAGGTTCTTGGAGGCTGATAGTAACATTTTCAAATGATGTTGTAAATTAGTGGCTCAGGTTTCTCATTTTCCTGAAGTTCTATTGCTAAAGCACTTGGAAGGCTTTTAAAATAGTACATCTTAGGGTTAGGGAGGCAGAGCCTGATGGAACAAGTGAGACAGCAAGAGCGGGCAGGAAATCGGGTTTTCAAAACAAAAAACTTCTGTTCATCCCACACACTTTTCTGAAATATTAGCTTGTTTTTGTAATTTTTAATTTACAGAAAGCCACAAAAGGGGCTGCCAGCATAAAGTAAGCAAAATCCTAGGATTCAAAATATGAGCAAGCCACCATAAAAGTGGTGAAGATCCAAGGAAAGAAAATCATTTTTTAGAAAAGGGATGGAAGAATAATGAAGACCAGACCTAGCCTGCTAGCATTGGTCACACTGGCTTACAAAGAAAAGGTGTAATCATATAAAGTAGGAAGCCAACAAAAAGTATGCAGAGAAGGATGCACAACAGATTACTCAAACCTCCAGAGTTATCTCTTCCAGGCAGAGTAACAAATGTAATGTCAGCAATCCTGGTTAAGAGCAATGCCCCATTACCAGCTCTGCACTGAGAGAGGAGTTGCTTGTCACAAAGAGGGGGAAATGCCTGCTAGACCATAAAACAAACAGTTGTTGCAGCCTTGGACAGTATGAATAGCAGAATGAAGTGGTTTGTTGTGCCTCCTCTTCAGCAAGAGCCTGTGCTGCTTTTTCTTTCTCTAGTTATGTGCTTAGGTGGGAATGAGCGCAGGATGTGTCCATGATTTCACCTGACACAATAACTGAGCTTTGAGTACAATGTTGATCATACTTAAAGAAGAATGCTTCTCATCCACAGTAGGAATATTTAGTAGAGTATAAAAATATTCTTTTAAGCTGCAACCATATGAGCATGTTCATTATAATTGTGGGTAATAAAATGACTGTGGATCCTGCTCTAAGGTTAGCAGTCAGAATTGGGGCATTAATGTTTAGACAAAGATAGGATCTGACTTCTCTTCCCACAGTGGCTCCTCATTCCTCTAAACTGAGCAACCATGACATCCATATTCATATACTGTCTTTTTTCTCCAAAACATTGCCTTTGGTTTTTCTTATTTCCATGTGAGAATGGCTTGCAGTCTCCTAACAGCCCCCAAAAATTTCCTACTCTAATTGCAAGTGTGCCCTGAAAGCAGCTCTGCCACAGCCAATACAAACAGGGCCAAGGCAGAGCTGAGAAGAAAAAGCAACATACCTAAGCAAAAGAGAGACTTTTCTGATCATAAACTGGTTTTAGAGGCTCTGCTGATTCCAAGAGCAGTGTGATTTGACCTCTTATGTTAATAGCCTTAGCTTTTTCAGCCTTTTTTCTGACACTGCTCTCTGGTACATCTGCTGTAAGTGGTTATCTTTTTAAATGAGCATTTTTTACTTGGAGTGGATTGCATTTAGTTCTTATTTAAAAAAAAAGGCAGCTCTTTCAAAACAAGAAGAAAAAACTCAGGGAAAAAACCTCTGTGTGGCAGAAGTCCCAAAATTCATCTCTGAAAACACACAGAGCTGCACTCTTTCAAAAGTGCCAGTTCTGTGAAATCCTTGGCAGTCCCTGCAGGGCACCAAATGCCCTCAGTTCTCAGGATAGTGCTTGCAATTTAGAGCTGCTCAGAAGGCTGCAAGATCAAGCTACTAGCTGACAAAAGATATCCCTTGCTTCTTGCCCATGCACATACCTGACATGCCAATGCTTCAATCATTAAAGAATTACAGGCTCTCACAGAAGGCATGATCTTATATCCTTGGAATTATATCTGATGCTTAGCCTTATTTTCCAAACAGAAAGATAAAACACCTCCATAATCAAACAGATTAAAGGAGAAAACAGAGTTGCTAAAATAAGTGACAACATAAAGCAAAAATAAAGCAATGCAGAGCTCGCTGGTGATTATTCTGCATCTAGCTTCTACAGTGACACCAACTAAGAAATTGCATCTGGTGATGACATCTATGAATTATCTGTGGTTTATTCCAGTGAAGAAATATTAGCCATACGGTCATTCTGAAAACACTTTCTTATAAAGCATGAAGGTCTTCCTTTGCTTTCTAGGGATGAAGAACTCAATTTTGCAGTGACTGAGAAACCTCCTTACTCAAGGAGCTTACCTGTTGCCAACTGAGGGTGCTTAGCACATCACAGAAATACATGTCACTTCTAAGGAGTGAAATCCTGAGATTTCATCCTAGGTCTATAAAACAGATCTGTCTGCTAACTGCATACAGATTTTTTGACACTCTACTGGCCATGGACACTGTCTTGGTGTATATAAAACCATAAGTCATCTTTTGGAGCTTACCATATTTTCTAATGATAAGGAGGGACTCTTTTTTCCTAAGAGCTCCTAGAAAATAAAAACCTCCAAAAACCCTAAGCCCATCTTCCATTCACAACCTTCTTTGAAGTGTGGAAAAAGGAGGAGGAGAATATTTGCCACGATTTAGACATCTGCCAGCCTCCTTTGATGTGCCTTGCAGAGGGATTGGCCCAGTAGTAGATGGGAACATATTAATCTAAATATGTATAGACACAAACAATGCTCAGAAGCTAATGCCCATTTTCATATCCTGCCCTCTGTCCTCTGCATATTGAATTAGTGCATTCATAATGACATCTCTGTTTATTTAATAAATCTAAATTTCAATTAAGACCACTAACAATTAGTCATACAGAGTAGATATGACAGATGGGCCTCCTCCATGCTAGAATGCACTAAAAAATGTTATGTGAGTCTATTTTTAAAATACTATCATTCTAATACCCTTGCTGCATGCAAATAGATGAGAAGCTGGTAGCATGTTAGTGAGAAATTCAGCTTCCCAATAACATTGCAATTTACACAGAATGTGGGGTTTGTATTTTTAAAGTGTCCATTATTGTTTCCTATTATCTTAAAAAATTGTGACAGTGTTTGTGTAAAGAAATGTGGCACATTGTGGTAATTTGGTTAGCCTTATTTCTCTACATAGGCTTGATTTAAAACATCAAATCAGAAAAATTATCCAGGATAGACAAATACTTACATGCAAGGGCATGCCTGAATCAGGTAAGGTGTTTTGTGTTTGCCTTGGATTCCTTAGCATAGCTGATATTTTGAAGTTCAGCCACCAATAGACAGATATTTAGAAGTATCTCAGTGATGAAAGTGAAGGATCTGTCCTTCCTACCAGCATGAAATCAGTATGTTGTATGTGTTGCTCTCTTTGATATGCTCGTGTAAAATCATGTAAACTAAATAAATGGTAGGGTTTATGTTCCATCAAAAGGACTTTGGCTAAGATTTATATATTAACTGTATAAACATTTGTTTATTATATATATACATGTTTTATAGCCTCTGAAACTCCCATCTAATCTGACAGAGTAGGGTAAAATGATCACAAAAATGTTACATAGAGTAATATATTTGAATGGCATTAAACTTCTGGTTTCTCTTCTCTTGTCCTTTCAGCCTTATTCACAACTGCTTTTTTTGTAGCAATCCAGCAAAACTGAATTATAATGCCATGCTACATGGAATGACTCTGACAGAAAGCTATCTTTCTCTAAAAAAAGCACCACTTTTTGAGAGAGATTTATCTGCTTTTCTTGAAACAATTTCAGGGAAAAAAAATCTTCTGCATTAAAGAAGATGAAAAGGTTAGGAGAAAATCCTTTTGAGGAATTCCATCAAGAAAATCAGAAAAAGGCATATCAGATAATACAAAACTACCCTAGAGAAACATTGACCTTGAAAGATTTAAGCAAAAATCAGAAAAATTAAGGGAAAGGGCCATTTTAATCTAAGATGCAAAAATAACCTAATTCAATTGCACTCCATGTTTCATCTTTATAGAGCAAACCTTTGACCTTTTCATTTATTTGTATCAGTGGCACTAAACCTTTAATATCTGGAGAGCCAGTTTGTCATCTGATAGAGTCTCCAACGGCTACAAAAGATGAAATATATACAGAATACAAATATCAGGCTAGAATGTCTCTCAATATATACAGCACTTCTGCAACTCCAACGTACCAGGAAGAGCCATAAAACAACTTAACTAGTCTGCTGAGGAGCCTTTCCACCTCAGCAGGACCCCAGGTGACAGCTCTTGCCAAGGAGCAGCCAGGCAAGGAGGAAGCAGCATGATGTAAATGCTACTACAGGCCAATGACCTGTTGCTGTTGCAACAGACCCTTAGGTTTGACCACAACTGAGGTCATTCCTGAGGCTGATATCTCTATCATATCCCTTGAAGACACCAAAAGAAAGGAATAAAGAGGTGGCAGAAACTCTCAATTTTTTCTGTTTTGCATATGGTACTGTGATGAGCATAGCTTAGCTAGAGCAGCAGGAACTGGCTACTATGTGTAACCCTATTCAGAGAAAGTCATGGTTACTAAATCACACAGCAGAGCAGATTTTTGTATTCTTATTTTTATAGTTTGCTTACTTGGCTGACAAAATAAATAAAGTTTATATGGCTGCCTGTCCATCTGAGTCAATGTGGGTTTTCATGTTTAAGCTGGCTGAGTTCCCTGGAGTAAATGCCATGTTGCTCTTAATCACTATGTGATGATGTGCACTGAAAACAGTGTCTGTGTATGTGGCAAGAGAGGAGCTCATGCTGCTTTGGAGTCACACGCTGAATTCACTCATTTGCATGGCTTGCAAAAACTTCTTGATAAGGAAGGGAAAAAAAGCAGTGCATGAAGGGAGCTCCAGGGGTGTTTCCAGGGCAATGTCTAACCCATGATTCGCTCAACATCCCTTGGAAGTTATTCATTCTGCGTCAGCAGAAGGATTTCTGCTGTTACCTTACTGACTGCAAATGTTAACACGTTTGAATCGGAGCTCCATGGGTGAAGGTCAACCCCTGGGAACTGCTGAGGCAGCTCTGGGCTGCTCTGGGGTTGAAACGCTCTGGTTAACAGGAGGTCCAGCATTGTACCAAGTTCCTGGTAAATAGCTGTCAGCTTGTTCACAGGGCAGAAAACATCCATCTCTCACCAAAGGGGAGAAAATAACCAGCTAAGGGGTCTCAGCCCACCTGGGTTCTGGGAAGTTCTTCTTTTTCCAGTCTGAGAGGTTATATTCCTCATCTGACCTCAAGAAACACCTGTCTGCTTGCATTCTCCTTGATGACAGATGCTGTAGGACCTGCTGCTCTTGCCTGGGAGGAGGCCTTCATGCCCAGAAAGCCAATGGGGCTGGATTGCCTTCTGTGGTGTGGGCCTTGCCTCCTGAGAGGGACCTGGGGTTAGATGATCCTGCAGACATGATCTGAGGAAATCCCAATGGGTCCACCCCATGGGTGTCTCTTTTATATCTTGCAACAGTGTTTGCAGCAATTCTGCATTATCCTATATGTGAAAGTTCCTATTACCATTCTCCACTGGAGAGATAAATGCATGTTAAGTTAGCAAACCTAACAAACAATGACTTACACCAAAAAAGTAAGATGTTAAAATGATTGGGGAGGAAATCATTGTTACACTCTTGAGTGGTGCTAAATTGGTTATAACAGATAAAACACTTTCTTCAGCTTGCAATTATGAGAGAATGCTGTGCTCTGTATATATTTGAAGTCTGAATAAGTTATGAAACTCAAGGTTTATTTTCTAGTTCCTATCCAAATACACCAGCATTAAAGAGGATACAGAACTCCTTCTGTTTTTTGCTGCAGACCATTGTTATTCCTGAGGGCAAGAAATGGGAGATATATGATATTTACACAAGTTTAAACTATGGACTCTCCCTCAAACTGTACCCTATGGGGCTGCAAGATGGATCTTTTAAGAGATTTCCCTTTCATGCTTCTCCTCCATCTTTCTAGTCTTCCTCACAGCATGACCCTGTGGGGAGCATGCAATCCAACTAAGACTTCTTATTTTTTTTCCATGGCAGCTTTGCAGAAGCAAAGAGGAGGCCCTGGGAGAGTTAATTCTGCATCAAGCAGCATTAGCCATAGCTCTGATTTCCAGTCGGAAATCCCTGGGTTCGGCTGAGGACAATGCTATAGACAGGAATTGGTCTCCTGATCTGTCTCTCCAGCGTACTGATTACCCCAGGCCCAATGAAATACCTCAGGGCATCTTAGTTTGTATGCAGCTGACAGAAGGACAGTGCTATGAAGGAGTTATGGTCCCTGCTGTTGCCCCATATTAAGTCAGGTTTTCATCCCTTCCACTCAAAGTCAGAGGGAACAGTTTGATATGGAGACTCTTAGTACAATACTTCAGAAAAAGAAATTCAAATGTTCTTTTTCTCCACATAGTTTTTCTAATATTTCTTTACTGTCTTTTTGCCATTGTTAATATATTGACATGTGACCAATTGGAACAGAAACTTTCTCTTTGTGAAGCTTTACATCTATACTGTACGAACAGTAATGTCCCTCCCTCACCATGAAGCTGCATGGCTGCATTCAAATTTTTCCAGTGAATGAAACACCTTGGATTTCCTACCATGACTCTCTCTTCTATTAACACAGACACTTCTAAAAAACTATTTCAGCCTGGGGGAAAAAACAAAGGCAAACCAAACAATCCCAGAATGTTTGCTAGAGAAGCAGCCAGGAATGTAGATGTTTTTCTTCCATTGGTGCTAGGGAAGCTGCAAGGCTTTCCAATCTCTTCCTCTGACCCAGCCCCCAGGAGTTTTGCCACTTCAAGAGTCTGTAGCTCTTGAAGCTCCTGCTAGCTGATGACAAAAGACATTTCATGGTCATCTGATAACCTTGTTTATATATGTATATATGCACATATATATGTTACCTTTAGAAGTGATTGACAGTTCAAGCTCCATCCAGCATCTCTAACAGCAGCCTCTTATGATTACTCTAACCACCCTGTTAAATCTCTGGCTTTTCTTAAATCCTGGGAACTGACAGCAATCTAAATACATGAACATTAACCTCAGGTCACTAGGGATTAAGTTCTTGCATTGCACAGGTCTTGCATGAATACACTGATAATTTTGCTGGTAAACAGCAGCAAAACATAATCTGATTCTGTTTAATTATAGTTATTATTCTTCTGGTTGGATATGGAACGTCCACAGTACTAAAAATACCATTTCTAATGCTGATTTCAATAATATAAAGCAGGGTGCCCATGTCCCAGAAAGAAGACACTTGTGTGGGGTGGGAATTTTTCTATAGGTATATGTAATTTTTCTGAGGAGAAACAGCCACACTCTCTGCTGGCTTAATTCAGGGCACTGCTAACCTTTTTCCTCTGTAGGTCTTTATCTCTCCATCCCACAGAAATGCAATTTCAATCACTTGTAACTTCTGTTGTGCCAAGAATGGGCAGTGGTTTCAAATCCATGGTGACCACGAGGTAAAATGATGAGATCTTCAAAACAGAAATTAAAAGCCATCTAGTTTTCATCCTACCTGTTTACCCAGAAACATTTTCTATCCCTCAGGATGGAAATGCAAAACGATTGAAGTAATCGCTTCATTTCTGATTTAAAAATCAAATTAATTGGGAAATTGCTGTTTTTCATTCCCTCTGAGGCATCTTTTTTTGTAAGCCTGGAATTTTTTAGTATGATATTTCAGAAAGTATGATATAATGGAAAAGATTTGTGATCTGCATTGGTGACACAAACAGAGCTTTATAGTGTTCATTTCTTGTTATCTGCTGGAAACAGACAATTAAGTTGCCCTGACAATATCCGGGTGCTTCTTTTCAGGAGCAGAAAATTGTAATCTTCCCAGGAATTACTCAGTTTACCTTTCATCAAATGAGAAGGATTTTCACTTCCATTCCCAGTTTTAAAATTCACACAGGATTCATCCTGCAAATGTCAGGTGCCTGATAACAAAATCACATATTTACTCTGCGGCTAGAAGCAGCTGATGTTTTACATGGGACTTGGAACCATGAGTAAACTGTGATTCCTTTCTGACTGAGCTGTAAGTCAGCTGGTTACTAGCATTTATGTTTATAAATAGTTTGATACTTCCAGTAATTTATTTTGATCCTTGCTATACACTTGCTATGTGTACATGGGAAGTACCACTGGCAATGTTTGGAAATAAAGGTCTGGGTTTTTCAGATTTCTTTCTTCTGGGTGATGAGAATGGCTGAATTTTCCCTTTTGAATAGCGCTTTTACTTGTGTACTTTACTCCTCTAACACCATATCCTACTAGATGGTGACTGGGGTACTAGGTAATGTACTCATTTATTTTGGCAAATGTTAAAAATGCTGAACAAACATTTAAAGCAAACATTGTCCAAAGCAGCCTCTGGTCTTGGGGTATGGTGCAGATGAGTCTAAGTTTGGTAACATGGATGTCTATGTAAAGAAACTGCTCTTTAGCTGCTGGAGTACATGCAGCAGCAATCTCCCCACCAACTTCCTACTATCTCTATAGGTGAAGCTTGAATTAAACAGTCCCTGTATGTACTACGACTCTTGAAAAGTAAATATAGTGGAAGCCAAATGAGGACCAAGTCCAGACTTGTTCAGCTGTGGATCAAGGTTCCAGAGTCTCAGTTTCAAGCTAAAAAGGCACATATGCATATGCGCACATGCACTCACACGCACCCACACATACTTTCTTATTAATGGAAGCTAGCCCAAAATATTCTATATGATTATATATTCAGTTGCAGATCAGCTGCCATTCAGCAACTGGCTGGCTCATTGCCTTTGTTTCAAAGTCCTTGCTTGCATTTTGCTGCTGCTATTAGAATATTGTCAACAAACTCAATTAGAACTTCAGATATGACATACTTAACACTTTTATTTCCTCATTGAAATACTTTCCTCAATAGTTAAAGGAAATTTCAGAGAGATTTATAGTGTTCTTAAGGGTTTTTTCATTTAACAACTCAAACTAATAACTTGTGTATGAATCTCCATTTCTCTTCAGGTGATTGGAATTGCTTGAATAAAAAATAATAAATACAGCATAAATCTACTGCCACTAGAATGAATTTCATTAGCATGCTTAATGTTTACTGGAAATTTGTTTTCCATTAACCCTAAATGACCAAAATTCTCTTGCATGCAAGTTAAGTCTTTGAGGTGCTGATAATCTTTTTTCAAGTGCTGAGGGCTCTGACATTCAGAAATTATTCAGCAGCAGAGGCACACCACCCACAATACAGTTAGTCTCTTAGTTAAAAAAAAAAAAGTGCTTTTAAATTAAATGAAGAGCCACCCTCAACTTTCTATTTAGAGTTTGAATTGGAGCTTTTAATGGAGTTGCACATTGCTCTGAATGCAGCCAAATGACTGTATTAATAAGTTTAGTTCTATTTATGATTCTTGTACATACAAATTGTAAATTAAATTATTTATATCTTTGTACACTTTCCAGTAGGGTTATTTCTTTAAATTCCTTCAATTATCACACCAAGGAATTAGGCCAGTCACATGACATGCAACACCAGCCTGATTCAGCTGAGAAGCAGCCCATATGAAAGAAGGATGTTTAGCAGCAAGCTGTATTGTTCCTTCTTCCAGTAAGCAGTGCATTGACATGTTTCTAGGAGTGCACTGAAGGAGGCATCTTTTAAACACTGTAATCTGGCAAGAGTGCTAAGGAGTGTGATTTTATTCAAATATTTTAGTGATTAGGAGAAAAGCACATCTGAAATTTTGATAGAGAGCTCCTGGGTATCTTTTGCTCTGAAACTTAAATCATTGCATAGCAGTCCAGATCCGTGAGCTGTTTTGGTTTCCCCAAACCCTGCACAGATTTTAATGGCCTTGATACAGATCACCAGATCTCTTCATAAAGACTCATCTGCTCAAGAATCAAATGGTGTTAGAGGTATTTGTGCACTATTCCCTTCTTAGCAAAATCATTTAAAATTTAGTGTTGGTAATGATTAAATAGTTAAACTTGATGTTTTCATTGGGGTTACCTGGTGAAAGCCAACAATGTCCACAGGTGGTAAATATGTCTAAATACCCATGTTCATTATGTATGAGAGGTGAGGAAGTGCTGCAGCAGTCACATCAGAAGTAGATAAACCTCAGTTATATCACTAGTGAATCATGACTGCACTGAAGTCATCAGCAAAACTCCCATTGATCTCAGCAGAGACAGTTGCTTTACTGACCCCGCTGTAATAGCAAATTCATGTAGCACAGGGATCAAGCATTTGAAAATAACACAGAGCATCAGGACCATCTCCTGCAACAGGCTGATTAAAATCAGGCAGATCAGAATATTCCCTGCCTCTTAAACCACTCTGATTTTAATCAGCTGCTTTTGGGAGTTGATCTGAGGATTTTTTGGTACATGCGTTAAGTGCTTTGCAGACTTAGGCCCCCCTGTACCAAAGACTGTAAACACGGAGTTTTAAGAAGAGGTTGAAGAAAAAAACCCACACAATGCTCCTCCTCTGTTGACTTTGGGAGAAAGGGAAATTACAATTTATCCAAAAAAGCCAAAGCATGCTTAATATCCCCTTAGCAATTCAGCTGAAAAATGTGACCCTGGCAGCTTTATTTTACTGCTTATCTCGGTGTAAGAATTAAAGCTAATTTAAGTCTATAAACTCAAGCAGCATAAACATGGCATTTAAATAGAGCAGTCTACACTAGTAAGCCTCCCTTGTTTTGATCTAACAAAAGATGCACGCAAGGTAACACATTTTTAGAAGTTAAGCCAGCCACATTGTCCTTTCTATAGAGTGGGCATGAATCTCTCAAAGGCCAGTGGTACAGCAAAAATAAACAAAAAACCAACTAAATAAATACTTGAAGAGGAAACAGACCAAACATCCAAATTAAAAGAGGGCTGCTGTTCTCTATAGGAGTGTTTTCACTCTTATCCTTGCTACATAACCAACCTAAAACTCTTCAGCTAGCAAACAGTCAGAGCTTTAGAGGGACTTGGATGGCTTAGAGGATTGCTTTTGGGATACAGAAGCTTTCATCTCTACGTCATTGCTTCTGGCTGTCATCCAAAGTGGGTAGTGATCAAAAGCTGCTGCATGGTAAGCCCTTCAATACTCTGCATGAAACAAGTGGAGGGTCTCATGCTTGCCTGCACCCACTGCCCTCAGCTGAGAGCCCCAGCAGCCTTTGCTTGTGACACAGGCTTGGCATACCCAGAGGAGCCTTGGGGTGCCTATCCCCACCACCCCTCTGCTACAGATTTGTGCATCCCCACAGAAGACAGCTGCACCTACAGGGTTCATGGCAATAGGGGTACCAGCAGTGCAGGGTGTACCACCAGACTGCATTGCTCCCAGTCCCAGAGTCTGGTAAGGACATGAGGAAAGAGATCCAGAAACATATGTTCAGATGGATGGGGCTTCAGGCAGCAACATGCAGAAGGCTGTCCTTCCTCTCACAAGAGCACGCAATATCATCAGTTGTGTTTTTCATTAGATGGAAATTGCTAACAGGGGAGGGAAGGAGAGGAAACACAAATCTTATGGTTAATGCAAGCGCTAACTGAAATCATGGCTGAGCTTCTAGCAGTCCTCAGTAGCAGGTTTCTTGGACGAGATGTTAGGTTTCAGAGGGTATGCAACGTTTTCTAAATCAGATACAATATTCTTAACTTTTTTTTCCCTTCTTTCAGAAAAGCAATTTAAAAGAGCAGACCTACCTGCTGGGTTCTTCAAGCTATGTGGAAATACACCTTGTCCTGGTTCAAAGAACCAGGCTGGGCTGGAGAAGGAAACTGTGCTGTTCTGATCAAGAGAGGTGAAACTTGGTGTGGTCAACTAGAAAATTTATTGCTGGCAACTGTGAAATTGCTGCTATATCAACAGGCATCAGAGAGGCAAATACATGGTTTTAAAAGGAGTGACTATTTTAAGTAGGAGAAAGACTTTGAGGAAAAACAAGCAAATGTGGGTTGACTCTGCTTTGTAGACCAGATTTTGAGAAGGCTTCATTTTAAAACAAACCAAACCCTTTGCATTAAAAAGAGGAGTGGATTTCAGTCATATAACTGCAAAGCTGTAAATCATCATTGTTTATATGGGTTAAAAAAACAGTTCTTAGAATTATGATCTTATGAAATGACAGAAATGTTTGGTATTAATTACCTCATGAAGGAGCTGGAATTTATGCTAATAAATACTATCTGCCAGGTGCAAATGCAGGCTGTCACTCACTGAAGTGGATGAACATGAAGTGGAAGAGAAAAATCATCTGAATTACTGCCACTAAATAGGTAAAAGAATCCCATGCAGGCCAATGATTTTTAAGTCTCGTATGGAATTCATATGACTGATGAAACTGATGTATAAGGAGAAGACAGTTCCTTCTCAGCTAGAAAAGTGTGTAAGGACACAGTGCCTCTGAGGATTAAGAGATATAGGAAAACAGAGCAGAAGTTAACTGTAAGTGGTGGAAGGGAGGGAAGCTTAGCTTAACAGGCAGTCATGTACAAAATAGCAACTTTAAGGTGGCAGCTGCTTTTCTCTCCCTCTTGGAAAATGCAGCATTGTGGGATGGGTTTGCATCAAACATGGAACTAAAATTGGAGCATCCCTGGGGGACTGGGCAGATGCACAAAGCCTGCTCCTTCCTTTATATCTTTGCTTCTGGTGGATGTGGCTCAGAGCCTTAGTGATGTGCTTGCAGTGTACACTGGCTTTCAAGACCATATCATCCACTACATTTTACCTGTCAAATGGGGCACTTTTCTTCTGTTCCCATGATATTTTAGGTCTGCTGAAAGGGCAGAGCAGTGGCAAGAACCTGGCTCTTCACCTTTACAATCTGGTGTATGTGTATAATCACTTGACTCGAGGAACTGAGACTTTGAGAAAAGCACCAAATGTTTATATGCCCTGAGATAAAATTGTAAGATTTGGCAACAGTGCTGCTTGGAGTGCCAGGAGCTGGTGGGGAGGGCACGCCTAGGTTTCTACTGATGCAGATTAGTGCACTTAAGATGGTAAGCCTGATACAACCCCAAATACGAACTTCTTACTTGGAACACCCTCAAATCTCTTTTTACACTATGCCAAGGAAACAGTGGCATGGAACCTCTCTGCCAGCTCCCAGCAGTGTTCCTCTGGGACACAGATTTGTGGCAGAGCCAACATACACAGGGCAAAGTACAGGAGTGAAATTGGTCTTGTGGACTTTTTAATTTGCTCTTATATCCTCCCCATGGGATGAAAAGCACATTGCTTTTCAGACACTACTGGCTTTTAGTACTCAAGTTAAAAATTCTCTTATGAAAAGAGCAGATGGAAGTGGCTGACTGACAGCAAATGGTACAGTCATGAGTGGGAGCTAGCTCTGGGCCTGCAGAGTGGGTTTGGGAAGTGGTTTTGCTCAGGATAAGGCTTTCGGCTGTAGGCCCTGGCCAGGGGGGCTTGGGATGTGGAACAGCTTAGCATCAAAGAGCTCCCATCTGAGGGAAGCTAGATAGCTCTTGAATTATAAATGCATTAAAAATACCAAGCATTTTTCAGAGTCGTATTTCAGAAGTTTTTAATCTATCAACAGAGTAAAAGAGGTGAAGAAAGATTTTGCAAGGTGCAAGGTAAAACAGAGCAGAGAGTAATAAAATACTCCTTGTAAACGAGCCCAGTTGGAATGAGAGGCTCTTTATGACAGCTTGCTGAGGCTGTAGCGTTTTGCAAAACTGTGTGATAAACTCCAAATAGCTTCTCTGCAAATCTCTGGAGGCAGAACTGAGCTAAGGCTGGCTGCTGTTGCTGCCATGGCTTTCAATGAATGAGCTCAAAATGGACCCTCTAGTGACAGCTCTGTCAAATAATAACAATCAGATGCTCTCAAAGACAACAACTTGAATGTATATATTTTTGTAAGTATAAAAGAACCTTAATGTTCTGACTTCAAACAAAACAAAAAGCTCAAAGGTTTTGAGATGTGTGGTAGGACTACAAACAAAATAAAAGCAAACAGAGATAGTACTGCACTTTCCCCCCTATTTAGTTCACAAAGCACAATTCTCACTAGAATAGAGATGAGAACAGAATACAAAAATAGGTAGAGTTGGTGGAGGGAATGACTGGTTAAAGGTAGCTCTGCCATCACCTTCTGAAGGGAAGTGTCAGGGGAGTCACCATCACTCAACAGTTCAGGTGAACTGGCTCCAAGAGGGAGGGCCCGAATGATTTTGCAAACTCATAGCTTTGACAAGCAGAACAAAAATCATGGATTTGGGGGGAGACACTTCAGACTGCAAAAATCAGTTGCTTAGAAATGGGCTAAATCAGAACCAAATTATTACCTCATCATATTATTGGTTTCATTTGAAACACCTGATTTAATACCAGCAATAAATTTTGCATTTGGAGATTGAGTTGTGTCTTTTCTCCTGAGCAGAACGAATCAGGAGTGTCTGTCTCCAAAAAGCACCAGAAGCTTTTCAGTAATGGCATATGGTGCAGGTTAGGCGAATCTTTACACTAATGGATAGTTTGACTAAAATAATGGTTGTATTGTGAGTTATAGTCAGTTTTAGCTGTGGGACTGCCAGGAAGACTTCCTTGCATTGAAGTATTTTGGGCTTTTTCATAGCCACTGCGCAAGAGTTAACATTTCTAGAGTGGAAGCAAGGTGTCTTTTTTGCATTCTGCTCAAGTGTAGCTGCTTGTGCAGTCTGAAGGAGCTATTGCTATTGCCAAAGGAAAATTAAAACAAATCTGGTTTGGCTAATAAAAGGCTATGAGTATTAATGGCTTTTTCTCCAATTGCCAGGAAGTTTCATTCTTTGATGTGATGAAGACAGAGTGTGTACAGACTGGTGTTGTCATGCTGTTTTTAAATGCTTTTTTTAAATTTTTTTTTTGTCTTTTGGCAAGCAAATCTGCAGGGACTGCAAAAGTCACAATAAGAGCATGATTGTTATTTTCAAGAGATGAAAGGACAATTCTTAGGCATTAAAGCTTTTAGTTTGGACAGTTATAAAACCAACACCGCTTTATGGACCCAGGTCCCAGACGTACTGAACACTCACAGCTCAGTCAGTAGTGCCTACTCAGGATTTCTTAAATCTAGAACATACCAACATTCACTGCAATTTAGTACCAGTTGCCTATTAGCTTTTAACAATCTTATATATTCTGACAAAACTGCTAAGATATGTTGTTTCAAACAAGAAATTCTTAACTGCCACACAGTGGAAAATAATCCACCCATACAAGGAAATTTATATTAACACATAGCGCTAAGAGGAAACATATTTACAAACCAAAGCCAAGCAACAAACACATATACCAGATGTTACTGAGATATAGATAGTCTGAACTGCTCAGCTGAAGCAGCTGAAGTTCTGCAGAGAGATTTTTTTAGAGCATTTATTTCATGATAGATATCCTTGTTCTTGAGCAAGTTGTCATGGAAGTCAGAACACGGCAGTTTTGAAGTTGTCTGTAAGATTCAGTGGTAAGTAAAAGTTTAACAGCTTCAGATAAATTTTCCCCTATTTGTTCCACATTTGTTGGTAAGAACAGATCTTTGGTCATACTGATGATAACTACTTGTGAATGGAAATTTTGAAAGGGACTTTGCACTGTCAAATAACCACTCTCATCAAGAGGCAGAATTATCTGTGAAGTGACAGAGGAAGGCTCTCCTTCCTCGTTGTTCAATCCAGAGCTAACTAGCTGTTTCCCTTGCCTAAAAGTCCCTATTTTCTAGGCAAGCCCCATGTTTCACAGTGGTTGAGGTAATCAGAAGGTGCACCTACATCGTCAGATTCATTTGGGGCTGTGGCTGCACTTCTGCCCCCACCCAATTCCCTCCTTGTCGACAGCTGTCTGCAGTTTTGTCTCATGCTCTGCCCCCAGCTTGGAGGAGGCATCCTGGATTCCTGGTAGGAAAATTCAAGTGTAAATATAAGCCCAAACTTTGCCCTCACAGTGCACACAGATTCAAGCTCAAGCCACTTGGTTCTGGAGGCTCATCTCTGAAGTGGCAGAGCCATTTGCGGTATTTGGGGTATTCGGGTTGTCTGTATCAGAAAACTTCTTCCCTTTTGACACAAATCCTCTGTGCTTAACTTTGCTTTTTGCATGCTGTTTCTGAGACTACCCCCATATTTATTTTTGGTGTTTGTTTCACTTCCTTGATAACCAAAATGAAAAATCCTAATTTTTATTAAAAAAAAAAAATCAAGTCCAACCTTAGAAAGTGAGTCCTCAGGTCCTCAGACAATTCCTGCATCATGCAAGATGGCTTTCCTAAGACAATAAGTGTTACTTTAGGCCAGCATAAATGCCTTGCATGTGCTTAGCAGCTGGGAACTGCACTGATCTGTCCCTTGACATTATACGCCACACCTCAGTAGATGTATAAAACTTCTCCAGTTTTCATACTTAACCAGGAAGCAGCTAAAATTGTAAATTTTTATGATTGCATTCCACATGAACTGGCAATGAGTCAGCAGGTGTGTTTGTCTAGATCAGCAATACATTCAGAGCCATTTTTTTGTGCTTGAATAATTTTTACCTTGCATCAAATGTTGTCTGGTTGTATTTAAAGGTCCCACCAAAAGCAGTAGTGATATTGATCATGGAAAAGACCTGGTATTTTAGTTATGAGGAAAAAATTTCTTGTTATGATGAGGGAGGCCACAACTTTTTCTGCTGTTTTCCTTCAGTAAATCAATGGCATTCAGTAAATCTGCAGAATGGTCCTGGTGTGAATCAAGCACTACACCAGCAAGATAGGTGGCTTAGTGTTCCTGTGATTAAAATGGCAGCCTTGGGGATACCCTTCCCTTGCTGAGCAGAGATTGCAAGAAAAAAGCCACTGCCTTCCGATTGCTTCGCTAATAGTGGGTCTGTATTTGCATCAACCTGGATTTTTGTTCCCAGGGTCTGGGGCCCAGAAGTGCTGGTAAAGACAGAGGTGAAGGAAGTGTTGAGAACCTCTGCCTTTTCAGTGTTGATGGTGACTAACTCACCTTTCCAGTATAACCGTGGGATGATAATTGCCTTCTGTTTCTGCCTATTGTTTATGTACCTCAAGAACCCTTTCTTGTAGTTTTTGATGTCTCTGGCCAATTTCAATTCAAGCTGAAATTCAATTTGCTTTTCTAACTGCATCTCTGCATGTCCTGGCAATGCCCTTGTACTTCTCAATGAGTATTTGTCTGCTTTTCCATCTCTGGTACACTTTTTTTTTGTTGTTGTTTTGGGCAGACTTAGAAGCTTGCAGTTAAGCCAAGGGGGCCTTCTTTAAAGGAGATGAGCTGGTTTTGTTTTCCAGGAAAGCGTTCTTGAAAAATGCTAGCTCCTTTGTCCTGCATGGAAGCTTCCCATGGAATCTCTGCCAGCTGAGCTCTGAGTGAGCTGAAATTTGCTCATCTAAACCCTTTATCTTAGTACTAACCTTCTGTGTGCTCAGCAGGATCCCAAACTCCATAATATTGTGGTCACTGCAGCCATGGCTATTGCTTACTGAGATATTTCAAAGCAAATTTTCCTGGTTGTGAGCAGCCTAGTTGGCACGTACAGCGTTTTTATGAGGAAGCAGTCCTCTGCACATTCCAGGAGCTTGATGAATGACATGTGAGCTGCTATATTGTTCCTCCAACAAATAACTGGGTAGTTGAAGTCACCCATAAAACCAGGTCCTCACTCAAGTGAGGAGTCCTCCACATTGCATTTACTCTGCAAACATGTTGAATGTTATGGGTTGCCACTGCTGCTGATATAAAGAGTCCACAGCCAGGACTCAGGAGAGTTTTCTCTCTACCTGATAGTGCACCAGCAGCCATTAGAATCCTACAAGGAGAGGGGAGACTATGATGTGGTGTGTGTCTGTATGGGTTGGTGTTGGAGGACACTGCATGCATACGTTGTAGTCTCTAATATGCTCAAGCTTGGTTTTTCCCCATATGCCTTGACCATCTCTTGCCCTGCTGCTTCCAATTTTTCTTTCAGAGTCAGCTATTCCCCTGCCTCTGTAGCCCACGAAATCTCTTTAAGCATCTGTCCCCACTTCCACACTCCCCTGCCCAGTACAATATACTGGGCTTTAAAATCCTCCACATATCCTGTCCTAAACCTTAAAATAACATTTTCTGTTATGACAAGCTATTGCAGTCTGGCAGTTTCCTTATGCCTATGGTTCACATCGAGCCAGGCTTTTCTTCTCATTCTGAGACACCACCATAAATGCGTGTGTCACCTCCATGGTGTAGACCTTACATCCTGATGTCCTCAGGATGCTCAGCAGAAGTCCAGTGGAAGCAGATCACACTATTTTCCAGCTAGTGGCTGGGATAAATGATAAGAAAAGCTTCAAGAATCAAAAGAGCATTCAGCTTCAACAGGGTGAATGTATTCATTCCCTCAAGAACATTGTAAAATATGGCTAGTCTTGGTTTGCAGTAAGAACACAAGTAACTAGGAAATCTAGAGCCTGTAGGTGCATTACATGCCAGCAGAGTAAGTGGCAGGAAGATGTGACCAATGCAGGCTAACTAACCTCTCTCCAGAGTAGAGAGAATATAATGAAATACTGTGTGTTTGGAACCTATATTCCCTTTAACCCAGGCATCCAGGAAACACACATAATTTTTTGGCCTATCTAGCACTGTGTATATTTGGATTTATAGAACAACTTAATTGTAAGTAAATGTAAGTAAAATCTCTTCTTCCTCCCTGCCAACACACCCATGCAAACAGTAGTCCAAAAATATATTCCTTGAGGTTTCTTATCTTGAAGCGGACCTTATTCTGAAGTGAACATGTCAGATGTCCTTGTCCCTCTGA
This sequence comes from Bucco capensis, assembly GCA_013396975.1. Lineage (NCBI taxonomy): Eukaryota > Metazoa > Chordata > Aves > Piciformes > Bucconidae > Bucco > Bucco capensis. The sequence goes on along the minus strand of VWZO01009494.1, from coordinate 1,560,096 downwards.
GCAAAGCTGAGTTAGCTGGCTATCACATTTATATCTTCAGGTGTTCAGTTTACAGTTCAACCCCCTGAACAAAAACCCTCACTGCATTACAGCAATGTTGCCAGTAAGGCTGGGAGGACCTACAACCCTTTCAAGCTCTACCCACCCAAGAACTTGCCCATAATCTCACACATGCTTCTCCATGCATTGCCTGGCTGAAGGAAAGCTGGGTAAAGGCAGATGGGGGAATGCTTTTGTGCCTCTGCACTTGCTGCTTTTATTCCTCTGGGAGGCAGCTGAGGCAGGAAAGCAAGCAGCAGGTAAGTGCAGGAGAGAGACATGGGAATACAGTTGTCAGATTGTGGCTACAGGTGCTCCTGGGAGGCTTCCCACCCAAGCGCTAATCTGCCATCTCTGTTCCTCAGGGGAAAGATGAGTCCAAAACTCACTATTCTTAACAATGGTTTCTTCCAGAGGAAAGTAAGTTCTAATTCTCTGGAAGCATCAGTGATAAATCTGCCCCGTTACTTCCATTTACTCTTTGTCCTGGTGCTTCTCAGCTGATATGGCTTAGAAATGCTGATTCCCAGAGCACTGTCAGCAGAAGTGTAGAGAGAGACTATGAGTGCAAGCACCAAGTCTGGTAAAGAGCACACTGGGTAACAGATGAGTCTGGGTTCTTTTACTGTGATGATCAGCATAACACGTTTTATTTATATAGCACCTATTTGCATGGCAATAAGAGCAATATGTGTGTTTCAGTGAAATGAGAGATGACAGCAAACAGATTAAAAATTACAATTCATCTTGAAACGAGGGAAAACAAATCACAGAGCCAAGAAATGGCAAATCATTGTTCTTAAAACAGCATAAAAATAAAACAAATGAAAAATACACTGTGTAACACTTTTACCCTGTCTGATGGCAAATACTGGGTGATATTGCCAAGCATATGCAAAACCAGAGCCCAGTTCACAATTTAGGTTTCATGGAAACCCTCAAAAAAGAATTTAAGTGAGATTTCAGTTGTGCATTAGCTATGCACTAATGCTGAGTATACACACAGCTTTATACCCTTGAAAAAACCACTAGCTCCTAGTATTCACATTATTCTTCATGTCACAAGAATGAGAAAATGTGTTTTCCCAAACTTTAAGCCCCTTCAGATTTAATGGATTTAAAATTGGACGATAATGGAGCAGAGCCTATTAATATTCCAGCTCCGTTTTCTCATATGGAATTTGTCAGCTTCCTCGGCCCTAATTAGTTTCCTGAGGCTGTCAGTTGCAGGCAATATCAATACTCTAGTCATCTCTTCTGACTTCTCCTCTTATTTCCCTACCCATAGTCATTATTTTTATTAATCCTATCCTCCCCATCCCAGAGTGTCAAGCCTTCTCCATGTTCAGGTTTCTCCTAATGACTCATCTTTCTTAAAGCACCAGAAAGATGACACAAGAGTCTGTATACAAATAACTTCAGTACATGAAGGAATCTGTTTGGTTTTTTTCCAGTGGAAAAGTTATACATCTGATGCTCCATCAGGTGCTGGCTGCCTTGAAGGACCAGAGCAGTCTCTAGTAAGAGAATCTCTTTGTTCATTCAAATTTGTAATAATTTGACTTCAACTGCTCTGTGAAGCTGTCTTCAGAGGAAAGCTAGGCTTTTCCCTAGAAAGTGCATCTTTAGATTTGTATGCTTCTGTTTATTATGTTTTTCTAGTGACAAATCTCTTCTCTACTTATTATGCTGCATAAATATTTCAAATAAGCAGAGGAATATAGGGAATAGATGTCCTCTTGGCAGGTGACAGGTCCTGCCCCATATTAAAGAGTGGCAGCAAGAGTAGCATTTCTGTCAACTTAAAAAAGACACTCTGTAATTAATTCAAATTAGCAAGGCTGCCCTTTCCCTGGCTTGTAAATGTACACATCTGTGCATCATGAAAATGTATTAACACATGGACAAAATTTTACCTTGTTAGCAGCTGGCCAGCTACAGTTTAGTCATGCTGCACAGAAGCTGATGGCAAAACTCTCCTTGACTTCATGTGTCAGAATGTTTAGTTCTGATTTTAATGTGTATTCTCCCATTCCTTAGAAAGAAAAAAGTATCAGCATGTTTCAGGATATTTTAAGAAAACAACATAAGTGCCTTAAGCCCCTGGGTGCCCTCTGTTCCCTGTCACTCCACTACTGTTAAATTAGGTTCTGACATACAGTCAATAGAAAGATGTGGGCGACAATAAATAATGTGGGTAATTAAATTGAGGCATTGAAATGCCTATCTTTCCCAAACTTGGCCCAGAGAGTAGAGCCCATACTGTGTGGTAAGTACCTCACCTAAACTCAGTGCAGGGGCAAAGGGCTTGCTCAGAAAGGCTTTGCAGCCCTGAAACGAGAACATGCAGATACCTGGGACTGGTTGACAGAAAATACTCTGGCCATGCACAAGTCTTTCACACCATATGCTTACATCCCTTGCCCAAGTGTCTCTAGCTGCTTTACAGGGACATGAGCAGAACATGAATTGTACTAGGAACAAATATGGGTAAGTCTGTGCTGTGAAATTTTGTACACTTAGTATTTTCCATTAAAACAAGAGAAATGCATCAGGAAGAAACCAGCCTGTTGAGAGGAAAATCTCAGTTGAAAGAGCCCATCTAGAAAAGCTCACTGAAAACTGCAGCTGATCTGAGTTTTCAGAAAGGTTGTAGGAAGAAATACTTCTATGGCCACTTTCAGCCAAGCTGAACTTAAGCTCAAACTTTTGAGTACTGCTAATTCCATAATCTACCTTGATCATTGCCTGTTTTCAACAATTTGTAAGAGTTATTAAATACTCAGAGGACTAGATCCTTGCTTTGGCTGTGAAAGTTATTGGTGAAATTTGATAAAAGATATTTGAAACACAGTAAGAACTATTTCAGGTTATTCATAGGAAAAGATAAGAGAGAGATAATGCTTTTCATGTGCCATGTTCTTCACGTGTCAAAAGCTGCTAAGTGCTCTTCTCTCTATCTAAGGTAGTTTTCAGCTCTCCAGAGTATAAATGAACCATTCTCTTGTGGAGAACAGTGTACTGTTTTCTCAATTAATAACATCTGTAAACACCCACATTTAATGCCAACTTCAAAACAGATTTTATGATTTTCACTGTGAGAACAATACAAGAATGTGCCCATACATTTTTAATAAATGAAGCACATATTACAATGCACTATTTTTAAAGCTTTTTTGTCTGTAATGTTAAAGTGTGTAGGTACAAAATCCATCAAGATAATACATTAATGTTTAACAGTTAGCACATCAAACTCTGTTCTGAACAAACAGAGAAGCTTTTTTACTAACTTGATTCCATTCTCTCCAACATTTCTTTATACTGTCATAGCTTATTTACTTCACTCTATTTTTAAAGCACTAAAGTAATCTCTTTTAATGCACTAGAAAACTCAAAAGCATTGTCATATTTGTAAGTTATCACAGCATACTAGTTTGGGATGGTTTATTATTATGTGTTTATTAAGATCTTATAAAATACTAGGCACAGCTATAGATAAGTATCTGTTGTAAAAGTTTATACATTAAAAGAAGAAAAAAAAATGTACTGAGACCTCTAGAGTAGCAGGTAAATTTAGAACATTTTTAAATTAATCTATTCTGGTTTGAGAGTTTTTATCCTCTTTATTTCCAATATATGTAGCAGTAGTGGCAACTCATTCTGAGCTCTGATAACACTGCCTGAATTGTAACAGAAACAAGAATTCTCAATGCATTACACTGAAAATCCTGTCCTTATTTAATATCCACAGAGGATACTTGAGAAGCTTCATGAGGTATTAGTTGGTAGTTTTCCTTATCTCACACCCTTTTGAGGAGGAGCCAAAGAGCTCATGAAGAAGGCCTTGCAGGAACTAACCTTTGAGGCAGTAAAAAGTCTCAGTGAGACATGCATTAGCTGTCTCAGCTGAGACAAGTGCACTGAGAGCAGCTCTGTTACCTGCTTCCTATCACCTTGGAAGAACCAGAATGCTTTAAGAGTAAAGCTCTGGGAAAAGTCTGGAGCTTACCTATCTACCTGTCTATCTGTATGTCTGTCTATGCATAGCTCATGGCTGAGGTATTTATGTGTGGGTCTAGCAGGTTTATTATGGAGGTAGAGGTTGCAATGATAGTCATTCAGGTACCAACAAGTAGACATTTAAAGTCCTTCAAATGACATAAACTATGTAAGACATCTGCACAGAAATGACAGTAAAGATAAAGAGAGATCTAGAAAGGCTAGCACCTTCTGGAGAGACAGCTGGACATCGTGCAGGCTGCCTGCATTGTCAAAAATGTCTTAGTTGAGGCAACAGATTCCTACCCAGTATGAGTCGCGCCTTTCCATAAAATTCTGTGTCACTGGGGAGAAATGCCACAATTTTCTGGTTCTCCCAACATGTATGGAACACAGTGTTCTCATCCATTTTCCAGGCTAAAAGCAGCCAACATGTTCTCAGAGAAATGCAGCTTGTTTTACTCCATAATGCATTGCAGTAAGACACAATATATCATATTTTAATGGTCTATTAAAATGCACCTCACACACTTCAAGAAGCTCCAGATTGTGCAATTTCAGCTACCTAAGAATTGTACTAATGGTCAGTTAATATATGACTTATTGTGTGCTATGCCTATAATAATATGGTTCTCTAATATTTATCAATAAACATCCATTTTAATGAAATATATTTCAATGAATTCTTATTCCTATTTAGGGAAAATTAGATTGTAATAAAAGGAAAGGGCTTCTAGTGCACTCTGTAATGATTTTTTAAAGCTGTCATTTTAATCTAGTGTGCTAGAAATGTAAGTGATAATCACAAATCATATCTGTTGGGCTAAGATTTCTGTTAAATAAAAATCAAACTCAAGTGTTTAGTTTAGATGATTGCAAATTTACAGTTGGTGATTAATACACCAATTAAAAGCTGAGGTTTTTTTAACACTCCTTTTTCCTTATGCAGTGGAAAAAAGGTTGTGCCACAGAAGATAGATACAAAAACGTATATTCCCTTCTGTCCCTGTGAGTGGAAGAGAGCAGACAGCTGTACATCCCAGCAATGGGATGGATCCCTAGTAGGGATTGCCAAATCTACACTGGCTTTAAAGTCAACACAGAAACATTTCTCCAACCCTGACAATAACTAATTGATGCCATATGCCCTACAATGATTTGATATCCCTTTCTTTCTAAGGTAGGTCTAACACCTGAGACTGTTGCTGAGAAGGACATAGCTCCCCTGCAAAGGGCTGTCTGTGTTCACTGTAAGTGGCAGAGGTCAGCTTTCACAATTGCTGAAAGAATGGGAACCTCAGATCCAAGCTTCTACGCACTTATAGTGTTCAGTGTTCAGCATTTTAAGTCTAATTTTGACATTAACTGCTTTGCATTTGGAGGATCCCAATTAATTTCCAGCAGAAGAATGAGCCTATTAGCTGTCACACAACCTCAATCACTGGCCTTACTAGTAGTACTGTGGGACACACTTGGAAACATGATCTGTCATGAGTAATGCTACTGCTGATTTGAAACTGTGTGCATCTCACCCAGAAGCCTAAAAGTCTGGGCCTGGAGCCTGCACTCAGTGCTTTGTGGACTATAGTCTCTCCTGTACTGGGACAAGAGCAGTCATGCCCGGCTCACACAGCCAAAAAGTCAGCGTAGCTAACCAGAACCAGTGGAATGTTAGCCTCTGTAATAGTATCAGTGGGTACATTCTGCTTTTGAGATCAGATAGTATGGAAGCAACATGTGTCACTGTATGCATTTGCATCTATAAAGTGGTTGCACCTGGCCTTGCTATAAGTCACTTTTGCCCTGCCTTTGAGCTGTGTCTTGCATTCTTCAGACACAGACAGGGATCTAGATAAGATATAAAGTCAGAAACCTGATACCTGGTTGTGATTAGAAGAGAGCATATGGCTTTGTGACCTGGCCAAATTTTGTGCATCACTTTCATAAATCTAACCTAGAGCTGAACACTATCTTTACTTCTTATCCCTTCACCCCCCACCCCCGAACAGTTGTGTACTGTTAAATATCAATGGCATCTCCTCTTCCCTTCTGTCTTCCCCCTTTCAGACTCCAGTATTTGACTGGCCAACTAAATAGTATCTCCACGTAACATGTGTGTGAGTTTATAAAGTATTTCGGCCTTTTCTCTGCTGAAATCCAATCCACTACTAAATTGTAGGTAGTTACCATTACTATTTGGCTCTGCTTTGCTTTGTCTTATGCCTGGGAAAGTACAACTGCCTACTTTCAATTTTGAGTGAAGATGTATATAATGTTTTTATTTGTTTTGTTTTGTTTGTTTTTTCCTTTAATGAGAAATGAAAAGCCAGGTAGGAAGGAAGTTCTATTAAAAGTCACTGTCTGTTAAAAAAGGGAAAAAGGAAAAAGGAGTTGGACTTAATGATCCTTGTGGGTCCCTTCCAACTCAGGACATTCTGTGATTTTTGTCTGATAGAATTTACTTAGCTGTGGATTTCAGACACTGATGCTTCTAAAATTTGCTTTAAAAAAAAGTCCTAAACTTCATGCCAGTTTGATTTTTTGTAAAATCTTTAAGAAGTTGAAAGGAAGTCCTGTGGTGAATACACAGCTTTGGAAAAGCATAAAAATGCACAAGAACACCTAGAAGAGTGTCTACTAAAATCTGAAAAGACAAAAAAGAGAAGCCTTTTTCTAATGTTGCTGAAAACTAAAAAAACATAATTTACTAATTTTAGTAGTTTTATTCATAGGAGTGCCTGGGGACCAACAAGAAGTGGAGTTTTAACAGATTAGGCACTATTCAGGCACAGAATTAAAATAATCCTTGCCTTATGGAGCTTAAATGTAAATAAGTCTGAAAAACAATAAGGAAAAGGGTATACATTAGATCAATGCTGTTAAAAAGGGTAGTTCATTTATATATTACAGCTTCTTTAAAACACATAATTACTTTGTGTAAAAGACCATTGATGATATTTTAATAATCCAGTGCAATGTAAAACACTGGATAAACATAATTTCAATTTGGTTTATAAATTAGTCTCCATAAATGACAGAAAACTAGAAATGCAAAGGACCTGAAAAGTCAAACAGTCCCTGTCTCAAAGCAAGATGAACCATATGTGTGATACTCCGAAGGTTTTCAAAGGCTGTTGATGTTGGGAGTTCTGCTACATTTCCTAGGTAATGAGCAAAACCAATGTCTTGCATGACAGAGTTTGACCAACAACCAGAAATTCAGCCCTGCCAACAGACATTGCCCTGTGAGAAACATGAAGTAACTAGCCTGAACCTCCTCTTTGGCAGGTACTACCCCATGTTTAGTCAATTTTGTTGTCAGTTGCCTCCTCTGCCAGGAATTTGTCTGAGGCAAAGGAAATGAGACCTTTGTAGCTCCCACAGACAGATTTGTATTGTACAGATCCATACATCTATATTGTAACTACTCCCTTGCCCCAGAAGAAATTACACAAAGAGGTTCAGGAGGCCAAATTTTCCCTGGCTTTCCAAGATGGCACTTCACAGCAAAAGTAGTGTATTGCCTGAACGTAAAACTGATAACAAAAGGATACCATCAGTTCTGCAAACCAACGTTTCTCAAAGCGATAAGCAATTTTGTAAAAGAAATTAACTGCAGTTTTTGGATCTGTTTAGATCACGCAGTATTACTAATTAGTCTTTAAATGGAGACACTGCGTTACATGTAGCCACAGTCATTTCTTTTAAAGTCTGCTTTGCTGTGGTGGTGACAATTGGATTTCTTTCAAATACTTTTAAGATAAACAGGCTCAAATCTTAAAACAACATGTTACAGTCTTAAAAGCATTTGAAAATTAAGAGGAAAAGGAAACAGAAGTTACGTAAGATCAATAGTGGTGGAATAATTCCTTAACTACTCTTCCCATATTTTTCTAAAATAAGAATTTGATCCCCAAGCGTGGTTGTAAATAAAATGGGTCCTTTTTAAGACATAAAATACCTAATCAGTATTTATGCATTTTATTTTTCCCTTTCTTCGTCTTTTCAGTCCATGTACCTTTTTAAACCATCTCATCATTTTTCTTCACTGTTTCTTCTTCATTTCCTCTTTTGGGTAGCAAAGTTCCCTCTGATGCTGCTGTTGTCTTTGTCAGACTGACTTGTGTGTTTCTTTAAATGACTTTGCCATGGCAAATAGCAGGGAACATGCAGCAATGCTTGCTGCTGACAATGATTATCTTCCCCAAGATTTTCACTGGAGATACAATTTTTTGCTGGCATCCCATTGAGCTGGACACATGAACAGCAATGTATTTTGTCTTAAAAAGATCGGCAGCCAAAGAATTTAGGGAAGGAGCTCACTTCTGTAGCCAGAGCTACAACAGTACCTTAAGGGAAGAGGGCTATACAGTCTAAAGATGCTAATACTGCTCATTTCTCTGTTAGGGATGGTTCTTTCTGATCTTAACTGGCTATTAATTTTGCCTTGAAGTATGAGGATACGGAGTCTCTCTGGCAACACTTTTTGTAAGGTGGAGAACTGTCACGTTAACAGGCAAGACCCTGATCTGGAAGTCAGCTTGCCCCAGGAAATGAGCTCATGTAGGGCACTGAGCCATTGCTTTTCTGATATGCTGAGGTTAACAAATTATTTGATTCCCTTGAGTTTATTTGAAGTTTTTAATTAAAATTCTCTTCATTGAATATGACAAAGATTTCTTGGGACTTTATTTTAGTTTAAACTAGGGTCCCTTTACAGTCATCACACAGTGTAAAAGAATTCTGAAGTGGGTGTAAATTATATCATTTTAGCAATGTAAAGGAAACCTTAGGGAAAATGAGAATGTCTGTATTCTGGTTTTCTGGAATTTCATCTTTCTGTGTCTGGACTGAAGACAAGATAGTGAAATAGGGGAATTTCTGCATTTTCAATAAATTATTTTCAGATATGAGTACCTTGTCAAAAGATCTGGCAAGCATTACTTTCAGAATTTTGCCATGGCTTCTTTCTCACTCTGGAGACCTCCTTCTCTGGGAAGGAAGCTAAGGAAAGGGAAAAAAACTAAGACATTTTCTGGTGGCCAAAAAAATACTTTGAATATGTAAGCCTTCCTCCTAAAACCATGCAGCTGAGAGTGTATGGTTTTTGAGGCCAAAATGAGAGCAAGCAAGGGGGAGTATGGAACTGCAGCCAACTTATTACAGCACAGCTGGCCAGTTGTAGCTTAGATTTTGGTCCATGCTCCCAGTATAATTTAAGATTTATCATTTCATTGGATAAACCATGAAAACCAGAACTGTCTTCTCTCCCTGTAGGTATAGTTCCTTTTCCCCATGTTTTCTATGCAAATTGTGAACTCATAGAGTCATTGAATCATTAAGTAATTCAGATAAGAAGGGATTCCAGGAGGTATCTAGTCAAATCTCATGGTTCAAGAAAAGACATTTATGAGAGTGCACTGTATCGCTCAGGGCTTTACCCAGATGAATCTTGAAAACCTCCCAGGATAGATACTGTATAACTTCTCTTGGCAAATGCTTCCACAGCTTCCTAATGATGAAAAAGGTTTTCTTTATAGCCTAAATCTCTCTTGATTCCATCTATATCTTTTGTTTCTCATCCTTCAGTCATGTGCCACTGAGAAGCCTGACTCCATCTTCCTAGTAACCTCCCTGTAGGCACTGCCCAGCTGCTGATATGCCCCACTCAAAGCCATCTCTGCTCAAGACTGACAAGCCCAGTCCCAAAACTGGAGGCAGTATTTCAATGTGGTCTAACAAATGCCAAGTAATAGTGGGCAATAATATACTGACTTTCCTCCTATATTATTAGAGCCTGGGTTGCTGTTGATCTACTTTGCTGCCAGAGGACACCCCTGGCTCATGTTCAGTTGACTGTCTACCAACACCCCCTGGGCCTATTTCAAAACAGCTGCTGCCCAACCACGCAGACACTTTTCCCTCCAGCCTGGATCAGTGCAAGATGTTAGTCCATCTCTGGTGCAGGACTTGGCATTTGTCCTTGCTGTATTTCATGAGGTTTCTGTCAGCCCATTCCTCCAGCATGTAAAGGTCTTTCTGGATGGCAGCCCTCCCCACCAGCATGTTAACTATACCCCTAACCTGGTCTCATCTGCAAATATGCTGAGCAATCATCACTCTCTTACCTTCTCCAGGTCACTGTTATGCATGTTAGCCAGGACAGATCCCTGTGGTACTCCACTTATTACTCTTGCTACTGGCCACTGGGTACAGCATGGTCCATTAACCACTGACCTCTGGGCCTGACCATTCAATCCATCCAGTTGCCTGCTCATCCAGACTGAAACATGTGAACCTGTGTAAAAGGACAATGTGAGAGTCAGTGTTCAAAACCTTGCTGTAGTCAATTAAGCTTTTTAATCCCTATTAAAGTCTTGACATCCATGGCTCTACCCTCATCCACAAATCCAGTCATTTTGCCATAGAAATGCATTCAGGTTGGTAAGACATAATCTACTATGTAAATTCATGCTGACTTTTTTTCATTTACCTTCTTCATATGCCTAGAAATGTGTTCCAAGAAGGCTTGCTTCAGGATTTTCCCAGGAATCCAAGTGATACAGGCTGTCCCTCCTGTAGTTTCCCAAATCATCCTGTTGGCCTTTTCTGAAGATGGGTGCAATTTTTGCCTTTCTTCAGTTGTCAGTGACCTCCTTTGATCTCTATGACTTTTCAAAGCATTTACAAACAACAGTCAACCCTCTCAGATCTCTCCGATGAAGCCCATCGGGTTCCATGGACTTGTATGAGCTGAGTTCTTGTAAGTAATTCTAGTCATGATTTTCATCTGCTTCTGGTACTTCTCCTCCTCCTTGCACAGAGGCCTAGGAGACCTTATTGGTGAAGAATGAGGGAAAGAAAGCATTGAGTATCTAAAACAGAGCTGTGTCTGCTGTCACATATTCAGTAACAGGCACACATTTTCATTGTTCAGCTTTGTGGATCTTTTGTGCCTAACTCCATGTTCAGGAGGACACTGTAGAGAAGTAGATCCTTTACTGAACTTATTACTGAGTGAGACCCCAGGAGTGGAAAAAAAATTAAATTTAGTTCATCTTTGTTTAGCTGAACCTTCTACAGCTCATGGCCATACAGTCTAGCAAAAGAAAGGTGTTGAATACTCTTGATCTAAGAAAGATTAGTACTTTTACACCTGTGAAGAAATCTTGACATTATCTTTATGTAAGTGCCTCTCATGGTTTTAGATTTTCTTGTCATTTAACCCAAATTTCAAGCTTGAGGTGAAGTTGTGTTTGGGGTTTTTTTCCCCACTATGAACAGTATGTGAGCTAAGAGTTGAGAACACACAGAAGTTGTGCACAGGGGAAAAGAACAGGTCACCTTAAAACAATTAGTACATTTAAAATAACTATCTTTGAGACAGAGGTCAAGGAAACACCTATTCTTTGTTTCTGAGGTATAGTTTATAGAGAGTTCTTTTTGTAATACAGGTTTTCAAAGGATGTTTTGCTATTGTGCTTCCTCTGTCTCTTAAGAAGGAAACCAACGTGAGCCATAAAGAATATCACATTCATATACAGAACATGAAATTTTCAGAAAAAATAGATAAAAATTTTCAGTTGCAGCTAATATAATTTCTCTGATGCACACACTGATGGAAAATAAAAATCAAGTGTACACACAGAACAACTACAACAATATGTTCAGGCAATTAAAGAAAACAAACAGTACTTCCAAAATGAAATATTCCAAATACATGTCGTTTCAGCTCCTAGCTAAGAGCTGATCATCATTTGGGACTATGTCTTTTTGCCTAAATAACTACTGAGAAGCAAATTCTGTAATATTACTGACCAGACTGGAGGGCAATGTGCAGCTGCAGCCTGCAACAGCTTAATCAATACCATTCCTGTGTTCACTCAGTGACAGCTATTTTTGAACTGTGCTACCAGTCACAGGTGTAAAAGTTTTTGATGGATTGCAGACAGCAATGCACTTAGGTAATCATGTTCAGGTGAATTTTTGTTGTTGTCTTCAGTTTTTTTAACAAATCCAAGTATTGTGATTCTCAAACCCCAACTAGGAAGAGGAACAGAGGTGGTGTAAGAAAATAATGCTCTTTTCTCTCTCTGGCCAAGTGCAGTCTGATAATAGTAAAAGCTTGTTGCTTTAGAAGGTTGTACCTCTGCTCCCCAGTAGTAACCCTGCTAATTGTATAGTGTTTTCTATAGTGGAAAATTTTTTCCTGACCCCGCAGGGAACTGGTGCTGTGAAGCATGAGATTTGATTAGCCTTATTATCTTAGTTTGCCCAGTTACCAATGTTGTAAGCTGCCATGAAATTATCCACCCCTTTTAAAAATAAAGCCATACTATTTGTCTTGATTATCTCCTCCTGTGGAGCTGAATTCCACATGCAAACAGACCTCAGTGATGAAAATAGCTTAGGAATTAGATGTATAGCCTTTTAACTCTGTAGGTACAGTCTCCTTTTATTCTTTCATATTGCCTTTCCATGTAAATCAACATTCTCCTAAATATTGTGGTTTGGATCAACCACCACTCCCACAAAAAAAGAAAATTCTTTTACCTTCAGTATTTGTAATCATCCATGTGATCATTTAATGAGTTCCTCTTGGGAGAGTTTAGAAAATTACACAATTCCTTACACATTTTGCTATCTTTGCTGTATCTTTTTTGAAAATCTTGAATAACATTTTGTGTACAGGCATGAAATCATATGGTATATCAAAAAAACCAAACCAACAACGACAAACCAACCTAGCTCATTTCTTTGGCACAAAAACCTTCATAACAAAACCTCACCGTTTTGATGATGGTGATCTTGGATAGCATACCAGTGGATACATATACAAGTTATCCTCATAAGAATCCCAAATGATGAAAAACACAGCAAAGAAGCTGATGCTTTATTGTCTGTAATTTATCTAGTGACGAAGACAGCATATTTTAGGGATTATCAAATAAAGAAGTAGTCAAGAGTTCCAGCTCTCTGAAGACTGATCATAACAATGGATTATCCAAGTTATACATTGATAAACTAAAGTACACAGAACACAAGACTTGTAGAGGATGCCAGCAACTAGCTTAAAACTTCATTTAAAAAAATGTACGTCTCAAAGTCCTTCACTATAAGTGCTAACATCAGTTCCCACAACAATTAAATATAAAAAGGAGAACTACCTCAAAGAAGTAGCTTTCCTGTGGGTACATCTACTCATTTATTCATTTAAATTGTCAGCAGAACAGTGAACAAGAACTCCGAATCGAGACCCAGAATTCTACAGAGCATAAGACAAAGAAGAATTTGGCATAGTTGATACCAGCCAGGAGATCATTTCTCCAGTAATAAGAAAATGTGGCAGTGCAGGTGATGGTGATAGATTTTGTTTTCCATTTGTACACCTAGAACTGCAAGTGGACTGAAAGCCACAACATCCTCCTTCCCATCTTTTGTACACTGCTCCTCTAACTCATCTACATCAGAGCAGGAGCCCCAGCAAAACCAAAAGACCCTGGAGAAAGATCTCTACTATGTTACTCGTAGCACCAGAAGAGAGGTATTACAACATTAGCAACCCTAGTCTCTTCAGTTTTACAGAGAGGATCGTCAGACTTCATAGCAGAAGAAACCCATTGCTTGGATGAATCTCTGTATCATCAAAGGCAGAGCTCAAAGCTCTCTAGAGTCATAAATTTCAGTTCAAGAGAGTACTATTCGATCAACCCAAAAGTATAAGGGCTGGGGCTGACCTACCGTACAGTCTTTATGCTCCCTGAATTCTGTGGCTAGAGAGAGACTGAGATAATCCCCGGCATAAAGCAACTTGGCTTTGGCACTATTCTAACTTATGCCTGGCTGACCATGATTACTAGCCAGAAACTGCTGGAGCATGAGTCAGCACTGGCCAGGTCTCCATGTCCTCTGCCCAAAACTGGGAACAGGGTGAAGCTTGGCTGAAGTGCAGTAATTGCCCACTAAGTGCAAAGCTATCAGATTAAACTGCGCCATCAGTGCTCTAATGACCATTGTTGGATGGGGCATTTCTGTTATGAGTGGCATGTGAATGTAAGTAGTAAAACGCCAAAAGAATATGATCATTCCTGTCAGGCAGTAAACATCAATTTCTAAATTATTATGAATTATTCCCTACAGCAAAACATCTCTGTTTCTTCCTTGACCCTAATGGGTCAAATGGATTAAGTATGGGCAAAAAATTATGTGTGAGCATTTGGGACACATTCCCTAAAGGATTTTAATAGCCAAATAGCAGCTGCAGAGGCCAGAATAGAAGACATTCAAATGGCTGTGGAACAGTGTAAGTACTTTGTGTTTAAATATTTCTATTACAGTCAAAAATGGGCTCTCATATTTCACAGGTTTGGATGCAAGTTTTGAGTTGAACTGTAATAAGGAACCTCTAAGTTTTGCATTAAAGTGATTTTCTTTCATTGACCATGAAGGTACAGTCAGGATATCATGAAAGATGCCAGCATAAATTTCAACAAGCCTTTCTCCTTAATAGAATAATGTCCAGCCTCCTCAAACACAGGGACTGTAAAAGAAGAAGTCAACAAGGTGTGGAGTTGTGAAATACAGGATGAGATGACAGTTATGTGTTTTGTGGCTCTCATTCAAAAGGTTTTCCATTAGAACATCACAAGAAATAAACAAGAGGCAAAGGACAGAGAAAGATCTGGAGTTATTTTTGGGGGAATGAGGATTTTCTATGCCTGCCCATTTTTACACTGTGGCTGCAGGAGTTTGAATACCAGAGGGGTGGTAGGTTATTGCTTGGCTTAGAATACCCCATGAGGCATTAAGTTTCCATTCAGTTTAATAAGGAAAAGATAATGTCTTGTGAAAAAATTACAAAAATATGTTCAATTTGGACTTTTTTACTGAGAAATCACAGGAGGGCTGTAAGCTCTTCGGACCTCGGGATGAATAATTCCATGTGCTTATGAAGCTCTCAGCACAGGGTAGCTCCTGTAATTTGAAGAGTAAGTAAAAATAATTCCTAAAGGAATTTTACATGCTGATTTCCTAAGACGAAAACAGTGAGAGCTTATTTACTTGATGCATCTTTATTGGTCAGTCTGAGAAAAGTTTTTCACCTGCTGGCTGCTGTTCCACAATTTCCTTAATTATGTCCATCGTATATGTGCTGCTTGTTCTGTTATCTTTGGTTGCATAAAAATCAGCTTGTTATCTGGTAGGAAAGTACAATCTGAATCTGTTAAAATGAAAATCAATACCTAGTGGATTTTCTGTTCAAACTCTATCCACACATAGTCCTGGCTTTTTGTTCTCTCCAATGGCTCTCAGTGGTCTTTACTGTAAAAGTATCAGGGGAAATCTTCCCCTCACCTTCCCCTTTGAAACATTTGACTTACCATTTGCCAGTGTTTCTTGCACTTGGAGACTAAACAGGTACTGTCAAGTGAAATGCTGGCATGTCCCCTCCTGACTGGGATAAAGGAGAGTCCAAATCTGCCCTGGTAAACACTGACACCAAATCTAGCTGGGTAGTGCATGTAGTGTGCACTCCACATCATGGGGACACACACATGCTCACACTTGCCCTCTCACACACCAGTGCTCTCCACCACAAACATGGTCACCCTCACACACACTTTCTTTTACAGAGACACACAGGTGCCCTCTCACAAACAAACCGACTCCCTCCCTGATACATGCATGTGCTCCCTCCTTCACATGCACTGACATGCAGGTGCTCTCTCACACACAGACACACACTCACATAGGGATGCTCTAACACAAACAGACACACAGAGGTGCTCTCACACACACAGACACACCCATGTGTACTCTCTCACACACACTGACATGCACAGACACACACATATATACTCACACATACACTGTGACATACACAGACACACACACATAGGTGCTTTCGCTCACACACACAGGTGCGCTTACACACACACTGACACACACACATTGCCATGCACAGACGTGCACATAGGAGCTCTTTCATACCTGCACAAACACACACAGAGGGGTTCTCTTTTACACACAGACACGCACACAGGTGCTCCCATATGCACACTGACACACACAGACGCTCTTACACACACACTGACACACACGTGCTCTCATACACGCACAGACACACGCACGTGCTCTCTCTCGCTCACTTTCTCGCTCTCACACACACACAGCCTGACACGCACAGCCATAAATCCTCGTTCTCTCACAGATACTGACACAGGGTCTCTCTCACATAGGGTCTCTCTCACGGTCGCAGCCTCCCACACACTCGCATGTGGCGGGCTGGAGGGCAGGAGCAGGGCAGGCGGAGCGGGGGGACGAGGCGGAAGCAGAGGAGCGCGCGCCCCCTCAGGCGCCCAGCCGTGTGCTCCGGGAGGCATGGGGAGGTGCTCGCGCGCCACCGCCGCGGAGCCCGCCCGCGCGCGCGCCAAGGGGAGGCTAGGGGGCGGGGGAGGAGGAGCGCGAGCGTGTGCTACAGCCACGCCGGCGGCGCGCGCCGAGGCGGGCGCAGAGCGGCAGGAGAGGCGGCGGTGACGGTGGCAGAGCCTGCGGGGGAAGCGGCGGCACTTCTGGCTCGCGCTTTCCCTCCACCAGTCGCCGGCTTCGCCTGCGCCCGGGTTCGTAGATGGGGTTGAGCGGCGCCCGCTGAGGAGGCGGACGGGAAGCGGGAGCCGGGGCCAGCCGGTGAGTTGCGGTACCGGCAAGGAGGTCGCGTGTGCTGGTGGCGGGGAGGGTTCGTCCGCCTGGTTCTCCCTTCCTTTAAGCCGGCGGGGAAATGATGGTGGNTCCCGGTATTTTCTCTTCTCCTGGAGATTATCAGGTTTCCCGCCCCTCCCTCTCCGGGATCCTCCGCCTCCCCCCTCCTCCGAGGGGATTATCTTCCCCGTTCTCTGCCGGATTATCCCTCCGGTTCGCTGTGCCCGTCCCTCCCTCCCCGGTTATGCCCCTCCGCAGCCTAGCCTCTCAAGGATTATCCGCTCTCCCTTTGGGGTGATTCCTCCTCTCTTGATCTCTGCCCCGGCCTTACCCTGCTTATTTTCCTCCCGAGGAAGTCATCCCTCCCCTTCCGTCTGCCTCTGACTGGGGAAAGGGGAAAAAATTTGGTTGTAATCGGGTGGGCAGGAGTTTCCAGTAGTGCTGTCATCTCTTTGGTCTCCGCGCTAGTACTACAGGCAAGTGGATGTAGCTGGTAGGAGAGGCACCAAGGATGTAGGAAGCCTGTGGCAGAGTTCAGCCTGTGGCGTTGTGCTCCCTATGCAGGAGAATACCCGCGCCCTTTCTGCGATGTTACAGCTGTTGGTGGAGATGGTGGTGAAAGAAAGCCGATCTGGATGAAAGCTTTATAAAGACATGCACATGCATAGCTGGGTGGTGGATATCGCATGTTAACCAGAAACTGCACTGAAAAAAAAGCTGACAGCCTCCTCGTTTCTTTGAGGAAGATACAATGTACGGTAGTAGCATTATAATAAAAGTGGGAAGGTGCATGGATGACATTGCTTCTGTCCAGGGGTCAAAGCTGACTTGGATAGCTTCTGTCTTGGCTTTCAAGGCATAGGCGGTTGCTCTGTGGTGAGGAGGAAGTAGGCAAAAAGGTGTCTTTAGCTTAGGGTCTGATGCTTATATGGCTCATTACTATCAACATGCTGGTAGAGAAAAAAATGAGTTTGTTCCTGAAGAGGAAAGAAGGTTTATCCTGTGTATTTTGCTCCTGTGTAGGTTAGACCATTCTCTTGTGGTTACTTACGGTCTTACTGCACATGAGATTGCCGGAGGAGAGTTGAAGATCTTCTGACCATCTTGTGGCACAAGGCCCAGGATTATATCTATTAAACTTCCCTGACTTGGCTTGAAGAGAAGGAGGGGCTGTGAGAAATTGTAGAGAGGCTGGGCAGCTATAAATAGATGTTGGACTAGAGAAGGCTTTGAACAAATCTTAGCATGCTGCTTCTGAACAGATAGATAGTGTCTATTAAACTGGTTCGGTTGACCCTAGCATCATAATGTTTCCTTTTATTTCTGCTGAGGTGGTTGGCTTTTAACACTTTGACATGTGACTGGACCATACAACATCTGTGACAAAATGCTTCTTGAAAATACCATAGAGAAAATTCTCATTTAAATAAAGTGCTGATAACTGGAATCTAGTTTGTGCTCATTTTGATGTCATTTATAAAGGACTCTTCAGAGAAATCTTTAATTTCCTTTTCCCTCCCTTGAAATGTTTGGAATTGATGATCCTGCTCTCTTTATTTTGTTCTCAAAGTCTTGCATTGTGTAGATTACCTGAGATCCATATTGCTGGGAAAAATCTGCGGTACTGAGGCATGATGTTACAATGCTGGTACCATTGTTATTTTTTTATTTCATCTTTTCTAGATGAGACACAATTACTCCTTTCATTGCTGAGTTTATGGGGTGGGTTTTTTTTGGTGCCTTTTATGGTTTGGTTTTTTTTGTGGAACCTTCACCATCTAAGCAAAAGTGCGTATGGTCAGCTTCTTTGAATTCTGTGTGCTTGTGTTTGTTTCAGATCCTATGGATCACTGCTGTTTTAGCCAGTCCTGTCAAGATCTACTTAATATGGAAATTCTTGACAAATATACCATACCAGTTATGTGACATGGTGTCTGTTCTGCTGCTATATTAATGGGCTAACTGTGCATACTGAAAGTCTCTAAAATGATTGAAAATCTGTTGCAACATATGTGCAATTGGACATTTCTTGAANCGCCGCAGGTACCGGTGCCGGGCGGGCCTGCGGGGGAGCGAACATGGCAGCGCCGGAGTCGGAGAAGAGGGATTTTTGCCCCCAGAGCGAGGATTAACCCTCCTCCTCCCGCCTCCGGATGCGTCCCTGGGAGACTCGCTCTTCTTCT
This sequence comes from Bucco capensis, assembly GCA_013396975.1. Taxonomy (NCBI): domain Eukaryota; kingdom Metazoa; phylum Chordata; class Aves; order Piciformes; family Bucconidae; genus Bucco; species Bucco capensis. The sequence goes on along the minus strand of VWZO01009494.1, from coordinate 1,541,176 downwards.
GCCGCTCCGGATTATCTACCCGCCC